>UYYG01001153.1:1149548-1668862 GCA_900625125.1 Dracunculus medinensis
TAAACCTACTAAATTGAGCAATACCGGCTCCCACACTAAATTACCACTTAAGAATACGCCATTTCCAAGTTTTGCACTCGCATCAAATATGATACGTAGTTTTATGCTCGATTTTCAAGGTTTAAATGAATGATACGGTAGATAAATAAATGAAAATTTGTCAAAGATATTTCTCTGTAATGTTGTTATTGAACTGCAGAATGATGATCTAGTCATATTTCTCTAGTTTACTCCCGCCTAGACGGTTGCAGAAAGTTTTAATCGTCGCTTCCAAGCACCCAAGATTCGCCATAGTTGTTTGGTATTTTTGGTTGCGATGCTTTCTATGGTAAAATGACTCGATAACGCCCTTCTCTGGTTATTTCCACATTGTTAACAAATTGTTGTATAGCTAAATTCGATCCCCATTCGTTCTAGTGACCAGAACTCCAAATCTAAGTATTTACAGTTTCACAGGCATCACTCCAGTGCTTATCTTTACAGAACGTACATGCTCCATGCTTTTGGACTCGTTATGGAATAGGCTGATATGTGACGTTTGTCTCTATTGTCCTTTGGTTTCGGTTGATCGATCTTTCATTTCATTTCAAATTTTTCTAATTCAAATTTCTTTGATTTTTCTTGATTTGTCGATTGTGTGTTGTCATTATTTCCATTTTCAGTAACAATTTTTCCAACAAATCTCGCAGTTTCGCCAAGTCCTTATAGTTATCGTCTTTATGATCTGGATGTAGATTTGGTTCATTTTCGACTAGTGCCAGTAGCGTTTCTGACTTCACGTTATAATTGGCGCTTTCTAACTGAGGCAACATCGGTATTTCTCAGTTTCATAATCGCTTTTCGTACTTTGTCGAACCCTCGGTATTCTTCTATTAATGCATAACGTCAGCTTTCCCCTTGACCATAATGATGTTCTAGCGTATCCAGTGTTCATCAAAGCAAAGTAACCAGTGCAGAATAGTGAAAGAATAGTGTTGTGAGAAGGAAAAGATCTCAAAACGAATGCAAGTTTACGGTGTGTTTTTAAATTTTGTCTATTAAGTCTCATTAAGATCTATTAAGTCTCATTTTTCACTATCTTGCTGATATGCCGAAAGGTTCAAAATGGCAGCCAAGGTATATAAAAAATCCTTTTGTTAATAGTCCAAGCGACGCTTCTCAGCAGGTAATTTTTTCTTCATTTTTGTAAATAATTAAATATGTGTTTTTCGATTGATCAATATGGTGGAAAGAAAAAATCGCTTCAATAAAAATTATTTGAGGTAGAGATGGTACTTTTTCATTACCCCTTTTACACTAGAAAAGCTCATATCTGCTTATCCCAAGATGTGGTTAAAGCAATTGCTTTCGGCATGAAGGTGTAGGAAAAGGCTGAGGCAGTCAACTTTATGCAGCTATATATAGTACATTAAAGCCTCAGTCAGTGTATTCTATCGATCCTCTAGTTGCATTTTTTCAGTTTCACGCCAGTCAGTCATTTCAATGATGTTACTGCATCGTAACGCATATTTTTTCGTAATTTGTTAGTTATTAAATATTCGTAGCGGGCATTTTTTTATAAATTGTCAGTGGTGACGTTTTAGGTGAGTAGTGAATGGTTGAAACATCACGCTTCTAAACTGATTGCTGAAATATTGAAGTATAATATAACGATGGATGACTGTCAGAGTGGTGCTTATACAGGCGCTTGTGGAATTGCATATGCATTGCTTCGAGCAACAAGACACTTTCCCGAACGCAGAGCTGAATTCCTCGAACAATGTCAGCGATTAAATTCACAAAATTTGAAAATTATTAAGGTTCTTATTCGTTTTTCTTGCTATAAGGTTTTATAACACTAATTTTTCTTTTGCTGAAAGAAGCCTTTTCTTTTATGTTTAGAGAGATATTTTTCACAAAAATGTTGGATTTATAAGAAATTTTTATCAAAAGATTTTTCGCATATTCTAATTTATAAAGAAATTTTTGTATTCATGATAATTGGAATATACTATTTTTTTTAGAAAGATGATGGAAGACCTCGTGAGTATCGTTTTTTGCTTGGAACGACGAGTGTTTACATCATTTCTATCCTATGTGATCAAGGAAATGAATACTTTATGAAACGTTTGAATGAAATAAGCAAAATCGTATCGCAAAATGATTATCAAGGTGATGGCGATGATGAAATGTTGGCTGGTCGAGCTGGATTTTTAGCAGCTGTTTTAAATCTTAGGTTGAATTATATGGTAGAAAGCTTTACCAAGAAACATGATAAGAAATATGTGAATGATTTGTGCATAATTTTTAGAGAAGCCGGTAAGGGAGAAATTATACCATTAATACAAGTAAAAAAAGTGGTCAAAAAGATGATAGATTCTGGACGACTTTACTCTTATACCCATAACTTAGAAATTCCGTTGATGTATCAGTATCATGGTCGTGAATATCTTGGATCTGCACATGGTCTTATGGGAATAATTCAGATGCTATTGAGGTGCTTTTTCAGTAATTTCTCTCATTTGTCACATCTCTGATATACCGTTCAAAAAATGGTTTTTTCGAGGTAAGTTTCAATTTTTAGGAGGCTTATTAATTTAACGGCACTGGTTGTCTTTTTTGAAAATTTTTAATTTGTGTAAATTTAAACGTTTTTGACCGTACGATTTTGTTCATTTATTTTTTATCAATTAGTTTCCAAGAATTTCTTGATGATGATGAAAAGAAAGATGTTGTGGAAACATTGGATTGGCTTGTAAGTATACAGTTATATAATGGTAATATACCAACAAAAATGAGTGATTTAAACGTCGATCATGGTGAAAATGAGCTGGTACATTGGTGTCATGGTGCAGCTGGCTTCATCCATCTGATGATTGTCGCATACATAGTATTAAAGCAGACCAAGTATTTGTCGGTATATCTATAAAAAATTAAATTAAAAAAATCGTACAATTTTTTCTTTAAATTTAAATATATTTTAAAATTTCTGGCTTTATTTCGATTTTGTTTTGTGATTCAATTCAGGCTGCGGAAAAAGCTTTAAATTTAATTTGGCACAAAGGCTTTCTTACAAAGGGACCAGGAATTTGTCATGGTGTTGCCGGCAGTGGTTATGCGTTTCTTTTATATTATCGATTGACCAAAAATGAGGTAAAATTTTTTGTTTCATTATAACGATTTTTTATCTGATCCAATAGCAGGAATAATCATTAGTGATATTTTTCCATACTTTCTATGCTGTCAGAATCAAAAATCTTTTTTCTCTTCTCAATTTTCAATTTTCTCATATGTTTGTTGATTTATTTTGATTTCATTTTGATTTCAATGTTTGGCTGTCACATTTCGATGGAATTGTCCATTTTTTGTTTTAAATTTTAAATTTTAATTTTTTAATTTTTCAACTTGTTATAGCTGAAAAATTTAAAATCAATAATTTGAAGCGATTCCTACCATTTTCTTTGCAGAAATGGTTAGATCGTGCAAAATGTTTTGCTGCTGTAATGTTAAGCGAAAATTTCAAATCAAAATCGAGAACACCTGATAGGCCATACAGTCTTTTCGAAGGAATTGCTGGGAGTCTTTGTTTTCTGTGCGATCTACTGGACCCAGAAAATGTTCAGTTTCCTTTGATTCCTATTTGTTTCTGAATTGTTTCCCTTTTAAATCCCTCTTGATACTATGTTTGCTTTTGAAATATTATTTTTCTCTTTCGAAAATATTTTTATTGTCTTATTTTATTTTTAGTTTAGTTTTAACGATTTTAATTTTTAGTCCTATTTGTTAAGGTTGTGTATTATAAATAAACGATAGTACTTGTAATTAGGATAATTTTACCTGTTTTTTGTAAAGCTTAACAAAATATTACCACAGTTGAATTCTATTTTGGATTTAATTATTTAAATTCCGTTTTTCGAGAATTTCATATTTTTTCGACTGTTTGATTAATGAAATCCTTTTATTTTTTTGAAAAATATTAACTGAAAAACTTTAAAAAATTTAAAAGAAAGAATTGTTTAAAACAGATTAAGTAATCAAAATCATTAACTATTATAAAAGTAATGCCTCGACGAATGCAAAATAGGTCAGCATTGCCGCTTTTTTGTGGCCTGCGAAGCAAACTTCGTAAATCAAGGAAGGTTGGAAGAATGCGTTATTTTCCGAATCCACATTATATGGATGCAGTTAGCGGAGCTCGAAAAGTTTGATCAATCTTATTAAATTCATTCTTAAATTTTTATATTTTGTACTTTTTGTTAATTAAGATCGGTAGGTAATTTAAATTCAATTTTTAGGTCACAAAAGAATGGTTGCAAGGTGAAATAATTAACATGGTTAATCAAATTATGGCTTATCGCGCGTCACGCACTGATTTCGCCTCAGGTGTGTATGTTGGTGTAGCTGGTAATGCATATGGAGTATTTACTGCATCGACGTTCTGTTTGCAAGATTTCAGAAAAGAGCAGTACCAATCATTCGCAGCAGAAGCTATTGCTGAACATTTAAAGTATTGCGAAGTATGTTTCTAATAAAACTCATAATTGAAATCACTTAAAGCGGCAGCTTAAAATGTCATTGCGAATATGCAATGGTCTACCAAAAAATTATTTCCAGGATTAGTTATTAAATCGTTTCATGGAAGTTAACTTGTGCATTATGTCTGTAAATTTTGTAAGTTCGAGAAAATGCGAAAATTTATGATGTGAAACCTGCAGGGGCATTCCTGTAAACAACTCAGAGATACGCAATTTTTTCTTGGCTCTCTTGGCGTATATGTGGTAAAGATCATATTTGATTACCAAACCAAAAATTATATCAATCAAGAAGTCCTTAATATAGTTGTCTCTGCGGTTGATGTGGTATGTACGGATAATTATATGGATTGTGGTTGTGATGAAATGTTGGTTGGGCGAGCAGGATTTTTGGCTGCCATCCTTAATTTAAGGTAATTTATCTTAATTTAAGGTAATTTATTAAGGATTAATTAATTATTAATTCATTAAAATTCGAGAATATATATATATATATATATATAGAAGGGAATTTTATTTTAGTTTAAGAATACTGGAACTAGGAATATTAATGCATATGGAGTATTTACATCGACGTTGAAAAATTTAATTAAATTATTAAATTATTAAATCCGAATGCCTTAGTTTATTAATTTAGATTCAGTTCATATAATATCATATAAATCTATTTTTTCTTATTTGCTCCTTTATTTCAAGGATGCAATTGAATGTGGACGTTATATCTGATAATATTCTTAAAAAAGTTATGGATAAAATTATCGATTCTGGACGTAAATATGCTTATCGTAAAAGATCTCCCTCTGCACTTATGTATCAGTATTATGGAAATGAGTATTTGGGTGCTGCACATGGTCTCATGGGAATACTTCAAATGCTGTTGAGGTAATATTAATATCATTCTTTGAAAAATAAAAATTTGACCAGTCATATATCTAGAGTAGTCATAATTTTTTAAAAAACTTTGGATTATGTATTATTTAAAGAGAAAGAAGTTAGAAATTTGGAAATTTAAAGGGGGAATAGATTAACAAGTAACAAATGATGAATCACCAGAAAACAGCGTGTTCTCCAATTTTTCTTGTTTTTACAGTTTCCCACATTTGCTGGATGCTTTAGCACTACGTGACATTGAAACTACTCTTGACTGGCTTCTGAACATTCAGACATCTGATGGCAACTTCCCGCCGAACGTTAATGAAATCGGATTTGATCGAAAAGATGAGGAATTAGTTCACTGGTGTCATGGTGCAACAGGAGCAGTTCATCTTTTTATTGTTGCATATCTTCATTTTAAACGAGATAAATTTTTGAAGGTAAATGTTTTCAAAAGATTTTATGCTTACTTTATAAGTTGACTTTCTTATTTTTATATTGAGCTATTGAATTTTTATTACTTATTTCCTTATTTAGGCAGCAGAGAAATGCTTAAATTTAATTTGGAAAAAAGGTGTTTTGCGTAAAGGACCTGGTATTTGTCACGGTGTTGCTGGTAGTGGATATGCTTTTCTGTTGTATTATCGTCTTACACATGATGAAGTATTGAGGATAAATTTAATATTTCAAAAAACATTGTTATCGTTCAGTTGGAATGGAAATTTTGCCGAGCATTAATATAAATAATTTCTAAGGACTTTGCATAACTGATTTGCCAGTTATATTAATGTTTGGAAGGAAATAAATCTTAATTAATCAAATTTTTTAGAAATACTTGCTCAAGGCTCGTTGCTTCGCAAACATTGTTCGTGATCCTGATTTTATATCGAAAGCTCGCACTCCTGATAGTCCTTTCAGCTTATATGAAGGGATTTCTGGTACTTTATGCTTCTTTTGTAGTCTTTACGATCCGATGAAAGCTCAGTTTCCTTTAGTTCCTATTCCTTTTCCGTAGTTGTGAAATTTCTTATATATAAAAATTGTTTTTTAATTTTTATTAATTCCCATCATGAACAATATTCATTTCATTTTCAGTTTTATTCGATTCATTTTTCCTAACCTTATTTTAATCAATACAACTTCATTTTATTAAAGAATGAGCTTTATATTATTTGCTTTATTGTCATTCCGCTGGAATCTTTTATTTTTTTGTTTCGATATTAGATTTATATATTTTATATCAATGTTCTTTTCGTGTGTATATTAATTAGAAATACTAAAACATAGAAATACGAAAATAGTTCCCTATAACTTTCTTCACTATTGATAAATATACTTGCCAACATTGGAAAGATATTGCATGAATAAAGGAAGATAAATTTCTAATTCCTAATTTTTATTTTATGTATTGCTTATAACCACTTTAATTAAATTAAAATTCTAAAACAAATATAGACTCGGTTTTTTTAAAAAAGGATCAGTCTTATTTACAAAATTATAAAATTATATCTAAAATTTTGAGTGTTTTATTGCTGTTGTTTTGAAGCACTGTTACCACTTCTATTCCCGTCATCCGAATTTAGTGATAAAAGGTTCAAAAATCTAAGCGATGCTGACGACTTATATCGCAAAATTTGACAAAATTTGCCTGGTCCGACAAGCCAATGAAACGTTTTTATTAAAAAAACTAGTTTATTTGAAATATTCGCTGAAGCTTATAAATTTTATAAATTTATAAATATTTATAAATTGTAAATTTATATATAAATTTATATTAAATTTATAAATTATAAATTATATACCTTATAAATTTTTTGAGAATGAATCAAAATATCAATATATTACAAAAATATTTACAAAAATATTTTGAATGGCAGAATTTTCTGCTTATCATATATTATCAAATATATCTTGTTTGAGTGGCCAAATGTGGAACAAACGCTTAAATGACGTAATTTGGCAATAGATATTTGAAATGAAAAATTGCATTTCATTTCAAGAAATTATGAGAAATAGAGAGTACTCGTTTCGACCATTTGGCCATGTACGCAAAAAATTATTATGGATAAAAAAAAAAATATCACGGAGATGACGAAACAAAAAACCACACAATGAATCGAAAAAAAAACTTAAAAAGAAATTAGATAATCAAAATTACCTAAATGCTATAAAGTATTAAAAACGAGTAATTTAGGTGGTACACCTAGAATGAACTGTCGATAAAATTGACACGTAACGATGATACAGTCCACTGTATTATTATTATTAATATATTATTTATATGTAAGCGAATTTAATGATAGAATGATTTTAAGTTTTTTTTGCTCCACTTTTCGCAGGGTAGACAACCTGGAAAGCTCCAGAATTCACTAATTCCAGGTTTAACTACTGAAATGAGATCTCTTCGTCGTAGAATCACTAATTCCCTCACATTTTCTTCTTTCGCTTTAAGGCACCGAAAGTAAAATTATGTAACATAATCCATAATCCATATAGCCATATAAAAATTGAAAAAAAGGTTAAAAAAGAATCTATTTCTTGCCACTCCAAAAAAATATTGGAAGTCGATATGTAATGGCTTGTAACAAAAATAACATTGCAAGATGAACTAACGAAAGAAATCGCATAGAAGAGTTCGTCTCTTGCTCTCAGCTGTATGCATTTGACTTTCCAGATCAGCCCTATCTGTATTTTCAGCACGTTCAACTTTCCAGGACAATTCTTCGACTTCTTTTTCTAACTGTGCTTGCTGATATTCAAACTAAATATTGAAATTTAAAATTTTTTCGTAAACATTTCGCAGGTAGAGAAAAAGAATGATTTATTTCTGTGCAAACAAATTACGGAAAATATTAAAGCAACACACTGGGTCGACTTTTTAATTTTTATAAAAACCAGTAATCCATTAAAACTTGCAAGCGCTTTCCTCGGTCCATTTTCCAAATAATACGCAAATGGATAAGTGTACTTTAGAGTATAACGGCATTTTGTTAGCAATGTAACAGCCCTATGTAAATGTTGCCAATCAATCCAACTTCCTTCTCGGATTTGAACTTTACGAGTAATTTTATCTTTTATATGAAGTCGCAATTTCTCTTCTAGTTTCAATGACTGGTTATGATTTTCATAGCGCTCTATAAAAAAATTTAAAAAATATAAACGGGAAAAATTATGACATGCTGCCAAATCATTGAACTTCATAACAAAGAAATTCTCGAAATAAATCTCAAATAACTCACAATAATAAATTCGTATCTTCAAATTAAGACACTAAACCAAATTTTGTCAAAAATTTTTATATTTTGCTTAATCTAATGTAGGTAAAATTCTTTTTCATTCAGTCAATTCAATCAACAACATAAGGATAAGTAAAAAATAATCAAATTTGACTAATTTCAAATTTTTTATTTTCCGTAAAATTAAGAACAGATCAATAATTCCCAAATATTTTTTGAAAAAGTAATGATAAGAATGTTATATAAAAGAAAATCTCAATTAACCGAAATAATGAAGATATTTTTCCAGAGCTTTTCTAGCTTTTAGATGCTTCGCTTCTTGTGCCACACTTGGATCTTCTTTGTATCGACTGCATTCATAATATTCACTACCGTGAGTTTTCCAATCTATTATTTTTAATTGATCTTCGAAATTGATTTTTATAAACTTTATAAATTTTATAAAAAAATTTTACACAGTATGATGCTCTAAACTCACGAAAAATTTCGTGCCAAAAAAAAATTTCGTTAAAATGCCTAACCACCAAAACACATCCAACAAAAGTGATGTTTGCATTTGGTACATTGCATATGATTACATCCACCATTTTTCTCAATACACGTGTGGCAGTTTGGACAATCCTTAGTATGAGCACTAAATAAAAATATTGGTGGGAAAGAACAAACAATAGTTTTAAGTAAAAAATTGGTTTACTAATGATTTTGTCAAACTTATAATAACTCAATTAAATCAATAAATGAAAGAAAAGTATTTTTTACATTTGAATTTGAACAGCTGTTTATTTATTTCAATTAAATTTAATTAACTTAAATTACTTAATATAATTGGCCGTCTCACTATCATCTGCACATTTGATTAGCCATTTACGTATAGTTTCACAAGAAGTTGGAGCATGATAATCCTTACCACAAATAAAACTGCAACTACCAATGAGATTAATAAAAAAATCTGACCATTAAACTGTAATTACCACCAAATATCTGGGTGGATAAATACATATATAAAAACTTATTGAAAAAAAAATCAAATTTTGTTTAAAAAATCAACTGACCAAAATGTAATGTGACAAGAGACACATGTGACAGCCTTTGGCTTAATTTCTTTCGAAAATATAACTCTTGTACAGCCTATTCCTGGACAAAATCTTAGGAAAGGATTAGAATCAACGTAATCCTTAAACAAAAGCTGTTCATATTTAGCCCGGAATTCAACATCATCACGCATTATATCCAAAACGAATGCTTCTGGGCAATAAACCTTGCAACAGTTCGCCATACAACTAATTCTAAAAATAAAAATAAAATAAATAAAAATAAGAATAAACCTAACAAAAAACCGATAAAGTTAAAACTTTGTAGTTCTAAAAACTTTATAAACGGCTAATCCTTATCACTTCTGGTTAGATTAATATATTAGCTCCACCGAATGTCGATAGGATTGAAAATTTTTATCAGAGAGACAAGTGGAAGTGGATAGTTAGCAACATCTTTAACAACAAGTTCACTGTAGTTGGCTTAGTTGTCGAACTCTTTTATCATTTCAAACTTTTTATAATTTCATACTAAATAAAAACCTTGTAGAAATGCCAAGGGACAACTGTGTATTGAAATGGCACTGCCAACAAACTTTGCAAAAATTATGACCACAGTTGAGTCCAATAAGTTCATTAACCTCTCTGAATCTGCGACAACAAACCGCACATAACATTGTCCTTTTTGATGAACATGATTCAGCGCGCAAATAACAATCTATCCGAATTAAATTATCAGAATTCATTATTTATGGAATTAACTGAAATCATCGAATGATAATTCGATTCATTAATTAAGAGCCACGAAACTGCAAAAACTAATTTATAAAGATAAATATATATACTTCTTATCATCTAAATGAAATTACCTATGAAGAGCTTTTGAGAATTCTCACTGAATTTAATAGTGATTATATCAATGTCCCACTTATTCACATAAAGGAGAATTTTAGCTTCTGCAGGAGAAAGTGGCAATGAATTTGTTAAACGAGATATCATTTCATTGAAAAAACCTTCAATCTGAAAATTATTAAAAATATATCCATCACCATATATCCTTAGACGGAGGTAGAATGGCTCAATGGGTCGTTGTTTAATTCCGAGTGCTGATGCTAAAGTTCTACTCCTCGCAGGAATAAATCTGTCCAAAAATCCGAGTGATGATCGCGATCTCGCGATTCAACTGCAGTTTTGTCGCCAAGGGACTCCCTGGCAGTAGTTCAATGCAACAAACCAGCGGTGGGAGTTTTAACAATGGTGAAGGTTTTTTAAAAAAATAGCTCTTAGACACAAAAAAACAGAAAAAATGTAGAAACGCTTACCTGTGTTGCATCCAAGCAAGAAAATTCTAAATGTTCTGGATCATCAGTTTCATTAAGTAAATCTGCTTCATTACATTCACGTGCAAAATCATCATCATCTTCATAATAACCATCTAAAAATAATATCAAAGTGAAATAAAATCAGTCCATCAAAATAAACGATAATTAAATCATATAGTATAATATATGGGTCCATAAGATACAACAACGCCTACAGCAAAATAATTTTCTGTTTGATAATTTCAATTTGTCATAGAAAATCTGATGGAGCCAAATGAAAATATTACAAAACAGACAAAAAATGGTGAAAAACAAGAAACTCATCTATTTCCATATTTCCGTCATCATCTGAACTAGATAAATAATATATAGACTGAGGATTCTCCATTGAAGCCTATAAAAATATTAATAAATTAATAAAGGCGAGAAAAAAATCGAAAAAAACTTACACCCTAAAATAAATTTCATAAAGTTATGGTATATGGCTTAAGACCTTAAATATTATTTAATGCAATTTCGCAAAACAATATTGCAATAACGGACATAAAAATGCCAATCACGATAATTGAAAATCTAAAAAATATTCGATTAACATATTAACATGTTCCCCCAATGTCACCCAGATTCCTATGCCTCCCAAGAGACTCTTAAAGCCTCCTTACATTTCTCTTCCTTAATATCTTCTGAAACTTCTTGGAGTTATCACACAGAGAAGCCGACTTCCACAAGCTGCGACTTAGCATTACCGTTGTAACCGTTTAACTCTCCCACATCGCATTTTATTCATTCCTTCGGTAATTGCTCAAATCTATCTTTATGGAATTGGGACTTGGGACTTCATGGACACCTTCCATTTGCTAAATTTTCTTAGCAATTCCTCATTATGATCCCGCAAATCTCGTAAAAATAAAATTCTCCAGTATGAAGTGAAATTAAATCAAAAAAAGGAAACTAACCGAATTTTATTGAGCAGATGTTATATTAAAACCACTTGAGAAATGTTTGTTTATTTTCATGAAAATAAAAAAAATTTATCAGAAAAGATTTCATAAGATCTACTAACAATCTAGTAACAATCTGACAGCAAAAAAGAACCTCCTGCGGATAATTAGAACCGCAAATCCTTTGAAACCCAGGTTTCTTCACAAGATTTTCTTTAAATTTTCTTGGTATTCGTCGAACCCTAATATTTTCACACCATTTTCACACGTATCATAGCACCACCATTACTTCTTAATTAACACCTTCTCATCTAGACTTCTTAATAACATTTAATCCCCTTTATATTCTCTTATTTAAATATAAAGATTATAAGCAAATTTTCAAAATTTTAGAAGATTTCACTGGTAAATGAAATTTGATCTCTTAATTCCAGTCATTCATCACATTTTACCTATTGCGATTTTATAACTTTTAATTGTCATCTCAGCGAAGATAATATCTTGGAAGACTAAGAAAATATAATGATGGATAGCATTAAGGGTATACATCTGTGTCCGAGGAAGGTCGTGGCAAAAAAAGATATGATATGAATTCAAGCTAATAATTGATAGTAAAAAAGGTGTTTCATGCGATGGCAGCAAATAGAAGTTTTAAAATATTAATATTTTTTGAAGTGTTAAAAGGGTTATTCTTATTAAACAATTGACGAAGAGATCGAACATATCTTAAAGCTGTCGACCAAATGTAAGGAAAAAACATAATAAAAGAACACGTGAAAGAAAGAATAAAGCAAAAGGGAAGAGAAAGGGAGATGAAATGAAGAAAAAATACGCAAATAATACGACCTTCAACCTTCCTCGTTTTGCCTTCAGTTGGTGATAATTGGTGATAACTGATAAGTAATCTTTCTTCAATAATTGGTTAAGCCAAAGAAGCCCCCTTTTAGTAACTAACGTTAACGAAGATTTGCAATTAATCATCAATGCAGAAAATAAAAAAATCAAATATTATCAAAGTAATATTTTAAAGACACAATTTTCAGTCGAATAAAGTTCATTCGTGTGCCATTTCCTCGTAAGTGTAATTATAGCTTCCTAAAAAAGCTCACTATTGCTAGTTAGGCTCGTTGGCTTGCCGTACCAGACAAATTTTCCAGAGATAGAAGGATAGAGGCAATAGAACTATAGGGCCTCGCCCGAGTTTCTGAAGGACTCCTGTTGGGCGTAGAACCTCAGCACCGACATTTCGAATTAAATAACAACCCACTGAGCATCCCATCCTATCCCCTTTGCTTGCTCTAGCCAGACGAAGTGTGGTATGTCGACAGGATCCGAACCGCAGCCATTCTCGATTCTCGGTGGCACTCACCTTGCCACCGATGCACCATAAATAACTCTCTGCTGAGAATCTCACTTTGGTACTTAATCATAAAAGGCAGTCAGTCAAACTGGAAATGATGCTACTAGAAGGAAAGGAGAAGAGCACATGAGCTTTTTATGCGCTTTCAGCGCACTACGACCTCCTCCCCGATCGAATAACTTAAAAGTAATCAAAAAACTAAGAGTAACTGAAGTAAAGAAAAGAAGAAATATGAAGCGATTTCTGTAAGTTCCTCTAAACTTAATTTCCTTCCTTAGTTCCATTTTTATTAATGTCTTTAAAATTCCTAATATTTATGGTTCGTCGAGCTAATAGGATTTAATCAAATTGATTAAACACCAAATCTGAAAAAGGAAAAAACTGCAAAAATATTTTGACCTAAGAAAAACAAAGTGCCACGACATTCGACAAACAAACGATTCAATGTGCGTGGTAAGCTCGCCGTGTTTCATGGGCCGCGACCGCGTTTATTTCCACTGCCCAAAGACGGCTGCGCATTTTCAAGCGAAGGACCGTGTTAAGTTTCCACTTAACTTTTTTGAATATTTTTCGAGTTTTTATTTCCATCGAATTTCGCGATTGGGTTCGGTTGTTACCAATTATGGTTGACGATCGTTTAATATTGGATCCACAGGAAAGGATGAAATCCATTCTAAAAGAAGCAAATCCTCAAAAAATAAATTCTTCGATACCTATCAATCGGTTGGTTTTGTTTATTGTATTTCTATTTTTTTTATTTATGAGCTGCTTTTTTATTTTTGTTTTTAGTTTTTTTTCATATATTTTACATTTGAATCAATTTATTATTTTTATTGTTTTTCCAAAAAATTTTTTAAAAATCTTTTTAAATTTCGTGCGTTTATTCAAATATATTTTTCTTCTTTGTATGACTTATTGAATTTGCTCATTAATTGTGTTTTGCGAACGTATTTGTCGGATTCTCAGTGATATATATTTATTTTATTGCCTATTTTTGAATTGTCCTAACCATTATTGATGGCTCCGAAGAAGGTACATTATGGTTGCGCACCTAAACTTTGGTTGCGGAATTTAAATCACCACTCGCTTGACTACTGAATCTGAGAAAAAGGAGGAGATAATTCACCAATTGTGTGAAAAAAGAGGCTATTTCTCAACTAATTGCATCTTGATTAAAACTAATCAGAGCTTTTCAGCGTCGAAAGTGAAGAGTTTTAGATGCCTAAAAAATTAGGGTCACAGGTTGATTATTTTTTATCCAGTATGAGTGATTTTGAAAGAAAAAATACATAGTGGCTAATGATCCATGGACAATCAGTTCAGTATTGCGCAACTCGTACCTATATTCATGGAAGTTTCCTACAGAAAGGCATTACAGTGGCAGAGTTGGACTGCACCAGTAATGCTATGAAACCAAAAAATCATTGTCAAAAAATTTGTTACAAGCTATTTGAAAGTGTTAAGAATTCAAAATTTTCCAGTCTGAAAAAGTAATACATAAGGTACTATAGAGTTTTATATGCACAGTCTCATACAACTATAATAAATTAAGATCTGGTTTTCGTGAAAGAAATTGACCGTCTTCCAACTTATAGTTAATCTCCATGATTGTCTGTTGATCATAGCATATGATTTCGGTAGTCTATTTAGATCCAACTAGAGTTTTAGCGAGGTTTGGGGTAACTTTTTTTAGCGAGGTTTGGAGTAAATCGAAAATGCAAGGAAAAATATCAGGCTATGGAAGTGTATAAATTGAAGTGGAAATATGTTACGAAATAAATGGGATCTTTTATTCTTTTGACTTTTCTTGTGCTTGTTTCGGCCATCACTAAGTCTGAATCTTCCAAATTATATTATATTATCTCAATGTGACTTTCCAATTAAATTAATCAGTATGACTTTTCAATTTTAAAATATTTCACTATATGTTGGAAAACATTTTTTCTTCAGCAGAAGCTTTATAAAATGTCATATTGGTCTGATTCTGGTGATTGGTAACAAACATAACTACCATAACTACCAATATTGACTTCTCAGATGGAAGGGCTAACTATTCTTTGGGATAATTAATTTATAATATTAAATAAGCGTAGCAAATCTGTAATCGGCGTGGTACAGATAATCTGTAACCTAAGCTAATTTGAGCAAAATTGCTGAAAAAGTTAGAAGAAAAGCTGTTGTATATATGCAGATCAATAATATCAGTGTTTATTGTACGACGATCAATAGAACGAAGAATAACCGCTATTTCGCTGAGCCACAGTTATCTAATATCGTTTCCCATTAATTTCTGTTTTCTGTTTTTTCCATGGCGATGCATAAATCTCAGAAAGGTACTTTCGACTCGATTGTTTATCAAACATTCGCAGAAATTTTTATACGGCTATCACGAGTAATAGATATCAAACAACTTTATATTGTGGTGCCTGATAATGAACAACGAAGTCGATGGTCCATTTGCAAGATGCGTTATTTTCTCTAAGTCGTTTGCTTACAATAGAGAAAGTGAGAGTGTTGATTATGAGTGTAGCAGAAGAGGATCGTCAATTTTTTTTTTCAAATTCAAATAGATATCTTGCTTCTTTCTGAGACTTGGCTAATTAATTAGGGTGATATAAATATATCGAATTTTGATTGTATCGTCCATTTTAAACGTCTCACTATTAAATTTATCTCAGTATTAATGCCAAAATAAATATTGTCACTCTTCATATGAATTATATACTAGAAGCAAATAAAATTTAACAAGACGGCATCAGCCACTGGTGAAATATGTGCTTGTCATTGTGGAATGCAGAATGGAAAAACTGGTGATAATTACTTATATTTTCGTTGATCAGACAGAAATAATTAAATCCATTAAGTTTTACTGGCATATATTGAGACAGTGCTTGATTTCGAACTGAATACTGATAATAAGCAATGGTAATAAGCAAGGGTTTCAATATAAATTTCGTCTCAAAAGAATTAAAGCACTAATTGAATCTTTAAGTGGGAAATTCAATTTAAGAATTATAAATGTTTCCATAGAAGCAACGATGTTACTCTCGTTGCACTAGATTTCTCGATATGCAGTCGAGAGACTCATTTCACATTTTGGTTATCATAAGCAAGTTGGCTATATTAGGCTGTGGCTGTACGGTAAATCGCTATTTTAAGTGAATTTAACTATATTAATTAAATTTTTTATGGAAGCTATCTTATATAGCTCTAGAACTGCGAGAAGTTTCATTTCTATTGTACAGATTTGACGTACGCATTTTTTTTATTTTTAATTTATAAATTTATAAACATTTAATTTAATTTATAAACATAGTGGCTAAAGTTAGTTAGTCACTTTTAGTTCAGCTATTTTTTTAATTTACAGATGGCTATAAAATTTATTTTTCCTATGGCAGACAATGATTTCTCGCTTTTCAGAATCATCTGGATAATATAGTTAATTGCTTCGTGAAAGACGGATTAAGTTATCGGCAGATACAAAGTTTTATATATTAGCATTAAATGCACCTATCATCCACTTCATTTTATTTGTAAATTTACATTAACGGGAATAATAATTTTTCTGAGATCTCACTTTATACTTGATTAAAACCTTGAATTTAATGTACATGTAAAGATATTAGAAAGTCTTCTAGGGTTTAAACCTTATTCAGAACCTTCAGGAGGAGGTTAAATGTCAGTTTCATGTATAAAATATTCTTTTTGTATATAACAGCTTTTTACCACAAGTTAGGATCAGTGAAGTTAATCAGATGCTTGCAAGACTTTTCTAAATTCCTACCATTCATTAAATTTTAAACCTAAGCTGAAATAGAATGATATAATCCTGATTCGCATAGAGGTAAAGGAATAAAATAAGAGCTTTTCTTCGTTTAATTTTTTTCGGCCATGTTAATATAAATTTTAAGCCTAATTACAAATTTACAAATAAAATGAAGTGGATGATAGGTGCATTTAATGCTAATATGTAAAACTTTGTATCTGCCGATAACTTAATCCGTCTTTCACGAAGCAATTAACTATATTATCCAGATGATTCTGAAAAGCGAGAAATCATTGTCTATCATAGGAAAAATAAATTTTATAGCCATCTATAAATTAAAAAAATAGCTGAACTAAAAGTGACTATTCGGGAATATAGAAGTAATATAAGTATGTCCAAAACAGCCGGAACAGCCGAAAGGTGAGAATCGAAACAACCATTCGATCATCATGTGCTTACTATACTAAATATTCAGAAAACTGAGGGGCAAAATATTAGCATATTCGCATAGTTATTTATTATTAATTTGGCAATTATTTTATTGTTGATTTATTTTATATATATATATATTACTAATCGCTCATTTTTATTTTTTTTTTTTTATTTTATTTTGTTATTTTTTCGAGAAAGTATTAAATATTTAATAGTTGAACATTTCTCGAGATATATTTTCATTTTTTATTATTTGAATAATTATTTAAATTTGTCCTGCACTTCGCTTATTTTTTAGTGTTTTATTTTTTTTTCTAAGAGCGTTCACTGCGGATCACTCCGCTGACTTGTTGGGTCACACAGATTTTGCCAAGTAACATTTATTCACTTGGCGTCAGAAATACATATAAATTGCTTTCCATCCAGATTTTTGAAAAACAGATTTACTGCTGCTGTGGAACCTACTATTGGCGCCTCGAATTAAGCAACAACATATTGAGCTATTTCAGCCCTTTTTGATTTTGGCAATATTGCCTACCCGATTAAGTATGGTGTTTCGATCGGGACCCGAGTATTCTCAGTTCTTGGTGATTTTTTTATTGTTTTTATTATTTTCTATTATTTATATTATAGCATTATTTTTATGTCTGCAATTTCAGATATTATCGAAGTTTGAATGAAATTTATCGCGTGGCCGGTTTTTGTTTGGCTGATAAAGATTTTGAAAAGGCTTTTATATACTATATGCGGTTTATTTGGTTTGTTAACATATAACATCATATAAAAATTCAGCTTATATAATTTTATTAAAAATTAATCGATTTGCTTCAAAAAGGCAAAATCTGGGCAAGAATGAGGGAGATTGCAAAGTTGTGGGCATAAAATAAATAAATTTTCTCGCATTAAATATTAATAAGTGTATAAAATTATCAGTGGGATTAAAATAAACGCTGAGGATATGTTTTGTAGTTTGGCCCTTGAAGAATTACCGAATCATCGGAACTTTCAAGGATTTTCATCCGCCGAAAAGAATAAAGCTGAATCATCGTTACAGAATGCTGTTCAAAATGCTGAAATGCTTAAGAAATTGTTGAAGACTAAATTTGAACAAGATGCAACTCAAGCTCAGCTTCACGTTATCAGTCTTGAAAACATTCAAGTAATCTTATGTACATCTTGTTAATTTATCCAATTTTATAAATGTTTAACTGTCTTAATTTCCAGAAAACTTTGGCTGTTATTTAGAATAACTAATCATCTTCCATTTTATGATATTATCACAATATTGTTAAATTTATAATTTTAGAATCTTTAAAAATAAGATTAAGATAAGTTTAGCCAGCCGCCGAAGGATCTAGATCTGATTGGCAATCATTAACGGATGAAAATGAAAAAGCGAAAATAATCAATGCTAACGTTTCAACAGACCATATTAAATTCAGTCTTCTTGGAAATTATGATAAACCTGGCAAAGAATTAAAAACACAAGATTCGTCTAAAAACCAGTAATATCTTTCAAAAGTTTTGCTTTTAATATTTATTAATGTTAAAGAAGGAGTTACAAGTTGTAAAATGAAAAATTAAAAACTTTATTGAAAACTTTATTAATTATTTCGATATAAAGATCAGATGGCAAATCTCCTAATCTTTCGAATTTTTTTAGGTCAGACATCGAGAAATTGGGGTTTAAAGGAGTCGTTATTGCTGGAGATCTTATTGAAAAATTCACTAAAGCAGCTGAAGGTAATACGAAAAAAAATGTGGAAACTTGTGCAATTATTTGTGGGTTGCCGGTTCGTTTTTTTTTTTTTTTATTTCATGTATTTCATTTTCATTTCATATGAATTTCATTTATTAAGTTTGTTGTTGATTTCTTTTTTAATTTTAACTTAGATAATGGATAAAGCTACATCTTATCGTCTTTCAAAAGTTTTGCTTTTAATATTTGTTAATGTATATTCGAATATTTTTTCTTTTTAAAAACGTTAATGATATGTTGATTTTTTGTTGATTTATTGTTTAAAATTTTAATTTATAATGATTAAATTTGTATTTGTCCTACATTCTTTAAAAATTATATATAGCTCTAGGAATTTCTTTTTTTCAATGAAAAATAAGAGAATATTGCATGGCATTGCAATGTAATATTATACATTTTATCAAGTCCGTTATAACATACTTAAGACAAGAAGTTAGATTTCAATAGCGGAAGTATCATCAACCATATTCTTTACCATGGATACCGTCATATTATATGCTAAAAGCGAACGAGATATGGATTTATTCAAATTTTTTGTCTATCTTAAGTTTCTTTTAAAATTTCTCTTTCCTTCCTTTCATTCATCCTTTTTTAGATTCTTCGCAAATTTAAAATTAACTGAAGAATTTTTGTTTGGAAGGGAAAATGTAAAAATTTTTATGGAATTTTATTACATAGTTTCCCATTTTATTCGTCGTAAAATAAGTGCTATAGTATTTTATTGGATTTTAAATTTTTTAATTCAAAAATCTTTAAGTAAAAATTTGGCTTAAATTTTACATTATTCTATCTATTTTTCTTTTGCAAGTAAGGGCATAATCTATATTTTCTTACTTTCATTACTTGTTTTTAAGTTAAATTTAGCAATTTGCAGGCAAAGAGGGGTGTTTGTCAGATTACACATGCTGTTATTCCAAAGCAGATTGGTGCTTCAGATAGTTGTAATACATTTAATGAAGAAGAAGTATTTGCATATCAGGATTCCAATAACCTTATAACGATGGGTTGGATACATGTTAGTCATCTTTGTTTAAAATTCATATCAATTTATTTAATAATCTCCGTTTCACTGGTATTATTGTTTCATCTGTAATTCAAGATTTTTTCGTTCCAGACTCATCCATCGCAAACTGCCTTTCTCTCGAGCATTGATCTTCATACACATTGCTCTTATCAATTGATGATGCCGGAGGCAATAGCTATAGTCGTTGCTCCAAAATACAATGAGTTCATCTTTATCATTTTCGATTTTTCTTATTTTTTTGTTGAAATAAATTTGTATTTTTCAGATAATAATACAATAATGCAATAATATTTTCATTTTCTATCTTATTTCTTAGAATTGGACTATTTCGACTTACTGATCGTGGAATGGTAGAAATTGGTGAATGTCGAGTACCCGGTTTTCATCCTCATCAAGATTCTTCTCTTTTCTATTATTGTTGTGAAGTGAGGTTTGATACTTCTGTTGAAGCTGCACTGGTTGATTTCAGATAATTGATGGAATGCATAATATATTTATTACATATCGAATAAAAATATTTTGAATTTGAATGTGCATAAATATTTATTGATGTATTATATTGGATTTAAGATTTTTCGCTTAGTATAGGATGGATTTTTTGTTTATTATCATTTTCCATACATTTGACCAGTAAAATAAGGCGATGTTTATAGGCCATTTTAAGCATATACCTTGCCTAAGTGAGAATAATATTTTTTTGTAAATAATGCTTTAAGTATCAGTATACCTATATGTTTAATTTAGGCTAAAAATTGTCTTCCACTTTTTATTTTAATACACTTTAACAAAATATTAGCATCATTCAGAAGTCATGTTTGTACCACTAGTTTTCATTAGTCATTAAACAATTTTTTTATTTTGGTAATTCATGATTTAGTTAGTCGTAATGATAATCAATAAGGATTTATTCAAATTTTTTGTCTATCTTAAGTCTATCTTTTAAAATTTCTCTTTCCTTTCATTCATCCTTTTTTAGATTCTTCGCAAATTCCTTTTAAAATTAACTGAAGAATTTTTGTTTGGAAGCGAAAATATAAAAATTTTTATGGAATTTTATTATATACTTTCCCATTTTATTCGTCGCAAAAATGTAGAAATATATTTTATTAATGTTTTTGATTAATGTTTGTTAATGTCTTAATATTTTCTAAAGTGACGGTTATTAACCAAAATTGGCAATTTTATTATATAAAACTTAAGTGACTTAAATGTAAATTTTTTAGTTTTGTTTTCTTCTAAGCATTTTGTTTTAATTCAAAATTTTATTCATTTTACTTGCCAATCATTGTTTTTCAGTTATAAACCATATAGTATGGATTATGGATTATGTTCATATTTGCTTGCAACAATAAAAATTTTTTTGAATAAAAGTTATTAAAATCTTTTTATTAATATAATATAATAATATAATAATAATAATAAGCCATTTAAAGATTTTATAAGAAATGTTTTAGTTTGCAAATTGTAGATTTCGAGTGGAAGCGAGCCAATTCATCAGCTGCAAAGTGATTGGATAATGAGGTGATAAGAACAAGGCGCTCAAGTGTTGTTTTGCTCGATAATTCTTTGATTCTTATGAGCACATGGTCTTCAGGAGTTCGTTGTCGTAAATATGAAAGGAAATGAAAAAGTTGGCTGGCTGAAAGCAATAAAATCCATCTTTCCTTTATTAAATTATAAAGGAGGATTTCTTTTCTTACACAAAGTTTGAAATACAGTTGATAGAACTGTTGATTTATTAAACCTAATTAATTTAGCATCAATGTTCTTTAAACTAACTCAACGAACGGTAGGGATCAATTGCAAAAAGCGATAAAAGGCGATGAAAGAAACTCTCATTTCGAAATGCAGTATAGCTATTCTAGTGGATTTTTAAAATCTTCAAATTGAATTTTTTCTAGTTTAAATATTTAAAAAAATCTAGTTTGAATAGCCTAAACATCATTTATTTATTTAAATCCTATATTTTCCATAGTATACGACAGATAGTGAACCATTTCGAAGTAGAAGGAACGGATGGTTTAGCAACATCCGAATTTCATTTTAACGGTATAGATGACTTGATTTCCTTAAATTTGTATTAGATTAAGGAAAGATCATTTTTATGAATGCTCAAAGAATGCAACTTCTTCTAACAGCTTTTATCATTACTGGTTAGGTTGGCTCCAACGGCTACAAGGGTAATACGTTTCCAAGCGGCGCGGTCTGATGCCATCGTCGACAGTTATAGAAGATATTCCTTTTTCCCTCGTCTAAGTCCATATATTGTTGATCTACGTTCAAAATCTTTTTCTATCGTATCAGTCCGGGTCCTGATTGGCCCACCTCGCTTTTGACGCCACCCATCACATGACTTAACAAATAACGAAATATGCGTCAACTGCTGTGGTGGACGGTGGAGAACGTGCCCTAACCAGGAAAGGCGATGCTCTGTGATAACATTATACAGATGGTGTTTGAACGAAGGTAGACGCTATCATGTGATATTTTATCCACTCGACGGACCCGTAAGATGTACCTTAGACAAAACTGATCAAAGGTAGATAGCTTCTTAATATCCTCCACTCTCATTAATCGTGTACTAGAGCAAGATCGAACAAATCACGGCTATATAGGTGTAGACTTTCATTTTAATGGTAATTTCACGACGGCTCCATAAAGGTTTCGGAAGAATGCATTTCTAGCTGCTGCGATCCGGATAATATTGTTTTTTGCCTGGCCATTCGGTATTAGAGTGGATCCAAGGTGTATTCAAAATCGCGCACTTCTTCAATTGGCAATGAATTTATAAAAAGTGAATAGCCTTGTTTAAATCATCACATCATTATATGCTAAATTAAATAAATATGAGATTCGAAATTTTAAATATTTTATATTAAAGAAATATAAGTCAGCTGATCTCTGACAATAAATAATATTACACAAAATAACAATAAAATAAAGATTTTTCAAGGAGCTGATCAGTTCTTTAACGTAAAACAAAAGTGTATTTATGTTCGAAGAGAGCAAATGGTTAGGTTGAGCCTGATAGAAGTTTTAACGAATCGATTGAGATATAGGATAATTTCTTGCGAGACTGTGAAATATATTTCGAATGATATTTCGAATGGTGATAGATGGAAGGGAATGATTGTGGAAGGAAGGTGGATGGAGATGATTGTTAAGAGTTTTAGTGTAAAGAGCTCGATGTTAGTATAATAGTTTCGTTTCAAATGCAACCCACTAGCGTTTTCGATACCTTATGGACGAAGAACCTATCTTGAAATTATTTGATTAACTGAATTAACCGTTGCTAGACATTATTCATTAAGCAAATGACGAGGCTGTCCACTGGAAACATCAATTTACGACTTTTTTTTTTCATTCTTTTGAAATAATTCACCATTTCTATTTGACGGGTTATACGGGTTATTATGATGAACCCACTTCGCCACAAAATCACTTGGACACTAAGTTATATTCAAGCGCTAACTCCTATCAAACAGCATAAATCAGAAGCATGATCGTTTGATCAGTAGAAACAACGTGCTCGACCACCTCGCTATATTTTATATATTTTATCACTTTAAATTTGGCGCTTTAGTATAAAAGCATCACTTTATTAAAGCTTTTTTGTATTTAAAAAAATGTGAAAATTATCCTTCAAACTTTAATATCTTTATATTATTGCAATTCTTTCTTAATGCGCTATGTTTTTATATATATTGTGAATTTCGAAATGATTTCTTTTCTCCTTCTAACATTGGTTCCACTGGCTCCTTTTCGTCATAGAGTCAGCTGCCAGTAGAAGTACACCTGAGTTTAAGAAAGAAGAGATAAGGACGTCTCACATACAAATATTATTTATATTATTTATTATTTAAAAGAAAGTAACAGATGAACGAAAATTCGTATAAAGTATTCCATGTTTTTTTAAACAATTGGAAAACTCATTGTGGATTGCTGAAGTGAGAAAAACGAAATTTTTTTAGAAATATATCAGAATATATAAAAATATAATTTTCACCATATTATTCGATCATTTTTATAAAACACAAAATGAGGTTTTCTTGTCGCGAAATTCATTCAAAAAAACTTTATTCGTTCAACAGCAACTTTCTTTTATTAAAATGCATTATTTCTTGTTTTCTGGCTTACAAATCCGATATGTAAATCGCGAAATTCATATTTAAGATAACAATGGCTGACATTGACGAGGAAGATCCATATGCACTTAGTTCGGATTCGGAGGATGAACAAGCAAAAGGACCACCACCAAAAATTAATATAGAAGAAAGGGCTATTGCTGATATCTCATCACTTGTTAGTTTATTCACCTTATATTCTTCTCTTTCTTCTAATTCATCATGTCTAGTTTATTTACTTAGTTTTGTTACTAAAACGAGATCTCTCCAGAAGCTCATTTAGGAATAGGAGTATGTGGTCTTAAGCACTAGCCAGATTTAAAGGAAAGTTTAAATCCTATTAAGATAGAGGAGTTGAATTTATAATGATTAATTAATGGAAGCAATAATTTTCCTTATTATGATATATATATATATATACTTTAAACACCTTATTTGTTACTTCATTATATTGGTTACAGCAACGGATGGTGAAATTAAATAATTTCAGTCTTTCCTCTGGAAGTTGATGTACATATATCATAATATATAATATAATATATAATAAGATGGTGTACATATATCATAATATATATAATATAATCACTGAAGTGATTTGTTGCAGTAATTAATAGCAGTTTTCGAAATGTTTGAAGTTTGGAATAGATGACGAAATTTTAATAATTAATAATAAATTTAATAAATTTTAATAATAACCTATAAATTTTAATAATTCCGATCCAATTTATTGCACCTTATTGCATTTAAATTGCATTGCATTTAAATTCGAATTTTCAATCTGTAATACCATAAAAGTCGCAAATATAAATATAAAATATAATAAAATTTAATTTATAAGTATGAATAATTTATGAATAATTTATTATGCACTTTCTATGATTGGTGCTTTCGAAAACTTGATTAAATACAAATACAATCTAATTGCAAGACAAAATAAAAAGCTGAAGGAGAGGTAAAACCCGCTTAACCTCCATTTGTTTCGCTTTTTACTTTACTTCTCTTTTCTCACGCTTGAGGCAAAACCAATGCTAACCAATATTTTTTTGCTAAAATGAAATGCATCGGGAAAATTGTTTCAAACATGAAAAAATAATCGGAATGCATTTATCAGTTATTTCGCCAATGATACTGCTACTTATTTATTTACTATATTTACTATATTTACTACATATAGATATATATATATTATTTTTTAGAAAGCAGCCCTAAGTGAGACGAAAGAAACAATCAAAGACGATGCACGTCTCGAAGAACTCAATGCACTGAAAGAAAAATCTGAAATTTCCAAAATAAAGCAAGATTTCACTGAAGGTTACATAGATATTTGTATAAATTAATGAAGTTATTAAGCACTGCAAGAGCAAGAAGCACAAAATTTGGCCTTTAAATCTTTGATATCTACAAAAAAAACTTTGAGCTTCCCTTAAAAAAATACATGAGAATTGTTGCTTTCTGTTGAATGACAGAGTTTATTAAATGTTTCTCGCGAATTTTCTTCCCACTGTCTGTTATTATTTTCTTAAGGGTAACCTTATAATATAACATAAGTTCGAGGAGTAATTAATAACAAACCAAAATAAGAAAGATTTGTTCTAGAAAATTTGCTAATTATAGATTTTGTGCAATATTAAGAAAATAAAAAAGAAGCAGCATTTCAGAAAGGGATGACACAACGCTAGAAAAACACCGAATTTTCAACTCCAGCGTCCCAGTTTTAAACGCTACCCACTATGTTTTAAAATTCAACTCCAAGTTGAAAACATTGTCCCCCTGTTTTTTCGTTATGTACTTTAAAAAATATCTACTAAGGCCCTTAACTTTATTTTATAGGTAAAAGAGACTTTGTACGAACTCGATACTTCACTTTCCAATTTCTTTTCAAATATAATTTTAATCACTGATGAAAAGAGACAAAGAATTTCATGAAATACGTATTTAAATAAATCTTTTCTAAAGTGCATTTAAGTCTTCGAAAACTGTGGTAATTTATCGGACTAACCTGATTTCTTTTTTTGGAAAAAAATTGAATGAACGATTTCTCTTTGTAAAGTTTGATTTTGATTTACTCTCTGATGAGAGGAAATTATTCTTAAAAAATATTCAACTTTTTAAAAAACTATAATTTTCCTACAATTTTATGAATTTTAATTTTTAAATTTTTTTATGTAAATTTATGAAATCGAAATTCATTTTTTTACAAATTTATAAATTGAAACTTCATTTTAAATTTTGAATTTTTACACATTAAAATTTAAAAAGAATAAATCAAAAAACGTTTAAAAAAATGATTGCAATTGATTTAATTAAGACAGATAACTTTCTTTCACCATTTTCCCCAATTATTTCCCTTTTCTCGCTAATTTCTTTTTATCCATTTTTCTGTCTCATTCATATCGTTTATAATAACTAAATTTTTTCATTCAATATAACCGATTTTCATCGAATAAACTTAAATATTTTGCTTTAATTGTTAATTTTTTCCAATTTCCAGCTAAGCGAATTCATAATGATGAAAAAATTGTGTTTTTATTATTATTTTAATATTTCGGCTAATAGCTAATAGTTGTTGCATAGCAAGTGGTCCGTCACCATTATCGTTGCTCCGATTTCTTAGACAAAATTCAAAATAAATGAGAAATCTGGAACAGCTAAAGGTTAAAATAGGAAAAATATAGGCGACCTCTATAAAATATTTCCGGCCATCGATAGAAATTTTATAGACTATAGGAAGGAAAAATGAAAAAAAAAATAAAAAATTCCCTCGAGCAATTTTTTAACTTTTTAGAACTAATTTCTTAATTAGTTCCTAATTTCAAAATAAAAAATTAATCTTACTTTCTTAAGCATTTTCTGGAAAATTGATATTTTTAATATTTTGTTTCTTCATTATTTGGTTTCTCAGCATCCTATGTTGTTCCTATTATTTATGCTTTTTCTAAAGGTTCTTTGGTAGATATATATGATTTCTAAATTTTTAAGTTTTAACTGGTCAGTTAGTCAAAATATTTAGTAAACGTGTGGATTTGCAGGAAAATTAATGAAGGACATGGAGGGAAAAGTTTTTGATGAAGAACGAGAACAGATATTTGCTCAAACGAAGGTATGTTCAATTGTAAATACATTAGCAAATTTTATCTTAGCTGGCTATATAAGTCGACCATCAAAAATCATAGTTTTTTGGAACCTGTGAATTTTTTAAATTGATTAATAACATTGTTTTTCTTTCCCTTAGGAACAATACGCAAAATTCAAAGACGCATTCGAAAAAATGCCTAAAAAGATGGAACAAGATTTGGAGGAAAAGCTGAAGGCTATTGAAAAAGAATTAAGTGGTGTGGGTAAAGAAACTCTTGCGAATATCAAAGAAGCATTTGAGAATCCACTGGAGATACAAGGAATCGAAAAGGAGAAAATTGTGGTTGAACGTTCTGAAGCCGACAAAAAAAGAATTTTGAATACTTTTATCAAGGTCACTTTGCTTGATCACATTAAAAATCGGATTTTAATGGCAAGAAAATTAATTTTTCTTTTCATAACAACATGAAATCCTTTTTTTCCAACTTTTTTTTTGCCTTTGTATCTCACAAAAATCTCAGAAGACAAAATTTTTCTTGTGAAATGGTCGTAAATTTAAGCCTGAAATGACAGCTGATGAAGCACCTCGTGAATGTGCTATATGTTCAAAAATTGTTTATCCAGTTGAACGAGTTTTTGTTAATAAATGTCTTTATCATCATGCATGTTTCAAATGCATGAAATGCGGAAAGCGATTAACGTAAGTTATTCATTCATTTTTTTTTCACTTTATATTTAGCTTTTGTATTTCTCGAATATTTTTCATCTTAAAAAGGCAATAATTATTAATATCGGGGTCACATTTTAAACTCAATTCCTGGTCTTTATCAGGAATAAGCCTACCAATAAGGTCAAAATTGGAGCGCTGAACCTGTATTTCTATTTCCAAAGAAATGTCTCTCATCCTAATAGCCAATAAAGAAAAAGAATTCTCATTCGTCGAAGAAATATTGCACATTTATAAAGTTATCTATATTTAAGTTATTTATAAAGTTATCAAAATGAATAAAAAGCATTAAATTGAAGATAGCAATTTTTCAGCTTTATGAATTTATTATTTTCATTAATTTTTTATTTTTACAATAAGTCAAAAGCGCTTATTTATTAAATAAAATAAACAAAAATAAATCATCCGGAACAATGAATATTATTAACCAATTTTTCTTCAAAAATGTGTTTTATAAATATTTTATCGAGTAAAATATTCAGAAAATTGCTGTTTAATTTTCTGCCAATTTCATTTATTGATAAAGGTCAAGGATATTTAATCAGCTAGGGCAAATTACCAATAATGGACAGATTGGTTCAGTGACATCATTTTTATCATTTAGTGATTAATATATCATACGAATTCATGAACGTTGTCAAAATTATTGCCAAATTTGTAAGAAATTTCATTGATCTTTCCCTGAATCACTTGACTAAATTGTCGGTCATGCGCAGCTGTTTCGCTTATTATATAACGGCACTGAACATATCTGGTTTGACTGGCACCACTAGTCATTAGTACTGAGGCCATTTCGCTAGAAAATTACTGGAATAAAAAAGAAGTAAGAAGGGTGAGGTTTAGAAGCGACTCCATTTCATTCTTAATTATAGGTTAATTCTCTTCAACGAAAAATAGGAATTAAATCCATGGCGCTTGATTTAAGTCACAGCAACCTTTCCCTTTATTTGATATTTGCTTATTTAAAATATTATTAAATTGATTATTTAGTGCAAATTTGTCGCGATGTTTTCAATTCTATTAGTATTGTATTATATATAATATTATCTAATTGCTTTTGTAATTAGGTAATATTAAATATGAAAAACATGAAATTATGAAAGGTAACAGATAAAACAAAAAGATAAAACAATTTTGATATGATAGCGATAATATGATAATGTGAAGGATCTTCACAAATGGATTTCCTTCAAAAATTTTAAAAAATTTCTCGCTGTGAAAATTATGAAAGAAATATATTCTAAGTGATTTTACCAAATAATTTTGGTAATTGGTATTTTTAAAAAAATTTAAAAAATTCTAAAAAAATTCTTTTTAGAATTTTTTTCCTTTTATAATTTAATAAATGGTTTTGTTTTATTTTTTGACAACCTTTATATAATTTTATATTGTATCGCATTTTAAATTTTATATAATTATAAATTTTATTTACAAGTTTATAAATTTTATATTGAAATCTTTCGCAGTTCAAATTTTCTTCTTATTCTGGTAATGCCCACCATTTCTAGTTTTACTGGCTCTAATGGCTGTTAAGATTTCGTTCAGAGAATTAGTTAGGAATTAGAATCAGTACAAGCAAATCTTTAGCAAAATCCGGATTTCATTTTTGATGACAATTACTGCGCCAAAGAGCCGAATTCAATATAACATTATAACGGGGCAATACCATTCGGTAATCTTGCTCTTTAATTCAACTTTGTGAACCGATGAAAGTAATTTAACATTTCCATACATAACGATTATATTATATTATATTACATTTCCATAATCCACCTTTGCATTTAGATGGTACTTCAAAAAACTCTTCATAAAAATAAATAACTTTTCTCATCCCCTGTGCATGGTCATCCTCAACCTGAGTTCTCTAGGTTCTCTACCAGAGATTAGGGGTACTATCTTAGCTGTTCCTAATAGTGAATAGGGGTCTTTGATATTGCTCCTGGATTCTACTGGAGCCACTTTTGTAATTTAGGGGTCACAGTTCCTAGTGCTCCAGTTATCACTGGAACTACTAGGGACTACTTCATTTTCCACACTTTTTTTAGTTCCTTTTTCAGTTCTTGGTTCTAATTCTCTAATTTCTCTTATTCCTTCTTTCTGGCGTTCCTGTCGCTTGGTATTGCTATATCAATCACCAATGCTGATTCTTGTTGATTCTTGTTGATTTTCGATTTTATTATTGTCTACTTCTTTTCTGCTATCGGTATCTGTTTGATTAGCTAGTAGTTGTTTGCCTATCTGTTCCCACAGCATCTCCAATTTATTATTCTCCACAGTTTTCTAAGGAATCTCTCATTTAATCTTGGGAGGGTCTAAGCCACATAGCTAGCGGATGTTGCTGTAGATAATGCCAACTATTTGGTTATGCCTTATGTTGTTCTTGCTTTCCTTTTGTATCCTGCCATTATGTGTTAGACTTTTTTTTCGTAGTCTTTATCTAGAATCCTAGCTTAGTGCTCGCTCTTGTGCTGTTATAACCTCAGTGTTGGCTTTTAGTCCGGCTTTCTCACTGAAAGATTTTTATAATGCAAAAAAATTTTCATGAATGTCCTTGTTTTATATATCAAGATAATTTCGCTGCTAGAATATGGTTTGATTTACTTTACAAAAAAGCTTATAGGTGGACCATTTAGTCGAAGCATTTGCGATATCATCAATAAGGCTTTTCAATGATTATAACTTGTATTATAATTACACTGACTTTAGGTAATGCATTATAATATTTAATAGATAGTAATATTTTACAACTTTCCCAGATCCAGAAGGAGCCTTTTCATAGTTTCACATGGGATTCCTAATTTTTCAATTTAATTCGATTTTGCGGTTTTATAAGAAACCTTTTCGCGCTTAAATATTCTTTTTTTAAGATTTTTTGATGCAATAATGCAGAAGGCAAAATTTAATTTATTATTTATTTTTGAACAGATTGAAAATTCTGCGAGAATTTTTTATAATTAATGTGTTTAAAAAATCTCTGATAAAATTGTTCAGTCATCTTCATCAGAAAAAATTTGCAGAAAAAATGTGGCAAATGTTTCAAAAGTTAGGAAAAAAGTCAAGAATACTTTAAGCGATTAAGTTATGTTTCAGACCGACAAATTACAATTGCCACGAAAAACAAATACTTTGTAAAGTGCATTACTTGGAGATCTTTCATCCAGAACTCGCAAAGACCATGGACCCTGCAACGACTGACGGTTCTTTCCTTTAATTTTTGCATGCAAGGCGAGCTAACTGGAAGAATTGTTCTTTTTCACTGCTAGAAAATTAATGAAATAAAGAAATTAGCTAATTCGACCTCCACAGGAAAAATTTTTGAATCGATATTTGGATCAAATTACATTTAAGGAAGGAAAGGAATTACATTTTTTCGAAAAACTGTAGAAACAATGTATGACAGCGGTCGAACTATTATATTTATCGGAGTTATGGAAAGTTTCACGGGATTCTTGCTTATTCAGCGGATTCTTTCCATAGAAATCCATACTTTTCTCATTTTAGTTATTAAATTCTTAGATGATTCATTCTGGTTGCCTCTTGATTTTTTGAAATCTCGCCAAAATACTAACATAGTGCTGTCTGACAAATGTTTTTTTGTAAATGGTATTTTAGAAGATGAAAGGCTGGCAGAAGATGATGATGAATTCGCTGTGTCGTCTCGGCCTAAACAACTTCGTGATGATGTGGTCAGATGTGCGTTTTTTAGTGTTGCATTTAACAACTTTGTATGCTACTATTCATAAATCTCTGCTTCCTGATGAGGGTGATATGTGTCGGCGCTGCAGAGATCTAGAGGGGAGGAAGAGCTATGCTATGGATACAACTATGCTTACAAATTTTGTAGCTGAAATAAATATTTCTCAAAAGAAGCGTTAAAAAGAATGGTGGGCCAAAAAAATTTGGGAAACTATGGTTCAAACAAATTTCCTTGACATTTCTGCGTAACCGACTGACCGAATGAATTCGGCTGATGACCACTAAGTTGAATATTCGCCGTTTCCTCCCATGTCTCAAGAATATTTATATATATTGAATATGTTCTATTTTCATATAAATTTGCTTCAATTGATTTATACCTGGCTATTAGTTTCCTCATTTGGAAATTATCAGCAAGAATAAAAGGAAAATTTTGCTTTTCAGCTGCTGTAAAAACTGTTGATGATTTCTCTAAGATCGCTTCACTGAAAGATCGTAAAGGTGACTGGGAAAACACTGCAAAAGAAGCGATAGTCTCAGTTGAAAGAAAGATGAATGCAGGAGAAGAAATTGTTGCTGGAAAGGTCAAAGCTAATCTTGAGAGGTACCAAATTGATTTATAATTTTTAATCCAACTTCATTAATATGTTATATAATGGTTTTTATGCATTATAAACTGGATTTCAATTGAAATTTTTTTTATACAAACATTTCAGGATTTTATTTTTTGTTTTATCAGTATAGCGTTATCTTATTTAGATTTGTTACTCGAGGTGTAAATGATGAAGTGGACGATGAGCAGAATGAAGATGATGAAGAACGAGATCCTAATATTATTCGTGAGGACAAGAAATATAAGGAGGAACTGAAATTTGATCAAGTAGTAGCATCAGATTTTAAATATTTATATTGCGAATTTTGATATTTATGTTTGATTTTAATTTTATTATGTTTTAGGTGGGTGATATAAAAAATCGTTGGAAAACCGGAAATATACAAGGGGCTGATATTAAGGAAATTTGCAAGGAAGATTTGGAGGAATTAAAAAGAGGTCCTGGTTTGAAAGACCGATTTAAAGAGAGGAATGAAAGTGATGAAGATGTGAAACAAATTAGACAATGGGATCAAAATGAAATCGACAAATCCAGTATGTTTGCCTATTTTCGTAAGGTAGTCGGTCGTGCAGCTTGCCTTTTGCTTGTGTACATAAAGATAAGTAGTGTTCTATAAAATTAGTAATTATGGTTGTTCCACTAATTTTTTAAAATATCTCTCCTATGTTTGGCTTTTTAATAATTAACTCAGAATAAAATAAAGAGAAATTTAGTTAATTTTATAGGAGCTGGATTCCCAGCATCTCATTGGTTTCACTCTTAGGGTTTATTCTCGCCAAGAGGCAGCAATCGAATCTATGCTGACTTGACTTTGATTGAAGCAATATACCATTCAACCTTATAAATCTGCTGAAAAGTATAAAAAGTATAAATGGAAGCCATTAAGAGCCCAGTTCAGGATTTTTATCCTTTAACTTTCTTTTAAAAGCCGCTTCATTATTTCAAAGATTTTTTTACAACTGTAATTATAATACGAACCAATTTAATTAATATAATTTCGTAGATCATATGAAAACTTTAAATATGTTTGGAGAAAAATTTGGAAAAAGTGGATTTCATTTGATATTCCGGAAATTTTCTTAAAGTCACAAAACTTAATGATTAATTTATGTGAATATAAAAATTTGAAAAGGATGCAATTCTTAAAAGATAAATAGAAAAAAAGTAAAAAAAAAATAAATTGCTAATACTCATATTTACCATGTCAGATCGCGTCTCCACTTGCTGTTAATGGTTAGAAATTTTTGTTAGGGACCTTCAGTATAATTGGTTATATCAGTTCAAATCGGTGAACTTAATCTTTAATTGTGAGCTTAATCTTGCCGGAGATATGGTCTGAGGCTCGAGATCTAATAATCCGCTTGGCTATCATGTATCTATTATAAAAGCTTTTATAATTTGTTATCAGGAATAAGTTTATTATGTGGCATTAATATTTAGTCGATTTTTAAAATTCATTGACTTTAATATTCCTTATAACTTTTTTATTTTTCAAATTCTCGCATGAATTTCTTTCTTATCAAAAAATTTTAAAAACAAGAGAAATGATCAGATCCTTGACATATTTTTGTTTTTTTATGAAATCACAGTTTGATTACCATCAACAGTAGAAGTTTGTAAATAATTAAAGATCAATTGTGTTGTTTCAAATATAGCTAACATTACGACTATTTATATTTATATTTGCTGACAAGAATTTCATCTTATCGAGATGATAATCTATTTTTGACCTTGATTATTTGGGTTATTGAACATTAAAAATATTAATTATCATGCCAAATATAGGTTATAAATATTACTAATAGAATTTTCAAGAAATACTTTAAACGTTGCTTTTCTTCGTTTTAATCATTTTTTTGACATGTTTTTTAAAATATTAATTAATATTAATTTTTTACTTCCCTAAAACTTTTCGCTAAAATTTACTATGGTTTAAAACTAAAGCGGATGAAGAATATTAACTCTAAATCTGTTTAATCTTGCAATTTTTCGTAAATTCTAATTAGTAAAATTGGTAAAATTGACCAAAACTAACAAATGCTGGAAGAAGTTGCATGATTTTTTAAACTACTTAACATCGAATTTATTGACTTTTTGAATTAGAACTTTTGAATTTTATCGTGTTAACATAGTTAAGATTAACATTCATACGCATAAATTTCGTTATAGGAGCGGCCGATGCTAGACGATCGTTTCTTGAAGGATCTGCTTTCCAGACTGGACCAGTCGAAAAAAATAAGGAGATCGCAGATATGGAATTCAAAAGTGGGTATTTAGGCAAAATAAATGAGTTCAATAATTCAAGCGATTTTAATGACTGGATCTTTTTTTTAACAGCATATTTTAATTAATCAATTGTTTTTTAAACGAAAATTACATCAATCATTGCATTAAATCGTAAAAGTAATGCATTTCACAGCTGCTTATTACTTTCTCGAAAAAAAATTAAATTCCGAGTTAAATTTATTATTTTTTTGGTCATATGAATTATCGATGAGGTGGATCTTCGTTATGATCTGTTTGTTAGAACAATTAAGGGGTTGAGCGGGTACAGCTCACCATTTCTCACCAAGGGGTTAGGTTGATAGCTCCGCTGGTTGTTAATGGTTAGAAATTTTTGCTAGGAGATAAGTTGTTGACAGAAATAGATCGCCAGCACCACTCGAATTTTTTAATGAATTTATCCTGTCGAGGAGCAAGAATTCGAACTTTTTTGCCCTTCAGTATAACATTTTTCATTTGAAGATCCTGTGATCTGCTTTAAGGAAGTTTACTAATGAATCTAATGTTTCTCGTCTAATATTGTTTATATAGGAATTTTTAAGGATTGGACGAATTTAAAGAACGTTTTGAAAAAGGTGAAGGTGATAGCGCTATTGAGAAGACTGCAATCGATGTTCAAATTGACAGCTTAAGCGACAAAAAATCTGCATTTGAAAAAGTCGGTTTTTCGTTTCTTTATTGAATAAGAACCAGTTTCTCACATAGTAGTTAACGCAGTAAATATATAATTAACAAAATATATATAAAAACAAAATGGGAGTAAAGTAATGCGTGGCATTGCCAAGCGGACAATGATTCAGTTTACTGTTAAAACCAAAAAAACTATTTCTTCTTTCTTCTTCTAACAGCTCTCACCATTACTGGTTAGCCGTCTGATGATAAGCGGTCTGATGATATTCAATAGTAATGGAAGCCTACTGTCGATGATGGCATCAGACCGCGCCGCTTGGAAGCGTCTTACCCTTGTAGCCGTTGGAGCCAGCCTAACCAGTAATGGTGAGAGCTGTTAGAAGAAGAAGAAGTAATGGAAGCCATTCCTTTTTCCATCGTCTAAGTCCATATACTGCTGGTCACCTATACGTTCAAAATCTTTTCTCACCGTATCAGTTCAGGTCTTGATTGGCCCACCTCGTTTTTGACGCCATCCACCACACGTTTTAGAAAGTAAAGAAATATGCGACAATGCGACAACTCTTATGGTGGTCGACGAAGAACGTGCGCTAACCACCGATGGCGATGCTCTGTGATTTGTATAGGCAATTGGTATTTGAACAAAGATGGATGCTATCATGCGATATTTTATCCATCAATGGACCCGTAAAATGTACCTAGACAAGAATGGTCAAAGCAGATAACTTCTTAATATCCTCCACTCTCATTGTCTCAGAACCATATAATAAGATCGAACAGATCACTGCAGTATACATGCGGACTTTTGTTTTTATGGTGATTTCACGACGATTCCATAAAGGTTTCGTCAACCGGAAGAACGCAGTTCTCTGATCCGAGTTATAATATCTTTTGCCTGTCCATTTGGTATTAGAGTAGACCCAAGGTATTTGAAATCAGGCTCTTCCGCAATGAATTTACAAAAAGAGGCATTTTATCAGCTTTTTGCACATAAGACGAAAAGACTTTCGTTTGATCCTGGGTCCGATTTTTGCTGGAGTTTCTGACAGTTATTCAGTATTACTTGCATTTCGTTATAATTATCAGCAAAAAGGACTACATCATCAGCGTATTCAACATCTGTGATACGATGCTCTGGACTGATTCGGACACCTCTTGAGTGCCGACAAGCAGTGTCCATTACCTAGTCTATCGCATAGATGAATATTGTGGGGGAAAGGACGCAGTCCTGATGGACACCTGTTCTTATTTCGAAGGAATCTGTCAGCTCCCCATATAACACATACCTGCACCGATGTGCGCTCATAAAATGCCTTTATTAGTCAAATGATTTTCTCTGGAACACCGCCACGTTCCATCACCCTCCAAAGCGCCGCTCTATCAATTGAATCAAAGGCAGCCGCAAAGTCGATGAAACACGTGAGTTGCAAATATTTGAAGCGATGTTCCAACACCTTTCTTAACGTGAATATCTAGTCAGCACAACCCCGCCTTGGTCTGAAACCAGCTTTATTAGGGCACATCGTGCTATCTCGTAATTCCATAAGTCTGTTGAGTAAAAGGAAAGCAAAAATTTTTGCTGAGACGTCTAATAGGCTGATTCCTCGATAATTGTCGCAATATATCCTATCACCTTTCTTGAGAATTGAGAGCAGAATTGCTTTGCTCCAATCATCTGGTAATTTTTCTTTTTTCCATACTAAAGGATACATTTGTTGAAGGTGCGTTATGAAGGACGATGGGCAGCATTGGAAAAGCTCAGCCCGAACACCATCTTCTCCTGGAGTTTTGTTGGCCTTAAGATTATGGATAATTGAAATTATTTCTTATTCTGTTGGAGACTCGCAATTGCAAGCGTATGCTTCGGCAAATGTATTAGCTATATCAGAGACAATAGATGGCGCTTCATGGTTAAGTTTGGCCTCAAAGAATTCTTTCCATCTTATCCATCTTATCTCTACATATTCTATCCTTAATATTTTTGATCAGACGCCATTGCTATCTCTTACCATTTCACTGATCGTTCCCCGAGTCATAGTTGCTTTATGAAGAAGACAGAATAGTTTCCTATTGTCGCCTAATTGAGCCCTCTATTCTTGAGGCCATGTCAATCCAATAGTGGTTTCTGTCCCGCCTTGCTGCTTTCGTTGAAATCTTCGAAGCACCAGATAGTTAGAATCACCTGACATTCGTGCTTTGGCAGCTTTTTCAGACAATTGGACAGTTACTTCCGATACCCAACTAACGCACTTCCTACTAGTATCCCCTAGCGTGGAACTGGCTGATTTTCGGAGACATTCTTTTAGTTTGGACCAGTATTCATTTACCGTTCCAGAAAAATCATTGATATTTGTATGCTTCATTGTATGCTTCAATAATTCGGTTTGAAATGTGCTCACTGTCCCCAAATTTTTTGGATAGTTTGATATAGTTGAAGGATCTTGAGGATCTTTTTTCTGTGAGTTAATTTATGCGGATCTTGGCTCCAACTATATATAACATGGTCAGATCCATGAAGATTGCCCGTTTCAGTTCCGCGATAGGAACGACTATCTAGTACGGAACTCTTCCAACGGCGACTGACTAAGATATAATCGATCTGGTTGAAATGTTGGTTATCCGAGGAGTTCCACGTGACTAGATGTTTTCTATGATGCCGGAAGCAATATTAGTAACAAAAAGTTCATCTCTTCGGCATGAAGAAGACGTTCCCCATTGGCACACCGGTCTCCGATGCCATATTTGCCAATTGTTGAGGTCACCGCAGCTGCATTATGACCTATGCGAGTGTTCCAGTCCCCTCCCCCCCCCCCCCCCCCCCCCCCGATTATGATTATGTTATATTTCAGTAGAGACTTTGTTAGCAATTGAAGTTCCGCATAGAACTTATCTTTATCTCGGTCATCTGCCGATAGGGTTAGAACATAGACAGTGATGACCGAGATATTGCAGAACTTACCCTTAAAACAGGCGTAGGCCATACAATCGTTTACCGGTTTCCACTCAATCAAAGCGGAATGGGCCTTGTCAGACATGACAATCGCTACGCCATTTCGTCCCGAGTTATTCGAAGCACCACGGTAGCCAGTATCTCTGTTCTGAGCCAGGATTAATAATTGCTTGAGACCCAAAGTGAGGAAGACGGACCTCCGACAAACAAGCGATATCCACACGATATTTAGATAATGTGTGGACAATGATCGCTTGGCTTGCAATGTCCATAAGCGTTTGACGTTCCACGCTGATACGGCTAATACCTTGCTGTGGGCTATTCCCCTTGATAGTTTCGAGCAATTACCCTAGCTTGAGAGCACATTTTATTTACCAGCCTTGGGATCGCTTTAGGTCCAGATTGTATACTTATCGCATGTACCACCGAGCTCGAAATATCATGCGGACGCCGTATCGAGTAAATCTGTCCCTTTCACCATAGAGTCACTTGGGGGTAGAGTTACAGCTGGATTCCCAGCAGCCATCCGGATACGAATTGTGCTGGCAATTCACTTCTATTCCTGGCGCCAAGTGAATTTCTGGCAAAAATTTTTACCGTGCTAAAAGCGAAGTTAGCCTAACCACATATAGTTTTCGATAATCTTTTACCTTATAAATGAAAACACGCATAATTTAAATTGGAAGTTTTTGAAAAAAAAGGGAATTTTATTGCAATTTTATCTGTTATAATTTATAGTTGATACATTAGGATCAATTTAATAATTTAATTAATAGTTTAAAGAAATTAGCCATATAAAAAATTGTTAAAAAACCTTCCTTTAAAATTCCATTTTTTTTTCTTATTTATGAAAATTCCAGTAGTTCGTTTATTAAAAAAACAAATGAGAAATTTTATTATAGGACGAAACACAGGCCACTGGTGAGGAAAGAGCCGAGCAGAAAAAGAAAGAGATAGAAGCTGAATTTCTTCGATATAAACTTGCAAGACGAGCTGCAGCACAGCGCCATGCAGAAGAGAAGGCAAATCGTGTTTCAATATTCATAAGAAAATTTTTCTAAACGAACTATTCGCAGTTGTAATTTAAAAATGATTGTAATTTTGTCGTTTGTGAAATCCCTTTCATTTCATATCAAAATTCCACAAACAGCTATAGTCACAATTAATTAATCTTTCAATATGCTTCAAATATTTCTTTTGATATCAGATCAAAAATAGAGATGGATTTTAGTTGGATTTTTAAATGAAAAAGAGAGATAAATTGTTTTAACTATAATATCCTAATTCTCTTAGGATAGTGAAGGAAACGATCCTGGAATTGAAATTCCGGAGGTGGAGGTTGGCCAAATTAAGGATCGCTTTGAAAAAGGAAATATTTTTACGAGTCAACATGGAGGTATAACGATTGAAGAACACAGACTTGCAAATTTTTGTCGTTATGAAACTGAAATCTCAAAATAATAGGTGATTGCCATTCAGAAAAAAGTGATTTATAATGCGAACAAATTTAGACAAATCGGAATTAGATGTCGAAATTAAGATGGCGGGTAAAGCACGCGAGAAATTTAAGCAAATCGACGCAGAAGGTTCACATCCAGTTGCACCTTCTCATGAAAATAAGGTATTTCATTTTTATTTTCATCTTTTCACCTCTCTTTCATTTGGTTCCCATAGTAGTGATCATAATTTCTGTTATATTCAATTTAATCAGCTATTCGCGAAAAATTGGAGAAATTTGGAAAAATAATTGAAATTCTGTAAAGAAATTTAAATTATTGCTGAATAAAGTTATCTCTTGAAATTATAGGAAAGAGTTGCGAGTAAATGGGACAAAAAAGATAATATTATTGTACCTGAACCAGTAAATAAAAGGGTTATCGAAGATGATGGTAAAATCCTTGATTATCCTATCATCGTTTTGTTTTGCCATTTCTACTTTTTTGTTCATTCCTGCGATGAACTATATAAAATTTAATTAAAACAAACAAAAGATTGCATTTTTCACATCCAAGTGTTCCTTTCGATAAATACAACCATCATTGAATGTTCTAGTAGATGAGCCCGAAGATGAAGATGCTTATGACGTTAAAAATTTAATGAACAAATTCAAGAACATTGAGAAAGAGCCAGTTAAACTTACTACTCACGAAAGGCCAACTGATCTTGAAGGGATCAAAGTAGGTCAAATTCGTTCATGATTGATAAATTCATTGATAAATGTATGGTTTTAATATAAAAATTAAATGCAATGAGCTTCAGGTTGAAGCTCGAAGTCTAAAAGAGCAATTTGAAAAAGTTGGCGAAAGTGAAAATGAAAATATTGATGAAAAGAGGAAAATAATTGAAGAGGAGTTCGCTCGACTTAAACGTTTGTATAAAAAAATTTTAAATTTATTCACTGTTTTTCACATTTTATGCTTCTAACAGCTTGGTTGCATTACTCTACTCCATGTACTTTTAAGATAAGATGCTTCCAAGCCTCCCGGTGCTATTAGATCTATGCTTGAAACTGAAGCCAACGATTTTTCTTACAACCACTTAAGCCTTTTATTCTCTCCCTCTCCCAAGCCAAATCAGCTAATAAAAATTTTAAAAAATTATTTGATGTTCATTCGATTTGATTCCATAGTTTGAAAAAATTGAGCCAACATTGTTCATTTTGGTGTTTCAGAAGAAAAAGAAGCAGCAGCTGCAGCTGCAAGAGAATCGACTCCAGAGGAAGAAAGGACTCCAACTAAAGAAGAAATTCACATTGCCGCTGATCATGCTTCAAAAATGACTGCCAAGTGGGAAAAGATTCAACAGAAGGAAGCAAAAAAAGCCAAAAAAAGTAAAATGCCGGCGAAATCAGCTGTTCATGCAGTGAGAAATTTGCTATCAATATAATAAAATTTTAGTTAAAATTCATTTATTAATTTGCTAGAATTTCACAGAAGCAAAAAGTTATGTATAAGTTTTGCCAAAAATATTAATTGGTCTTTTAGAAAACAGAAAATAATTATCATTATTATCCTTTTTTTTACAAAACTAATGGAGTTAATTTTAATTCTAAAGTTTTCCAAAGATCTTTCAGGATAAATAAAACGTCTGTAAACGAGTATACGAGTATTTATTTGGAAATTTATAAACTTTTTTTTTTAATTTTTGTGATTTCCCATAATTTTATTTGATATTTTGATAGGAGTTGTCAGTAAAAATTATATATGATTTGACATAATAAATGCACAAATATCATATCAATATTACATTCAATGAATATGATTACATTTTTCCAAGGAATTAGTTTTCCAGAAAACTTCATATTCGTTTTTTATTGTGAAAAATTGCATCCAGAAGTTGCTAAATTAATACTAATCGAAGAAATAGTTAATAATCCGAAAATAATCATTTTTTTCTAATATGCATGGTGGAATTGCGTGATTGAAAACAGCTAACCGTTTTAATGAATTTTTTTTCAGTTGAATAATTGCATGCTTGATCAATGTTTAGATGCTAAATGCACGAATTTCATCGATCCCTCGATGCAGTTCTTGTGGCGGCGATGTCTATATAACCGAATTGTTTCAATATTTATCCAATGTTTATCATCGTCAATGTTTTCGCTGTACCCATTGTAGCTCTATACTCAGGTTCGTTTTCCTCGTTTCCCAATTAATGTTTTTAGAAATAAATCTCCAATCCCCATCACAAATTTATTTCATCGTCAGTTCTAATGAAAATAATCGACTATTGATTATCGTCTACAACTGCTAAAAAAAAGAATTTAGAAATATTATACAAACCTTAAGCATTGTTATTTAAAACCTTTTATTTGAGAAGTAGAACTAATTAGAGGCGAAAAATTTATAGTTGTGGGAATGGTTTCGAAAATATTTCTACAGTTTAATAACTGAATGCTTAGTAGATTTTCCTAATGTGAATAATAATATTCATACATTCATATTTCCTTTCCGGTTCATATTGGAACATTTTCGACTGAAACCAAAAGTTTGAAGCCAATTCATAAAAGATTAACTTTTTATCATTAAAGAATGGGAAAAATTAATAACATAAAAATTTTTTGCTATTTATAACTTCACGGAGATTTTGAAGCTGAAAATATGAATTTTAAAAGAAAAATCAAATTATTGCTGAATGAATTGGTTTTTATTGTGCTACCTTTATAATTTGATAAAAAGTTCAATCAGCATTTCCAAATATTTTTTCTCAATCAGCATTTCTAAATATTTTTTCCAAATATTTGCGGTTAAATGTTTAAATATCAGCATTTCCAAATATTTGTTTTAGACACTTTAAGTATTATAAAATCAAATCATGTAAAAACTACAAGAAAAAATTGGTATCACAATTTGTCCAGTTAATTAATCCAGAAAATTCTTCAGAGTCGACAATTGCCAGAGATCACCTGAAGGCTCATTATTTTGCGAAACTCATTATCGACGCTTTTTTATGCTACCAAATTTCGTTTTACGCGATAAACAGTCGTTTATACTTTCTGATATATAACATATAACTTTTTGTTATTGACCTTAGTTTTGTCCTTTGTTATTGCGGTTAAATGTTTAAACAAGTTTTAAATGCAACTTTTAAAATATGTAGTTTTATAAATACGTGGGCAAGACTTTGTAAACTAGATCTAAGTATGCTCGATAAGTAAATACATAAGTAGGAGTAATGCGGATTTTCAGAATTTTTATCCATTCATAAATCGAGGCATTGCATTAATTGAAAAGAGTGTAAAATTGAATTACTTAAGATTTATAAAAATTTTCTCTATTTTAAGTTGTTTAATTTTAATTTTCATCTCTCCGAGTTTGCAATTATTTCATGAGATTGTGCGAAATCGTAGTCTCTTAATTTATTTTAGATTTTTAGATGTAGTAGAAGTATCGTGAATGCGATGAAACTTGACTCAAAAAGTAATGACTTAGAAAAATTCGAGCTGGAAGTGATGGTCGTCATTGTTTCCACTTCTTTTACTGTTTCAAGAGGTGAAATAAATATATCAGACGAATTAGCATTGATTGAACGAATTTCGTCGATCGATGTCGCTTTGACTTTACCAGATTTGCCAATGAGCGATGGTACTACCATTTCAGGATATACAATAGGATAGAAAAAACTTTCGGATGATAAATCATGAGCATTGATTTCTGAAAATTGCACAAAAGTTCTTTCATTGTCGATTTTGTATTAAAAAAATTTTATAATATTTTGTATGGTTCAATGTTTCATTTATCTATTTGTAGCTTTTGATAATTAGTTATTATTTCTATAAAATGTGATTTCTATAGAAATAAATCCTAACGCAATTGTTTGCAGTTAATAAAAAAACGAAAAATAATGAACGTTGAACTAAGTAAAGTAAAAAAGTTATTGGTTAGTAAGTGGTTAGCATTTATTATTTCTAGTTAGGTTCGCTCCGCTGATTATTAATATTCGCCAAGGAGTCACATAGGGATAGATAGGATAGACCGCTTGCTTGAACCATCTGGATCTTTTAACGACGAGGTTAAGATTCCTGTCAAGGAAGCAGTAGCCATGATGCTGAAGGTGCTAATTTAATAAAAAATTTAACTATTAACCATTAAGATTTTCTATATTAATAATCAACTATTTGTCTGGGTGATGCTGGGGATTCACCTGTACTTTCGCAAGGGACTCTCTGACATATTTGTCCAATGCGACAAGCCAGCGGAGCGAATTCAACCAATAATGTTCTAAAAAAAAAAAAATTAACTACTTGTAAGCAAATCATTAAAAATACTTATGAGAAAAAAGTTGGCGGAACAACAGAACAATTGGTTCCACATGCATGATGAAATTGATTAGCTTAGGATATGTGATATTTATGTGATGGATATTCATTGTATAATCTAGGAATTTCAATTTTCTTTTTGTTTTTATAGATTTTGAGATTTTATGAAATTTATTCCCAATTAATAATTTATTGCAAAATTGCAAAACAAAATTTTGCTATATTTTTAAATTTTTTCACGTTTAGCAGCCGAAATTAGTCCACACAAATAAAATATTTACCATTCATATTTAATCTTCAAATGATTCATTACGAAAGTGATTTATGCTTACAAAGCTTGCAACAGCTGACACTCCCAAAGTTAGCCTTTTTCGACTGAGCTCAAATATTATGGGTTTAGTTCTTTGATGGCAATGAAATTATTATTAAATTGCAAGTGAAGTGCAATTTATCTTACTGAAAGTGTAAAAAATGAAATTCATAATGATCTAAAAAAGATTATTCCACAAAATCATAATGTGTAAAGATAAATTTTTCTGATTCAAATTTTCGCGTATAAAGCACTATTTAAGGTAAAATGAATAAAAAGCACCAACCATCTGGTTGTGCAGATCCTGTAACGCCAAATATATAAAAATTGTCATTGAGATCCCATGCTCGATCCTTTTTTTCGCGAATCTGCGGTTTTATGTCGATGGAATAATTGCAGTACAGGCGACCATCAATAACAATGCTCGAAACATTGTGAAAATATAAACTGCGTTCGCTCTAAAAAAATTTGCCCACAATAGAATAAAACACGCAGAATGAATAAACGAGTGGTCAAGACAATTTGTCTTTTCTCACGCACGATTTTTTCTCATATAAGTAAGGATAATTCTTCTTCTTTTTCTTCTTCTTCTAACAACTCTCACTCTTACTGGTTAGGCTGGCTCCGCTAGCTATAAGGGTTGCGCTATCTCTACTAGTGATAGAAGCCATTCCTTTTTCCATCGTCTAAGTCCATATATCGCTGTTCCCCCCCCCCATATATTCTTAAACAAAAGTGGTCAAAGGGCAGATAATTTCTTAATATCCTCCACTCTCACTGGCAATGTCTCAGAGCCATATAGTAAGATCGAACGAATCACGGCTATATTGATGTAGGCTTTCGTTTTTACGGTTATTTCACGACGGCTCCATAAGGGTTTCGTCAACCGAAAGAATGTATTTCATTTGGTATTAGAGTGGACCCAAGGTTTAAAATCGGGGCCGGCTTCTTCTTCGACCGGCAATGAATTTACAAAAAGAGCATTTTATCAGCTTGTATATAAGCCTTTCGTTTTATATACGTTGATCGTCGCTGAATTCACTGGTAGACCTACTAGTATATCCTAATTTGGAACTGACTTTTATAAGAATATTTTTAATTGGGACAAGTATTCATTCGCCTTTCCATAGATGTCATTGACATTCATTTTACTAAATATTTCGATAATGCGGTTTGAAATGCGCTTATCGCTCCCGGATCTTTCAATTTGAGGAAATTGAAAGATCCTGGGATATACTGCTTCTTACGGCTTGTCAATTTCTCGTACCACAAGATGATCTGATCCATGGCGGTTACCAGTTTCAGTGCCTATGAACGACTATCAAGTATAGAACTCTTCCAGCGATGGCTGACCAGCATACAGTCAAGCTGATTGGAATATTGGCTGTCTGGAGAGTTCCACGTTGATATTTCCTCTGATGCCGAAAGCATATATTAGTAACAAAGAATTCATGCTCCTCACCAAAATGAGGAAAGCGTTCTCCATTGGCACACTGGACCCCGATGCCATATTTGCCAATTAGCGACTTAATCGAGAGGCATCATAACCTATGCGCCCATTCCAGTCTCCTCCGACCATGTCACCTCTCAGTAGGGATGTTGAAGCTCCGTAGAGCTTATCGCAGTCATCTGCGCATAAAGTTGGAGTTCGAGCATATACACTGATGACCGAAATTGTCGCGAAAAGACGAAAAAAGCTATAAATTTGAGCAAATCTACCGGATTCCCGCGCATCTTAAATTAAATATAAGCTCCCAAAAGATCAATTTTGGTCATTTTTGTGTTTTAATAGGGGAAACGAGTGGGAGAGCGATGGGTGAGTGATGGGCATTTAGTTTTTATATTTGATTTCTTTGAATGTATTATTTCGTTGTAGTAGGGCAATTACTTCGCTTTATTTTCTTGTATATATTTGCGTCTTTACCAATAAAGGTTTAATTACCCATGTTTGAGGTTCGCAACGAGAAAAATAAGAATAGAACGCTGGCCGCAGAGTTTTTTATAATATTGATAAAAAAGAAAAGTCCCGCGTGGCAGGAAAGCTAAATGTATACAGAAAAAAGATAGTGGAGCGGATTACCAAAAGGAATTGTTGTAAAGGTAGAATATTGAAAGGGAATTGCCATGCTCCCAACGAAAATTCCGTACTACTATAAAAAATTTCTCCCTTTTCTGCACAGAAATATTGCAGAATTTTACCTTGAAATGCGCATAGGCCATACGGTTATTTACTGGGCAATATAAAATGTGCTTGCTTAAAAAAATTTCCACAATAAAATAAAATATAGAAATAGCAGAATGAACAAACAAGTAGTCAAGTGGACAATTTTTGCTTTTCTCACACCAAGTTTTTTCAAAAATAAGCAAGAAAAATTAGTTAAGTTTGTTATTAAATTGTTTTTATTTCAGTTAAAATTTAAAACTGAGATAATTCAAAATCTCATATCAGACATTTAGAGGCATGGTATTCGAGTGGTTATTGCTCAGATTATCGCATGGAGCATCAAACTTCACACCTTGTCTCTAATGGGGTTATGCAGTGACTCACCATTCAAAATTCTGGATCTGAAGTCCACATGTTCTATCTCCAGGTAAGGTCTCTGGCAAAAATTTTGCATCATTCTAAAAGCCATTGCTATAGAACGAAATTGAACAGTGATGAAGGCATCACTGTTTTTTTATTTTTACCTGTGCAAAACAATTATGTATTATTATTTTTGCTTAAATGCAGTTTTATGCATAAAAACAGTTTAAAGGGTTTTCTTGTTGGTTTCTCGCAAATAGTTTTAAATCGGAAGCAGTTTGGAAAATAAATGATGCGCAATTTTCTAAAATTTCCTAAGAAAAACGAAAAATTTGAGCGAAAAACCTGATCCAAATAAATTCGATCATTTGATTTACCGATATTATGCGATAAAAATACTTCAGGACCTGAATCTTCGATTTGATCACTAAGAATGCACTCTATAACCATGTCATCGCCCTATAACTTTTTGTAAAAATAGTAATTCATATAAATTAATGCAATATCTACGAAAAGAGAAATTTTTGAATATTGATTAAATTTATTTTTTATTTTGATAATTTGTACTAAACAGATATGCATACGTCCTTTAGAGCATATTATGGAACCAAACAAATTTAATTCGCTCTGGGCGCAGAGCTGATCGAGTAATATGGTTTCGTCGAGCAGCATTGGTGAGATTCCATCGTCTGATAAGATTAAATCTATCATTTAAAAAAAAGGTGCTGTTTAGATAGACCTATTGACCTACATATGACCTAGTGGTAAAAAATTCTGACTATACTAAGAGAAGAGAAATACTCACTTACATAATTCGCTTGCACGACGGACATCGCTCTTATATTCAATTATTATCTTATTCGTTTACTTCTCAATGGAACGAGGTTGAGTATTGAATATTGAGTACTAGACAAATATTTTTTCTTCTAACAACATTCGTTTTCTTATTTGCTGAGATCCACTGGCTATGGGCATAATTACTTTGGCAGAAAGTGATTTGGACTACACGCGCACTTACGGCATCAGCCAGACTTCACTTTTAATATTAAGATTTGCAACTTTAAAGCGACTGGAGAAGGTAGGAGAGCAGTAGAGCCTATAATGTCCTTGGTTAAAATATATTATTGGCATGATCATATGCATATTAAATTAACACATAAATTCAACGTTTATATTTACACATAAATTTTTCAATTTTTATTTTTATAAAATATAACTTATTTTTAACAAGAGCCCTGTCGTTTTATGATACTGCTTTTATAATTAAAGTTGTTGGCATAAGCTATGGCATGATGGAAATTTTCACCGGTCTTGTTTTTTCCAACACATAACAATTTCAAAACACCATCCACCACTGATCCTCATTTCTAGAAATTTTTAATGGCTAACCATAATCTTATCTTTTGAAAATCCAATGGCAATATATTGTAGTGCAACAGGCGGAAATAATTTCTGCGCTACCGATTGTATTTGAAGAATCGTATCATTATCATTGATTGAAAGAATCAGTCCGAGGGTACAGTCGAGCTTTGGATTGCATCCGGCTGGTTGGAACATGCACAGTGCTGAATGGCCACATTTAGATTTATCCATGGAAATTGCCGGTAAACACCACAAATAAACAAAAGGCAATAGAAAACGCCAAAACATGGTTTTTTGATTGACCAAAAATCACCAATCCACACTATCCACCTATATAACCAGTTATATCATTCACCAAGCAGTTTACTTCTTTTGCCCCTATAAAAGTTTGCTCCTCCCATAATATGGCTTAGAAATGAAATGTTCATTTATAATTTATAATCTTTTTTTCGAACAATTAATTAATCTTATAAATTATTGCTACAGGACATTTCACTTTCTTCCGAAGAAATTTCATGAATGGAGTACCAAGTCAGGATACCAGATCCATGTTTCTTAAAGAACCACTCCCCTTTTTTATGTCATGGAAATCTTTGAATTTTATTTATTTTTAGAGAACAAAACGAACGAAGTTCTTATGGACAACAATTACAATAGTAATTACAACAGTAATGCACTACATAAAAATAATACACAATTTTCAAAGTATTCAATCAAAATATTCATCCGTTTGAATAAAATTCATGAAAATTATGAATTATGGGCAAATTGACTATTAAAATTGTGACATCATTATTTTATCAATTATATGGGAATAAATAAGTCATTACACCGAGTAACAGTAAGTTTATAGGAACGAGAATTGTTAATTAATTAATCAAATCAAGATCACACACATTCCATTGTAATTTTAAGATCGAAGTGGCGCATTTAAATACATTGCTTTCGTACATCTTTGTTAGTTAGAAGTTAAGAAGTCAAACACATTACTCTGATTTATTGAAGAGCGAAGGAAATCGCTCTCTGCTAATTATTTGTGAACAGTGGAGAATTCATCGCCTCGGCTATTTCATTTTCGATCCCATCTCTAAAAAAAATTTTTTTTTTTTGATGTAAAATAGCATAATTTTTGGGAGTTGTTGAGTTTTACGTTTGATGAGTCGAGTCATAGTTGTTAAGAGCTTGTCTATATGCCTTGACAACTTTCATATTCGAGATACCAATAAATCAAACACTATATATTAAATCTAAATACTGCTAAATTTACTAGGAAAGCCAGTTAGGTCCATGTCCATGTGTTTATAATTGTGCGCGGATGACGTTATGCTGAATTATCAAAGGTTTCTTGCAATATAAATGAATTTCCAAGAATTTCAATAGAGTTACGAAACAGAGCGAAATAGAAATTTTAATATTCACGACGGATGAAATTCTTACATAAATTTAAATAAATAATAAATTATAAATTATTGGATATATAAATTATTGTTGTTTATTGAATAAATTATTGAAATTAACTTTCAATTTTATGCCAGAAACTAATTAATTTTGCCAAAATCATTTAAACAAACTTCAAAGATGTTAGAAAAAACTGACTAACCATAATGAAAGTAAATAAATTGGTGGAACGAGTTTTGAAAATCTTATAATAAATTTTAAAATTTTCTGTGCAAAAAAATTTTTTACACAGAAAAAATCTCATTCCAACCATATTTTTCATTTTTCTTGATTAAATTGATTGAAATTTGAAAATAAAACTCGATTGCTATGAATTATAAAATTTTAATCAGAAATAAATTATCAATATAAATTATCAAATTTATTTATATGAATCAATTCTAAATAAAAAATTAATTAAATTTTATTTTATTCCTAATATTGTTGGAGATTTCTTTTTATTCGTTGCGGTTCCTTGGTAAAAATTTCTGACCGTGCCAACCAGCCAAATGAGCCCAACTAGAATTGATATATGTGCTTACCTAAAACTGCTACTGAGCAATATTAAAGTAATCGATGGTTTAAAAAAATTTTTAAGCAATCAAATCGATTCGGATATTTTTTTTTTTTAAATAACCGACAATATCATTATTTATGAAATAAATAAAGGATCAAAATCTTATATCGTAATATTGAAATAATTTGCAAAATGAAACCTGAAATGGAATGACCGAAGAGCATATGGATTCGATGGATAGGCATGGTGCACAACGGCTGTAACATTTTTATAATCGGGACATTCGTCTGGCTTCACGTCCAAACAACAATAATAATCCACTTGATTATGCCAACAACATAATGTTTTTGCATTTGGCTAAAAATTTATTATATTTTTTTTCATGCAAAAATATTTTTTATGCATTTTTCATACTGTCTTTTTTGTAAAAAAATTTAGAAATTTCCCTAAAATTAGTGACTTTTTCATTATTTATAAATGAATATTAGAATAAGTTTTGATGAATTATTGAATTTAACACCACTGAATGTTAAAAATTTTTACCATGGACACTTGATAAAATTTCAGATGGGTCGCTAGTACCACATCGCCCAGATTTTCCAATAAAAGATTTGCCTTTGTCAGGGAGAACAACAATTACGTATTCACGATAAGCACTCGCCTATCTTGTCACCTTTGTCACAACTATCTTACAAAAACTTTCTTTTGCCTGTGCAATTACGATTTGCACAAGATAACAACAGATCGAAACAGATTTTATCAGCAAGAAGTATGAAATATTGATACTTGAGAAAATTTTATCGAAATGAAATTTTATGTCGTCAAGTGACAAATTTGATTTACCTGATCTGGCAATGCATTAATACAAATACTATTCTGATGCGGAAGGCATTTACGTGGCTGGCCGTCTGGACGATACATTGGTCGAGCACCCGTTGGGCAAAATGGAATTTCTTTCCTTTCCAAGATTGCGCACTTATGCGCTAAAAAAAATACCTATGGAAAAAGATTTTTTTTTATATTTACATTATAAGACTCAAATTCAGATGTTCATTCGAGCCAAATGTATGTATAATAACAACAAATAATACAATAAGCAGAGCAATTATTGCTCAGATCTCGAGTATTAGTTAGGTTTTTTGCGATTGGACTCAAATATGCTTTTATTTTCAAATGAATGATCATGAAAGTAAGAAAACGAAGCATGAAGGAAATATTGACAGAATGATAATAAAATAAATACGAACCTGATTCAAGAATCTTTCGAAAAAAATTTGGTCAATAATCTTAACGAATTTTTAAAAGCCTTTGGCATAACTTTTTCTTTTTCTCATAGCTCTATTAGTAAAACGAAATCGGCGACATTTTGCTATCTTTGGGATCTGTTGGAAATGACAGAGAGTAAGAAATAAAAATAATACGGTAAGAATTCATAAAACCTTCTTAAAATTCTAAAAAGGGAAAAACAATAAATTTTTAACAAAGCTTTTTAGATCAACAATATGTAAATTCATATAAAACTGTTTTTCCTTTCTCTTTGTTCACGCATCTGTTAGTTAATTTGTAAAGCATTTTATTATAAGCATTTTATTTTATTAAAAACAACAATCATGAAAAAATTCCCTTTGAATAGAAATAAACTGAATTTGATATAATTTTTACTAATGTTTATAAGAACCACCCAGATGGACAATGGAGCACTCCGAACCAGCAGTGTTGGATTTGCCGTTTTGGAGGATTGACGATTGACTCGCTATCGTCTTGCTTCACTGTTTTTTGGTCATAGCTACTCTCCTTAACTACATTCGTTTTTACTTCAAATCTGTTAAATAACCATTTTTATTTATTATCGTAATTGTTTTTATTCAGTGTCACACATTCTTTCTCCGACAGGATCTAAATTTCACGAAAAATACAATTTAGGAATATTTGGGAAAATGAGTCTATTTAAAATCTTATAAGCCGTGATTTAAGCCGTGTTTAAGCCTTTTCAATCGAAGGTTTCGAATTTTTCCATTTTATTATTATTTGGCAGTTCTCTACATTTAAAAAAAAAGATATAACTTAAATATAATATAAAATATAAAATAAATAATTTAAATATAATAAGATTAAATATAAAAAGATATATGAACTAGACATGTTTTAATTATAGTTTTTGTCTATAGTAAATAGAAAAAATGAGTGGTTAAAGCCCATTTTTGATTAGATTAGCTCCACTGGTTCTCTGTATAACTTTTTGTTAGGGAAGATAGGGGAGATAGACATTCTGCGATAAAAATACAGATGGATCGCCAACACAATCGGATTTTTGAATGGTAGATTTTCTCCCCTCGTGAAACAGCCAAATCAACACTATGAAAACTAAGTGCGTGTATAATTGAGATTTTTTACGAACTCAGCTTTTCAAATTTCATTGAATTTTTTTTACTGAAAAAAATTTTCACGATTAATTCAGTAATTACAACAAAGTATCTTCGGCAAATTTTACATTCACTGAAAGTAAAACAAATCAATCATTTCAGTGAAAAATCACTAGTTCACTTCTTTATTTCGACTATAAAGATGTCAACGAAATATAATTTCATTTTTTCACTTAAGATTTCGACATCGCAACTTATTGAAAAATTCGTATTAATCAACTACTTATAGTTAATTTAAAGTGCTATAAGGAGAATGAAATTAAGAGAAGCTAAAGCCCTTTTTTAAAGGTAAGAAAATAAAACTGCGCCAGTCCCATTATTCCAGATTGAGTCGATAGGGAACTACGGTACTCGAATAAAAAATCTTTCTTGAAGATTAATCAGCGGATGAACCAGCGAATCTGGATAACATTTCACCTCCTACATAAGTATTAGGAAAAACTCCTAGTAAAAAATTTAGCAATTTTTACCTTGTATTAGGAGAAGAAATATTGCGGAGAAAGAACGCATGATGGAAATGAAACAATGAATATGTAGGTGAACAATTCAGTGGATATAGGTCGCCTTATCATTTATCTTTATCGTTTAACGATCTCGTTTGTAGACTGCAGTTTTTGATTCAATTGACAGATTGCAACATAATTGAAAGACAATCAAAGATGATAAATCCTTTCTCTCCCTTCAGCTTTTTGATTTTTATGAAAATACGATATGAATTTCGTCATCCAATTGAGAAATTATTCTCTTGATTCAATATTTTTTGTAATCGCCAATTATATATAATATTTTATTGTGGATGTTGCATCGACAGCGATTGTCATTAAAAATAAATTCCAGGTGATATTTCCATCCTTAAATGATTATCTCATAAGAGTGCGTCACCACGGTCTGGTTTCCGCCAAATTAAAAGTAATGAAGAAATGAAGGAAATCAGGTATTCTTTGTATGAAGGAATTTAAATCCTCGATCGCGATTCAAATCACAACTTCTCATTTTTTAAATTCACCATGCAGTTTTAAGCAAATTTAGCATAAAGCATGGTAAACGATAAGAAAAATTTTTGACAAAAAATTAGCAACAATTTTCGAATGAAAAGTATCACTAAGAAACTAAATGACTAACTACTTAACAAATCCGCAGGTGCGTGTGCCAAATTTCTTTGTGTGCAAAAAAACAAAAATCGACCCTTTCCACAGAATTACAAATTTCTCATTTGAACTTAAGGATAGCCAAAATAAATAATTCGCTATTAATTACTGAATTTTAATCTCAAATTGCTGTATGCAAATGTAATGAATGCAAATTTCAGTAAAAGAATTTATTCGAAATGCTTCTTCGCCTTCTTCCAACATCACTCACCATTCCCGGCTCGAATGATTTCATTCATGGGAATGGGTCCCAAGACACATAAAAGCATAAATTATCAACACCCAGGAATATGGCTATTCCCCAAATTATTAAACTGACAGCAGCATTTTAATTAAAACTTTTTAAACTTAGACCAAAATTTTTGAAAACCACATCATTAAGAACGTTATCTAAAATTTGCCATTGGTGAACAATGAATTCAATTTCATAATTCATAAGCACCAAAGATAAAAAAAAATGGCATCCTACTATGAGAGCGGAAGTATGTTGTAATTCTCCTTTTTTATTTTCGTTTTCTTTTTTATAACAATAATTTGTTTAATTCTCTTCTACTCTCCCATCCTCCATTACCATATTATCGCCTTTTCCATTTCCATAAAATTTAGCTAATTCTTGCAGTTCTAATCTTTTCACCAGTAAAGTCACTTAATCCAAAATTTCAGTCTTACCACCTTTTTCTCCCACTTGTTTCATCGCCAATTAACATGGTCTACCACTAGAAATTTTTTCAACTTTTATTAAACAATACAATATAGCAAAATAGAAATAAATGGTAATTTAGGAAAAATAGAAAAAATCCTTAAAATAAGACCAGGTCAAAATAATGCGGCAAAAATGAAGTGAAAAGGAGTGAAGAAAAAATTTGAACAAATAAATCTTAAAAGTTGAATCCTCGAAAAGAATGGAAAAAACGAATTTCAAATCACAAAATAATGAAATTAATAATTTAAGAAAAACTATTTCGAGTACTTCTGAAGCAATTTAACCAAACTTATAATTTGAAATTTAACAAAATTTCTTCACTTTTATTATTCTGTAGAAAAAAAAGAAATTTTTTTGAAAAACACTGAAATTTTTTAGAAATACTGAAAATAACTGAAAATATTGAAAAAATTGAAAAATTGAAAAATAATTCAAATAATCGGTAACATTAAAGATATAATAGTTACAAGATCAAAAAAATTTTTTGGTGAAGAAAGTATGAAGGAAAAATGGTATTCAACATTTAGGTAAAATGGTACCGATTTTGGTTTTATCGCTGCAGAACTTGTTGTGATGTAGTTACAAGCGACTTGAGAGCAGGCAATACTGTTGAAAATTCAACAAAATCGCGACCGGACGCTAACTGTGAACATAATGCGATGCTCGCAGCATATTCCCCTCGTGCAATATGTTCCCCTAACTGTATAAGTATCGCATAAGTCTCATTAGTAAACTGAAATGATATAACAAGAAAAAGCAGAAAAAAAATTTATTTTAAAATAGTTTTGCTAGAAAATGCATTCTTTAGAGAAATGATAGAAAAAATAAATTAATTAATTAATCAGTGATTTACCATGTTATATCTAAAAATTTTCGCCATGAAGAAAAAATATTCGAAGTTTTACTCTGATAAACTGATGATCAATAAAAAATGAAAAAACCTTAGTTTTGGCAAGGCGTGGTATCAGCTCATTTGTTATTCTTAATTCAGCATCATCAAGTCGATGAAGAATTACCTACGGTAAAAAAAAATGAGAAAGGATGAAAATGTGGTCAAGAATTCGAAAATTAAGAAAAATAAAAGAAAAATAAAATATCACATGTAAACAACTAAGTTCCAAATCTATATTTCGACAGTAAGAATAAATAGTTGAATAAATCACCGGAATAGTTGTTTTCTCGCGAATCTTTGCTAACAGTGTCTTTAAAATATCAAGAAGCCGTTCATCAGTGCTATTCAATTCATATTCAACTTCTACTGTTTTTTCTGGCACTTTATGATCATAAGAATTAACTGAAAACAATAGTTTAATGAAAATCATTCATCATCAAGATTAATTTTTGAAACTTATTATTCACTATTATCATTCACTATACAAATGTCTTAGAAGGTATTTTAAAAAGCACTCACGTGAATTGTTATTCTGATTAACAAATCGTTGCATCTTAGTATTTCGTGCAAAATTCGATTTATTGACATCTTCTATTTGTGATCTGGGAATACATCCACAAGGAATGAATGGAAGATGTGGAATAAAGGCCTGTTGTTGTGAATAAACTGGATGTTGTTGAATATAAGAATAAGCTAATTGGCTATCAGTACTATATATTGAATATCCAGCTACTTTTTTATAAACCTGTTGATGCTGGTGTTTTGGCATGTTTGCCTGGAAATGTTGCAATGAATTTTTTGACCAATACCAAGTTATGGCGACCAAAAACTTTGAATTTTAATAATAATTTATCTTAAAAAATACGCAATTTAGAGATCGAATGAGTTTCGAAAAATTCGTTCGTTCCAACAAAAATGGATCAATAGGTTGCTCACAATCATTCGACAGTTGCTGCCCGCATACTTGAAAAAGCTCAAAACGAAGTGCACTAAAACTCTAAAAAAAATGTCGAGCAGAATTAAGAGAAATATCTAAAAAAAGAAAAATAAAAAAACAAAAGACATGAAAAAAAGATTTTGTTGTATGAAATGATCTCATTATTAGTTGACTGGTTAAAAATCTTTCTGTATCGATTTATTGATTTTAAATTATATGGCGAAAAATCTAGTGGACATTGAATATCCATTCAAAAAATTTTCAAATTATCTTACAGTAAATTATAAAAATAAATTATAAAAAGTACTTCTGTACAATCTGCATTTGAAAAGGGCTCGACTAATTTCCAAGCCAATTTAACAAAACCCCTACTGACCAACCCATTAACATATTCTTCAACCAAAGCCTGGAATTTCGGCCCAGTTCTTACAATGCGTGGACTGCCATTACCTGGAAATCATAGGCCTACCGAATTCTTAATTATCTAAATTCAATAGTTTAATTATACCTAGATAACATACCAACTAAATTTCTCAATGTGATTCCTAAAAGAATACGATCACTGAGAGGAAGGGATGAAACAGAGTCTGCAAATAGTTCAAGATTGCCACCAATAACGGCTGGAAAAGCTCCACTTAATTGCTCACCATCCTCGATAAGCCTTGAAGCCAATCTGTTGCAGATGACTCGAAGTATATTTGAAGGGGCCTTAAATGAGAGCATTTCCGAGATGAGACCACTAAACAAGAGTTTATATTACGAAAAAAAATAATCTTTTTGTAAATAACCTCAGCCAACAGAAATGAAAGAACTCTTCGCCAATCTGAGATTGGCCAGTAATCGACGAGTCGTTCCCACATTCTAGCAGCCATTAAAGCTATCGCTTTTGTAGAGTCTTCTACTGATGGATCTGAAATCCATTTTTCAAATATAAAATATGTTTTCAAATATATATTAAAAAAATGAATTTTTTTCATTGAGAATTTTTTTTCACTAAAAAACTAATAAACCATCCATCATTGCATCAACAATTGTAATTAACGCTCTTGGCAACACAACTGCTTGGGCGGCTAGAATTGCAAATAACCAATTTTTTTCCCGAATAGCAATAGCGATTCCTTTCTGAGAATCGCCATAACAAAAGCTGTTGAAAGCCACACCGCCCTCTGCAAACTGTAATAAATTGCCTTTTAATTTAAAAAATTTTTTTCCAGTTCTTTCTATGGAATAAAGTGAAAAATTTTTTCAGTTTATCAATATTAACACCAGAAAGCGATATGAACTATATTCCAGAAAAGCACATTTTGAAAAACTAACAAAAAAAATTTTCATAAGAATAAGAAAAAATTCAAAATCTACGAAAAACTTTGAAAGATAGTAAGGAATAATATCATAGAATAAAAAATAAAGAAAAAATAAAGTAAGATAATGATAAGATAACGTTTAAAATAAGAATGGAAATGAAGAAGTGTAATACCATTTAATAGGCCAGACAAATTAGCGATTGGTGCATATGAAAATTCTTTTTCGTTATGTCTACCATTTTTAATAATTTTACCATCACCTTCATCGCTTTCGTCATTTTCCTGTTTAATTTCTAACTGTTGTATAATTTTCACCAAAGCTTCATCAATATTATCAGGTTTCTTCGCTGAAATGCTAACTTCAATAATTTTTTTTTTTTGCATAAACATTTTCCTAACGAAATTGTATCGACTTCCAAATCTTAAAACTTTTATTTTATTCTTATTAAACTTTTATTTTATTATTCTTAATAAACATAATAAGCTTTAATTATTATAATTATCAAATATTCTTGTGGAATATTACCTAAACTTACAGAATAATAAAAACTTTTAATGGTTCTTTTTAAAGAAAAAACTGTAGAACTGACGCTGCTGCAGCAAACTCAAAAATGCTGAACGGGAATTAAAAACGGAATATGTCGAAAGAAAATTCCAAAGATCATGAACTATATCCAATGTTGAATTTACATGTTGATCACAATACGATGTTAATTCATGATTATCTATGGCACTTTGTAGTTCCACCACCGAATGACAATATTCTCCATCTTGTTCGAGCTAAATTTGCTCACAAAACTATTTTTGAATAATTTCAATTAATGAATTTACATTTCTTCATCTCATGATGACCAGTGAAGAAATAGTAAAATAAAATAAAATTAAAACCTTCTTGATATCCACAAAAGAATAAGAAATACCATTCTGATCGCATTCTCGATAAAAAGTACTAAACCTGTTGGCATATGCAAATGCTGCTCCACAGTGGCCACAGTTCATCCATGCTGGAATGACAGATAGTTGAGACGCCAACTTCTGTAAAACTTTGATCTCAAAATATAAGTAAATAAAAAATAATCTTTATGATATTTAAAAAAAATCAAATCGAGAAAAATTTGTTTTAAAAAAATTATGATACCGCTGATTCGGATTCTTCAGCGGTGAAAGGAATGAAAGAATTGATACTAATAGGATGATCGAAATAAGATACAGCGAAAAGATTTGGAGTAGAAGGATTCCAACATAATTGCCGAGGCCATCCTGAAAGATTTGTTGTCAATTATTTCAAATACTCATAAAATTTTAGTATTACTTTGTACAGTATCTTCGGTCTTTCACCTATAATTTATTCGCGTAAAATATCGTAATGTCTTAATCTTTAATCCTTAGAATTGTACCTAATACAAATAATATTTTGATATTGTTTCATAATGACGATTACTGTATCAAGAAAAATTTTTTCGATATCCGATATATGAGTAACTCAAAGACAACAATTTACTTCAACTTAGATCGAATGGAGAATTCTCATTAGGTCACTGAAATAGAAAATGGTACCAGACAAACTTTTTTCAGACACATTAAGACTGTTCATCATTATAATGCAGAAAACCGTAAAATATTAATGAAAATAATGAAAACTCTAGTAAAACATTACCTTTTATATGAATTTTTCCTAATAATTGACCACTGTTAGGATTTTGAAAAATAATATATTCATCTTTACCAGCAGTAGCCATTAACTGACCGTCACGAGCGCACCAATCCATAGCATAAACTCCTCTTACATAATAAAAAATGAATGATTAATTGATGAATGAATGATAATCCTCTAACTTGAATAAATAATTGATCAAACAAAAAACTGTGTGTTTAATAAAGTATACTTGCTATGAAGTTGATAAGTAATTACTGGCGATGCAGGATATCTCAAATCATATTTCATAAGAACAGGAAATGTATCCGACTGAGAAGCAGCAATAATAGTTGCACTATCGAAAGGGCTCCATTTAAACACACTCCATTCCATGTTTCCTGGAAAACAGAAAGAGAATTCGACAAAATCTCACAAGAAAAAAAAGAAAGAAAAGCCTAGACCAGAATCCGCAAAATCGAACACGGGTGCACCACAATGACGCAAATCCCAAATTGAGCAGCGCTCACTTGTCAAACTAGCAAAAATGTTTGAGAAAGGACACCACCGCACGCATTTCTGGAACGATATAATAAATCAAAGATTTCATAAAAATAACTAAGAAATAATACATCCATTTTGCAAAAAATTATCAATTAATTTAGTAACACACTGCAATTACAATCAGTTGTTAATTAACAACCTGATTTTGTCGTCTTTTAAAATTTTTCTTTTTTAAATAGGTAAACAGAGCGAAATTACAAAAAATTTTAGGTAAAATTTTAGGAAATTACAAAAAAATTAAAGGTTAAAACATACAATTTGATGCAGGAAATTGGAACAACCCGGTGACATAGGAATTAATGGATTATTTAAATCCCATAAAAGGATGCATCCTTGAGCTCCACCTGAGCAAATCCATCTTGAGTCTAAATGGTTCACATCTACTGATAATACATGACCTTGGTGGTATCGAGTTTGGCTAATAATCTGCAGCGTTTCACCTGAATGAGTAAAAGTTAAACCTTTTAAAAATTATTGACCATTTAACTTGACACTGAATTTTTTTCATTCACTAAAATATATTATGTATAAAAAATTAAAAAACTATTAATTGAAAATTTAAACTTATTTGAAAAATCCACCTTTCATGAAACTATATGAATCGATAACATGAAGCATTCCACTCTCGCCACCACCAATTATTAAACCCATCGGATGAATTTCTGTTCGTAAAGGCGAACATACGATTTCATTAAATCTTAATAATTTAAATTAAAAAAAGGTCTTTGTTTCAGAAATATTTATATTTATCGCTCATAACTTTAAATGGACGATAAGTACATTTTATTCCGGTGAAAATCTTAGTGCTTTTCGAAAGAAAATACTATTCAAAGGCAGCATTCCCAGAGACGCAATGGAATTTTTGACTTCTGTTCAGCTTCTCTTCTTTTTTCTAAATTCTTTCATCTGCGCTCTTCAACAATAATATCGCATCACCCCTAACCCATCATCTCAAGTCTTTGCTCTATGGCTATTATAATTTTTCACCAATGATTTTAAAAATTTTTAATTGCTTTATCCATTACAATATTTCCTTCCTTAAACGCTTCCTTAGGTAAGAAAATCATATGAATCAGATTATCGACAAGCAGCGAAAAATCTGAGAATTTAAAAAAAACTTACTTCATATTGGCATTGAAAGATCGATTGGCAGTAATATATGGTGGGCATTTAAATTGCGTTATCGATGCGAACGAAATAAAATCGAAAGATGCTGAACCTTCTACGTTCGAAAGATCAATTTGTCGCGCGGCATCCGTAACCACTAAACCAAATTCGTTTTGTTTCGTTTCAATCCATGAAAATACACCACATTTATGGTAATTCCTTCGAAAAAACATCACTGAAACAGAAAAAAACAGATTTCACAAAAAAATCAAAGATTTAGATTGAACCGACGAGACCCGCCGTTCTAAAATTTTTTGTAGAGCCTTTTAATAGGAGTAAAAAATCGGTTTTCAAATGTATTTCTCCATACGTGGCCCCGCTTCTAGTTGCAATACTTTTTGAGGACGCAAATACACATTACATCCAATAACCACTGCCGACACAATATTTTCTGATAAATGTAAAGTGAATATTTTATATTTGCATTTGGCGTTTTAGAAGGTTGTCCATCGCTGGTTTCTCTATATTGCACTTGTGCCCGACGATTCCATCAAATGCTAGCCCAAAGCTATTTAAAAAAGGCTCCTTCGGAACCAAAAACATTTGCAAAAAGTCTATTAAGTCATTCGGTACGTTCCCAATCCCACCGAACTGGACAAACACGGTCGGAGAAAGAAAATGAGAGAGAGAGAGCAGAAAAATTAAGAGAACGACGAAGACACTCGGACAGACGCGAACAAACACATAAGAATGCGAAATCTGCGACCACGCCAACTGGCAACCTCGCAACACCCAGGTGCAAATGACCACAAACTGACTTAGCACATCGACTGCAAAACTGCATTTTGCGGCAAAAGGATTACTAAAACTCGGATTCAGTTTAGATGCCTGAATCAATGCTTTAACAAGTTGTTTGTTACCTTTTGAATTGAAGCGTTTGTATTATTCCAGTGTGAAGACCATTTCGTAGCCTCTGTTATTGCTGCCACCAAACGTTATAGCCTATCACGTTATGGACGGCGTAACCAAGATTCTTCATAAGTTACGTTTAATTATCCAGCCTTTAATTAATTGTCCAGCCTTGCCTTGCCTTTTGAAGTCCAATTTAGGAGATTCTCCGCTTCGTATCAGATAAGTTCATCTTCCTTGATTGTCTTCTTGCCAGAGAATTACTGGACGTGAGCCTAGAAATAAAGACGGGCTGCCAGTATTGCCAGGGTTTCGCTTCTGGTGACAGCTTGGCTCATATCACGGAATATGAATCAGACCTGTGATGGTTTGATGTTAATGATTTAATTTTACCCTTTAATAAATAGGTCATTTAATTAGTAATTAGTAAAGTTGCAGATTTATATTTTGCAAAACTGATTATTCATTAAACTTCGAAAAATTGATTAATCTCTACACTCGGTTTTCAGTCGACTTACTTAATAACTCAAAGAATTTCTTTTTTATGGAGGTGAAATTTCTTCATTATTTCGATATTGAAGCAGGTAGCAGAACGGCTTTGTAGGTGTTGCTTTCCTCTAGGAGCGGTGATGCTAAGGTTCTTTTCTCGGCAGGAGTAAACCAGTCTTCGAAAAGTACGGGTGGTGGTGGCGACTTGCGACTCACTTATGCTTCCACCACCAGGTGACTCCCTGGCAAGGTTCGTTTAACGTGATTTGCCAGTGGAAGCTTAAACCTAACTTAGAGTGATCTTAAAAAGTAAAGCGATGTACTCGTGGATTAGGAAGAGTAAAAAGCCAGCCTAAAATAATTTGCACAATCTAATGCATTATGAGTAATTGGTTTCCTTTAACTTTTTTTATTCGTTATAAATTCTCATTGAAACTGTTTTAACTCTTTTTTTAAACGGAATAAACTAAATAATGAATTTCTTTAGTTAGGTAGATACTGTCCAGTTCTTTAGCGTTAATTTGTCTACCTAGCCATGGTGGATTTGAATTGCGACTGGCCACAGAAAAGTTTTAAAACTTTCTAACAACAGAGAAAATAATAGCACAAATAATAAAAAAAGCAGTATTAAAAGAAATAATAATGTGAGGAGTTCCCTCGTCATTAGTTGATGGTACCGCCATCAAACCTTTGTTAAAATATTGGAACCAAATAAAAACGCAAATAAATAGGATAGGGAGCGAACGAAAAGGGAATTTTGAGAAGGAAAAGGATGTGGTATTAAGATACAAAGGACAAATACATATTTCTTTCAATACACAATTTAAAAACCCCAAACTCAACAAGCCCTTTCGCATAAGGTTTATCGCTGCTTCCATTTGATGGGTATGATGGAAATAACATTCCACAGTATTTATGGGTGAGACGGAAATGTAAATTTTTCAAATATTTAAATCCTCATCCTTGCACTTTCCTGTTCTGTTTAGAATTGCATCGAAGGTTCCTTCGATACGATTTTGGCTTAGGCTTCGGTTAAAAAATTGCAATCGCAGATAGAAAGTTCCGATGAATGCGAAACAAGCAAAGCGATACTATGTTAATTTACTTGAATTGAAAAATATCACATTTTATTGACAAGTTGCTAATCAGAAATAATTGTTGAGATCGGAAGTCGGCTCATCTTTCCTTTGACTTTTTTGTGCTGCTGTCTTTCCGGTCTTTCTATCTTATATCTTTATATCTTCTTAGTAGTCAGTTTATAGCAGTCAGCTTCTTTCGCCACTTGTTCTTTGGCGACTTTTCGCCTGCTGATGCCACCGACCTTTGAAGTCTTCCTATACTCAGAGCCGCAGGCAAAAGATTCGACATCAAAAAGCAGCTTTTGCATCCGCCATTCGACGACAATAATATCAAATTGTTAATCAATAAAAAATAATACGGAAATATGGTTGAACATTATTATTGTTATATAAGTAATATTAAATGTTCATCATTCCTTTAGGTGTGTTGGTAGGAATTTTATCAGGTAGCCATCGGAGAATAAATCCAGGTTATGATGAGCTGGTTTATTGTTATTAGCATTAGCATTCCATATTTAACTTCTTGCAAAGGTTTCTTTCAATGAGGTCGCGTTTTGTTCCAGAATGCCTTTGTGACTGAAAAAATTACGTTTCACGTTAACGCTGAAAATTCTCGTGCCTCACGCGTTTTATCATCTATCAAAATTTATTTAATGTAACAATATTCAGTGGATGAGAGACTAATTTTTTCAATCAACGGTTAAGAAGTTTATGATGAAAACTTTGCGCTTCATGATGAATTAACGACATTCGTAAATGGAGTGGAATGGAAGCAATACGTAGCACCATAGTATTCAATACCAACCAAGACAGCCCAAAAAAGTATTTGGAAAGGTGTGGGAAAAATGTGCCATCTGAGCAATTTTTCAGTAAGAGCATAATGATTTTTGCCCAAAATGTTGATTTTTCTGCAATCAAATAAATATTTCATCTATAACATTGTCTCAACCTCAAACGTTGTTCTATTCAAAATAAAACCTTCAACATTTCGGCTTCAGTCAAAGGACAAAATTTCGGCGCTTGTCGGCCCCTCTATAGTACTATTTCTTTTCGATTTCCATTGAAGGCTTTTTACAAAAGAAAATGAGCATACAAGCTTGAACATATATATATATATATACTGTATAACTATCTCTATTAAATAACCGTCTATCACTTTTTATCACTTTTCTCTGAACCAGATTAACAAAATAAAATTTAATAATTTAAATATTCAAATATTCAAATGTTCTAGATAAATGCATAACTTATGGAGCAAGAAAAGAAGAATAAAGTTGAAATATTATTCAAAGCTGTTGGTGATGCACCGATTATGAAACAACCGAAATGGTCGGTAGATGAAGACAAAACTATTGCTTGGTTGGCATCGTTCATTCGTCAATATCTTAAGGTTTTCTCGCATACCTTATAAGCTTTAAGTCGTATATTTTAGGCCGAAAAATTAGAAATTTAGTTTCTAATTTAGTTTTAACTTTCGAATTTAGTTGAACTATTTTACTAAAAATTGAAATTTATTCTAATAATGTTTTAAGCAACGGTTTAGATACTATTTTATTAAAAATGATACGTGAAGATAAAACTTGTTTACTGAAAAACAGACAATTGGTTGTGGCCCAGATTATCGTCACAAATATCTCATGTCGTGGTGTAGAGAAAAATGATAAAATGTAGAGAACTCCTCTACATTTCTATCTCTAGTGATTGACCTGTCCAGGTGTAGGGAACCCACATGTATTTCTATCCAGGCAAAAATTTCTCATTCTTATTCTTATTATCCTTATTTCTCATTATTTCTCACTTTTCTTTGCCAGCAGACAGTGAGGCTAACCAGAAATGAATATAAAATATTTTATGGATTTATTTAAATATTCATTTTTTTTGTTTTTGTGTTTAATAAAATATATAGCTGAATATAAAATAGATTAAAAAGATAAAATACAGCTACTTTTAGCTGAATTCGACGGAGAATTTGTTCTTCTTTATCAATCAGACATTCGCTCCATCCTTAGATCAGACGGTCTCCAATTTAAAAGAATGCTATGCTGTCGGTGAATCGCGGCTGGTTATGCATTACAGTTTAGTTTATGCGTGGGGCTGATTTTGAATCGTTTGAAGCTCTGAGCAAATATATTTACAGAAAAAAGCTATGTTTTTAAGCGTTTTTGCTTAATCTCTGCAGGAAAACTATATACAATAGGTTTTATTTGCGAAAATTTTTGTGGTGACACAATATTCATTATTCGTTTTTTTTTCGTTATTTATTTCGAAATCAATGAAACTCGTTTTTGAAACTTTTTCAACTTTCTAATTCTTCACTGCAGAAAAAGGTAAAAGAAGGATTATTTAATTACTTTATTTATCGGCTATAATTGAGGAGTCGAACTGAAAAAAAGGAAAAATAATATAGGTGAAATATAAAAAGTAACAAAAATAGTAACAAAGCTACATCGAAATATATATTTAAAGGAAAAAAAAATTTATTTGAGAAATATGGAATTTATTCGGAAAAGAATAAACTCGAAATTTTCCATAGGACTGTTGAGTGTTATATCGCTTTGATAATCTTTTGAAGAGGTAGAGAAACCTATTATTAGAAGGAAAATGTAAGTTGCCATTGGTGACTCGCTTCTCACCAAATGAAGGTTTTACGAAAAGGTTTTCTCCGTAATGCCGAAGCAACTAAATCAAAAATGGTGAGTATAGAAATAAATAAATATAACTAATCTTCACCTACTAAAATAAATAAACTGATTTTAATCCACTCATTTTCGAATTTAATCAGTTTCAGCGTAGATTATGGTTCATGTTAATTGTCTGCGCTGTATTCTAGAGGGATCACTATTTTTCAGCCTTAATTTTATGGTCGTCAGTTTGATCCATTTGAAACCTGGAATACATTGGCTGTGCTGAACTGTTAAGGGATTTCTTCCTTTTAAAATTTTTACTGAGTTTTCAGTTTTCAATTTAAATTTTGCGCTCTTTTAGCCCTCTGCCCTCTCAAGTTATTTTCAGTTAATTTAATGAGATGTGGGATATGTGACGGTCGAGTGGCAGATTTCGAGCTCAGCTCCTTTATATTTGAACTTTCATGTTGACGAGGGTAAACCTTTAATTAAAAGGGGAATCTGGTTGTTCGACGGGAGAACTCTTTATCTTTTTGTCTCTGTAAGTGAAAGCAGCCAAACCTAAATTGCTGTTAATGGAAGCAATAGTGCAGTTGAATAATAAAAATAATTTGTGTACAATAAAAAAAATTAGAAAGGACCTGTAATGGTTTGCTTGGTATATTACCTTAGTATATTATGTTTACCCGGAGAAAAGGCAACTTGCGAATTTTCGAAAAATGCCAGAAACGACGAACTATCCAGCTGTACGCTAAAGTACAATAATAATAAAGTAGATTGGATAAACGGGAATTATTTCCTACAAAAAACGCTTTTGTTGGTGCAGTTAGGTTTGTAGGTTCTATTTTCTTGAGGTAATGGTGATTTCTTTTTTTTTTTTAGTTCGAAAAGTAATATTGAAATGCCGAAAAGCAAAGCAAGTAATAGTGAAAATATTAAGACAAAAAAGGTTGGTCTTTTAAAACTTTTTATCAAATTATTTTATTAAAATTATTATTTGATTACTCATCTCTCGTTGCATCCTTTTGAAGATTAAATCATTTCTTTCTTATAGCAGATATTAGAAAAATAACAATTTTTTAGAAAAATAAATGGTTTGTAGGACGCTAAATATAGTGGTTGGAGGTGGTACTATTTGCAGTACTGCCTGATAACTGGATTATATATGCTTGAACCGTGGGAAAGGGCAGTCTTTAATATTTTTGTTTTAGTGATATTTACTGTGCTTTTTGCCATTATTTATACTGTTTTATCCCTTTAAAGAACGGTTGTTATCAGGTATTTTGTTTTTTCTTTGAAATTATTTATTTATTTAATATTTATTTATTATTAAATTATATATTAATATTTATTTATTACATAAATTATATATTAATATTTATTTATATAAAATATTTTCAACCACTCTTTAAAAATTGATTTGTGATAATTGATTTTTAACTTTTCGACTAGCAGTTCAAGTTAGTCTGTATTTCTTACTCCAGATGGTTGCATTGCGAAGATTTGTAGTAGGTAACCTGTGGGAGCAGTCAAACCAGTTATTCTGATGCCTGTTAAAAGGAAAATTTTTCAACTCTAATAATTCTTAATGATTCGCAAGTGATGTCCTTCGTTCAAAAAAATACGAATTGCTCGCGAAATTTTACCATTTTCAGATTATAATTAGTTTAATTTTTTTAATCGATTACTAATTAAGATAAAAATAACTTGGAAATCTCTCCGATTCATCATATTTTTTTCCAGTAATCAACAACATTAGTTTAATGTTTAAAGATATATAAGATGAAGAAAAACAAAAGGATTAAGAAAAAGTAAAAATAAAGGAGAATAGGAAATGTGGTTCCCCAACGGCGCAGACCATATAACCGAAAAGTTACATATCATTTTTACTTTTTATAAAATTTTATGTATAATATAATTTATAATATTTATATTTCTGTTTTGTATATTTCTATTAATCACTAGTTGTTTTATAATATTATATGTTATTTATATATATTATTTAATTATATATTATTATGTTATTTAATTTAATTTAATATTAATCTATAAATTTATTTTAGTTGCATATTGGATAAAGTCATTCATTGCATGGAAAAGCTTCAAATGATTTGAAATCTGAAGACAATAAAAAATAGATTGAATAATTGAAAAATCCGTGTTTGATTGAAAAATTATCTGGATGGAATATTGTTTTCCAATGTTTTTTCGAACTTTTTCTTTATTTTAGAATTTGGTTGAAATTTTATTTTGTCGAATGAAAAAAAAAATGAAAAAATTTTGATTTGCTTTCTTTATTTTCAGAAAACGAAAAAATTGACTGAAAAAAAGAAAAAAAATCAATGTTTTACTTATTTTCATCTCATTCAATTCACCTTATTAAATATTAAATATTTTATCTAATTCTTTTTTGCTTTTCACTGCTGTATTTCATTTATTTGCTTTTTTTTCATACTTTTAAAAATCATATTTTTATCATATAAAATCATATTTTTTATAAATATTTTTATCAGAAAATCACGTTTTAAACGTTTTCCATTTAATTACTTTGGGTGCCTAAAAAGTAATATTTGAATAGATTTTATACATTCTTATTTAGAATTTATACATTCTAAAATTTTTTATTTCTAAATTTCTAAAATTTTGTGGTGTCTTCTGGAAAAAATAGTTAAGAAATGAACAGAATAAAAAAAAGTGGATCAGGTCTACGTGTTCTCTGCTCACTGTTATCAAGTAACTGGAAAGTGCTAGAAATTTTAAATACAGTCATGAAGATGAGAAGAAATTTTGCTGCTTGATTATTTATGAACCCTACATTTTCTAAAGGTTATCATCAAATGTGTATTTTGCCTTTGCGATCTATTTTCCTTTTTTATGAAGATGGTGGACGAAAAAGGGATGAAGTGCGATCAGTCTCTTGGAAGTTCATTAGCTCACAATATCAGTTGGCAGGTTTACTTATTATATACTTTATGAATTTTTTGTCTTATTTAAAGTTGAGCTCCATTTTTTAATATTATTGTAGTTTTATTTTTTAATTGATATTATTGCTAATAATATAGTCAATAGTATACGTATAGTTTTAATAAATTCTTCTATAGGTATTCTCCAGAATTATTTCGTTCTTGATTAATATGTATCTTTTCCGGCGTGTTGATGGATCATTAATTGGTGTTGTTAATATTAAGTAAGTTTTTTGGTTTTTTCTGATGTATTAATAATGCTTATTAGATTTTTGGCAAATTGTTTAAAAAGCTTCGATTTTCTTTGTTTTTAGCGAGATTGCCAATTTATAAAAAAAATATTTGAAAAAACTGTTTGAATCTGTTTGGATCTTTGTATAGATTTTAATAATTTTTTGTTTGATTATCAGACTAGTTCATAACAAAATGGTAAAGTTTTTTCAGCTTGATGCTATTTTATACAACATGCATTTTTCTGGTGCGAGAACCATTTAGAAAAGCTTTTTTATCAAGTAACGAATCATTTTCAATGATTGTCAATCATTTATGGTTCGCGTAAGCTTTCTCGCATTTGAATTTTTTTTTAATTTTTCTCCTTTTGCAAAATTTTTATCATATAATTTATAAGAAATTATAAATTAATTGGGTATTTTCATCCTCGATATTGTTCAAAAAATTCTATCATTAAATAAGAAATATAGCGAAAGCGCAATAAATATTTTATCTTTTAATCTTTTTTGAAGTTCTTTTTTTAAAATTAATTTTTGGAAATATATTTTTTGCAATTTATATTTATATATTTATATTATAATTTATATTTGTGCAATTTGTATTTATGCATTATGTATTGTTTTAATTTTTTTATGCATTATGTATTTTTTTATTTTTTTTAAAAAGTTTTCTTTGGTTTCCATTAGTATGAAAAATCAAGCGTGGTTTTTTATCATTCTAAATTAAAAGTGTATTATTTTTATTTCAGACCAGTATTATTTCCCTTTGTTGCACTCATTCTGTATTATTGTCTTTGGTTTCCATTCTCAGCAACACCTCCCACTTCACTTGTCCCATCGTACTCATTCGCATTATTTTGTTTCGGATTTTCCTCTTGGTTAGAATCTTTAGCAGAACCTTTTATTATCGTATCGTTACGTTTGGCAATGAATGCGGAATATGCCTTCTTACAAAGTCTTCTCACCGTTCTTCAGAGATTGCTTGTTCTTATCTTTATTACTTCTGGAGTTCTGTCACATATTGATGCTTTCTGCTTTGCTCAGGTAAATTATTTACTCGTTTATTTACTGTGACTAAAGGAATCTTTTCGACTGCGAATTTTTATTCCTGTACTAATCGAAGTTATTCTTTGTTACGAACATGTTTTTCTTCAGATTATTTCTTCCTTATGCTATCTTATTGTTTCTTTGTTTTTGGTTTATCGCCAGTTCAATCGAAGAAAGCACATTTACTCATTGGAAAACTCTTTTAGGACTCTTTTTCCTAGTTTTATTTTCATACCATCAAAAAAGGTTTTTTTTATCGATTTCGACTTCAGTTTTTTTCTTAAATTTCTTAAATTGCTATCATTCCTCGATTTTATTATAATATTTATATTTTCATTTTATAGGATTTATCAATTTTGGGTACATTAATAGTGCATTCAGTTTTTAAACAAATTCTTACTGATGGTACAGCATACGTTCTTACTTTCACCAGTTATTTTACACTTTCTACCAAAGGTGAAAATGCCTTCTTTCATTTCATAGGCAGTTCATTTTAATATATATTTGCAGTTTTTAATATTTATTTTTTAAATTTATTTCATTATTAAGGTGCCTATGATGCAGTAGATAAACTTGGTAGTTTGGTTGCCCGTCTAATATTTGCACCTCTTGAACATTCAGCTTTTCTCTATTTTTCTTCCAACATTAAGCGAAATGTGCAATTGGATGAACAAGATTCAGTTTGTCTTCTTTTATTATATTTATTTATTGTTATTAGAAATACATTTTAAAAATTTCTAACTTATGGACTTTTCAGAAAAATGTGAAGAAAGCCACTGAAGTTTTGATAGGCCTTCTTCATTTAATAGTTGTGATTGGGATGGTGATTTCGGTTTTTGCTGCTCCATATTCTTATCTCGCAGTAGCATTCTATGGAGGCGATTTACTGGTCAAAAATTCGGGTTCGTTTTTCCGAATTATTTACGTTTCAAAAAAGTATTGAATCAGTTTAAATGAGTTATTGAATTGTCAAATATTTCTATTGCGGACAGATAGAATTCTTTTTTTTATAGATTTATTTTTTGATTCTGCTGTCATTCTAAATTAATGAGACGATTAATGTTAAGAGAATTTAGGATTTCGATTTGAAGGAAAATTTGAAGATTAGCGTGAGGGAATTTTTTAGCGAGGAAGCTGTTTTTCGTCGAGATGGATAATAAAGTTTGAAGAATGTTTAAGAGGCGCAAGGATGTTTAATTTATAGTCTAGTAAAAGAACTGGTCTGAAGGACAACAAAACTATTTTCAGAGTTAGGTAAATTCCTAAAATCTCAAAGTCCATTTCCTTGTTATTCCTTCGAACCCTATCACATTTTTTTACTTACCTGATCCATTGCTTTTTTTTAGCTTAACTAAATCTTTGTTGTACTTCCTCAATCACTCTCATGTTTACCTTTGCGATTTTTTTAATTTATGACTGCAAAGGTATACTTCGAGGTTCGAAGAAACACGTAGGTCAAAGCAGTAAAGAGTGTATTATTATTGAATATGGCAGAATAGGTGGTTCAGAAGTGTTGACACCAGAATTTCGCAGTTAGAGCCATGTTTTTTTGTGGAAGATCACAGCGCATTAATATAACTGTTTATTATATTAGTGTGTATAGTGTATTTATTATATTAGGTATTGATATTTCAGCTCTTAATTTCTTAGGTGCTGGTTTGCTGAGGCTTTATTGTGTATATATTGTTATAATTGCTTTGAATGGTATTACTGAATGTTTTACAATGGCCACGATGACCACTTATCAGGTGCTCTTTTTAAAATATTTTAATGTCTTCCTAAATATCTATTTGCAATTTGCAGTTGTTTTCTCATGGTTGGTTCTTTTTTGTCATTTCACCTCTTCATATAATTTCTTCATCGCTGTTTTCATTTTATATCGGTGCTTACGGCTTAATTTTAGCCAACATTTTAAACATGTTAATGAGAATTGCATACAGGTATGGGTTTTTTTCATACATTTTTTTGGTTCATTTGCTCTTTAAAAATATGCTAATTAGAAATATCTTAAGATAAGCGGAACATTAATAATTAAATTGCCGATATGAATTTTTTTAAATTCAATGGGCGACATATTTGAAGAAATTTATATATGTCGAATTTATATGTTGTATTTTATTTATGTATTGGCCATTCTTTCCATAAATTTCTTCGGAAAGGATATTCACATAAATTGAAAACAAAAAGCTTTTTAATATTCTTCGAAATAAACCATTTTTAACTGACTTTAATTTAGTTGGATTTATATTGTGCAATATCTGCATAAGGGAATCAGTGTAATGACAGTTTTACCTACTTTATCGACAATTTTTCTTCTATTATTTTCTTTGCTTATTTTGACTCTTTCGTTATTGGTTCGTTTCGATAAATTTTTTTGATTTAGCAATTTTTGGTTTAGTTCGTCGTGAATCAAGAAAGAAATAATTTTCAAATACTTGTTTTTGGATTTATAACTGATTGTTTATTTGTTGAGTTTTTTTCTTCAATTACCAGTTCTTAATATTTTGTTGCATTATACTGCGTTTGGCCGTTTTAAATTGAACCTCAATTTGTTTGATAAAATATAATGAGATAATTATTTATTTTTATTATTTATTATAACTATTTAATCGCTCTTTCTGATCTATCTTTTTTGAATTATATTAATTTTTTATCTTTTAACTATGTTTTTGGCATTATATTATTTTTTTTAGATATTTGGAAGTACTGGAGGTATAATTCATAATGGAGCACATCTTGCTGTTGGTGGAGCGCTTTTCTTTTTTGTTATCAACCATATTTATCATCAAGATATAAGTTTGGCTCATTTTGTTAATTCATATTTATATCATTTATCTACTCACAATCAGTAATTTATTAATTATTTCGATCATTAATTAATGATTAATTAATGATTATTGAATAATAAATAATAAAATAATATTATATTGGTATATCAAGGGATTCATTAATCAACTAGAATTCATCGGAAATTTGATCAAGTTTTTCTTTTTTTTATTTTTGTTTGTTTGTTTATTTTATAATTTCTGTTCAGAAGCGTGCATTTTGCTATTTCTATTTTAACATTTGTGTTCTCGCTTCTCGCTTTTATTCTCGCTTTATATGTAAATGTATTGTATTGAAGTATAATATTCGTTGAAATAGAGATGCTAATTGCTTATTATTATCATAGACTTTTAAAATTTTCCATGATTTCTCATAATTGGCGCTTCACTTTATTTTTTAAGAATTTTATGGCTTTAAACTTTTTTGAATTTAAAAAGTTCATTAAAGGTCGAAAATCTGTGGATGCAATTTTTAAAGTGATTGTTGATTTAATGTTGCATTTTATCAAAATTTGCATATATTGTGTAAGGTCACAGAATTATGGGAAGATTTTTCAGATTTTAAATATATTTAAATATATTTTTTTAAAGTAGTTCTCGACAAATAAGCAATATCAATTGTTTTAATATTTTTTTGCGGCGGTGTTCTTTTGTATCTTTTGTATCTTTTAGTTATTTATTTGTTATTTGTTGTAATGTTTATTTTTATTTTTCGGTCGGTTCCACCCTTAGTTTATACTTGAATTTATTAAATATCTACCAGTGTCAAAATTTTTTAGATAAATAAAAAACTTAGTTGGATCGATTGAGGACTAACTGTATAATCGAAGTTGTAAATGAAAGTCAATTATTTAGGATGAACAGATTAAATATTTTTTTAAACGATTTAGATGGTACAATGTTTTCATAAAAATTATTGTGGCTTTACGTTCGATGAAGAAAGGCTCTCCGACTATAAAAAACGAAAGCTGTAAGAGGACAAGAATCATGCGTGTTATAATTGTTGGTTTAATCACTCAATGTGTAATTAATACCTCCATCTGCACACAATTTATTATTTGCTAACTATCAGGAGATTAGTTTCATTTTTAAATCCTCAACAGTGTGGCATTTCTTGCTGAAGTAAGTTGGGTCGATCCTCAATTTTTTGACTTATGTGCGTATATTAATTTAAATTTTGCCTCTTTTATTCATTAGTAAGGAATTTATTGTTCATTGCTTATTATTATCATATGCGCAAATCATTAAAAAATGAATTCAAATTTTTAAAATTCTAGAAATTCTGTTCTGAGAATGTTCGCCTTTTGACGAATTTAAATACTTGCTTATTACAATTATTAGTTCATTAGGAATTTATTATAATACGAAAAGAGAATATGAATTAATCGAAGCATGCCACTCGGGCGTCGTCCCTCGCTTTTATCCCACAATGATGTGGTTGGTGCGGGTGCTGCTGGAGTTGCGACTACACCTCCGTCCCCAAATGTCTGCAATGAAGGAGTCATTAGTAAGTGGTTAAATAAGTAAGTGGTCAGCACTGTATGTTTAGACTCGCTTCACTGGTTGTTAGTACGATTGCAAAGTGGAGGCAGTGGAGCGAGTCAAATCGGGATTAGTATAGGAATTAAAATAGGAAGAACTTTAAAAAACTTTAAAAAGTTGCATCCTGCTTGCATTTATTCGTATATGGATATACAACAGTATTCATTTCTTTGCCGAAGTGATCTTTGCAGCTCTTAAAGGATTTCAAAATATGGCGATGTGTCTTTTTTAATTTAGTCGCATGAACGACGGTTGTATAGGTTTCATTATGGAAATTTTAATTTTAATTAATTTTAATTATTAATCAAATATTAGTTTAATGAATAAAATGGGTTTATAAATTCTACTCAAAAGTATTTAAGAGTTTATCGTTTATATTAATGGTGCTTGGATTCTGAATATTTGTTCTTTTCCTGGTTGCTTAGATTATCACATCGAGCGTCCTAGTTCGGCCGCTGGCTCCAGTAGGAGAAAGTCTGCTATTAAAAAATTCAATTGGTAACCTAACTGTGCTTTTATCCTAAAGTGGTGATGCATCAAAATTGTCATTCTAGCTATGAAACTGAAGATTTATCCGTAGATTAATTTTCGTATAAGTAAATACATTTATTGAATTATTAGAAATTGATGTAGGCAATTTGCGCTTAGGTTATCATTATTAGTATTATTATTGTTATTTATTTATTTATTGATAACCAGCCAAGCAAGGCGACAACGCCATGTGCTTATATTAATAATAACAATTGAGATAACAGAAAAAGAAAACACAAAAAAAATAACATAAACAAAATTAATTATAAAACAATATGACAAAAATTAACAATTTAAAGAGGAAATTACAGATCAATATAATATAGTACAATTCGAAGTAACATATATAACCTGAAGATAAAATCGAGATTTCTCACTTCCTGCAGTTCTTGCCTGGTGTAAACTCTTCTCTTTTTTTTTTTTTGTTTTTAAATAATATCGTAAATGATATTATCTAGTCTTTTTTTAAAGACAGCCAAGGATGACGCACAAGCTACATCGTTCGGTAATTTGTTCCAGTAGTTAATAGTACGAATAAAGAAGTCATGACTCTTAGTTTAGTTTTGCATATAGGTTTTAGTAATTTTAAGCCATTAGTTCTTGTTGGATTCAAATTTAGTCTAAAGTTATAATATTTCGAGCAGTCTAGTTTAGCATAACCATACAGAATCTTATATGTCTAAATTAAATCTTGTTTAATTCTACGAACTGAGAGAGAATCCATGTTATATTGTAGAAGTGTTCTTTTACAATTAAAATTATAATTTTTATTAGGAGAGAGGTGTCTTAGAAAATATTTTTGGAGTCCTTCAATTATTTTACCTGTTTTGCGATGTCTAGGGGAGTAACATATAGTATTGTAGTCAAGAAGAGGCCGAACAAATGCTTTGTATAATTTGATAAGAAAATTTTCAGTTTTGTTTTTAAACGGACGAAAAATAAAATTTAGTATCCTTGAAGATTTCTTTAGACTATGGTTCTGCAGTGAAGATCGAAATCGAGATTTTCATCCATGATTATTCCAAGATCGGAGATGTGTGAGATTCTACTGATTAAATTACCATTTATAAAAAGGTTAGGAAGATCAAATCCTTTAGAGTTGATGTGAAGAACGCTACATTTTTGAAAGGAAAGGGTAATTTGCCTGTCATATAGCCAGTCAGCTATTCTGTTGAGGTCCTCCTGCAGTGGAGATAGGCTATCCGTTCTACCATGAGAATAATAAATATTATAATATTATTATTATTATCATTATTTTTATTATTAATTATTATATTTGTTTTTCATTGATCAAAGTGAAGAATTATTTTTCAAATGATTTAAGAGGAAAAGATTAATTTTTAATTTAATTTATTAATTAAATTATCAATTTTTTATTAATTAATTTAGCAAATGAAAATTAATTTTTTTTGCAGCATTATTCTTAAGGAGCTACTTTAACACATATATCGTGGCAAGGATCAGGCTAATGTTGATGACCTACCAAGTAATTCTCTGGCAAAAATTCCAAACCATACCCATTTTTTTCATTTGTTTTCAACTATCATTTTTTCTTTTTTCATAGTTACTGCCATTACAACTTCGTAAATGTGAAAGTATATTCTCATATATTTTTCGAACCTATCATTAAAACCAAAATTCAGATGGTTGCTGAAATTCTGGAGAAGGGATCTGGTAATCAATAGAGCCAGCTTAATCTGTAAGATATTATTAAATATTAATAGAAGAGGAAGAAGAAATAAATCATGCAATGAGCGGTGAGCTAGAAAATATTGCAAAATCTATTTGGATAACGTTGTGATTTATTTTTTAGAGCTTTGAGATTTTTGACGTTTTCGACAAAAATAACCCATTGATTTGTGAAAATTTAATTAAAACGGAAGTGGGTAATTAGAAGTGAAACTCAAGTATAACTCAAAGCATTACTTTTGTTGTGATCACATTTTTTCCATCTTCAGCACTATGGCATTATGGTCGAAGGAATCAAATCGCGTTGCTATGGTGGTGGCTTTATTTATTTTAAATCTTACTTTCGTTCACTCTTTCTCAACATATATTATACATATATATTAAGAGGTGGGATAGTCGAGTAGATAGTTGATGATTTAGATTATCGACTTTCCCCTCAGTGCCAGAAATGAACCTTTCATTAAAAAATCTGGATATTGTCGGTGTATCGATGTATTTCTATCGCCAAGAATTCCTTAATAAAAATTCCTGACCGTGCTAACAGTCAATGCAGATGACGTAGCAATGACGCCGCAAATGGTAAGTACTGGCCACTTATATATGTGCACTTGCTGATGCATGCTTTTTGATAATATATTCGTGCTTTATGTAGAATTTTATTAACATTCAAAATGTCTCTACAATTTGCAAAAATAATCAGCCACTCTTCTTCGCTTTGTTAAATTAGGTGAAATTCAGTGATCAACTCTATGGAAAAAATGAAGTCCAGACTCATTAGTTTTACAAGGAAGATGCAAATATATTTTAACATATTTTTGTTCATCATGTTAAAAGAAATTTTCATTTTAGAAATCTGATATCTGAGATCCAACATGCTACTAGAAGAAATTTTTTTCTGTATGCAAACACTTTAAAAATGGGAAAAAGGAAGCTTTTCAGTTATAAATCTATAACTGACTAAATACACGAATATATAATAGAAAAAGTCTGTACAGATGTATCAATAAAATTTGATTTGCGTTTTTATAAATATTTGATTTATACAAATGGGTATCTAATTCATATCACATCGATTATAATAGGATTCCTTCTTTCTTATTCTTCTCTTTCATTCCTTATTTCTGATTTGACTTGTTTCACTAGCAGCTGCTATTAGAAATATTTTGCCATAAAATGACTTTATGGAACAAGCAAAAAGTGCGCAATGTAAGTTGAAACATCGTAATTTTTATTTTTTTAACTATTTTTTAACTTCACTTTCTTTAACAGGTAAAATCAAACCTGTAAGCTTAATTGAAACGTTCGACTATTCTGAGCCTATAAATTTCATTAAAATCCATTTTTAGGTGCCACTTTCACCAATATTTTTTGCTTCATAATTTTTAAATCTAAAAGTGGCTGAATTAGAGGGAATGTAATTTGAACCACATTGGTTATAATGAATATTATTCTCCTCAAATTCATTAATTTCCCATGAGAAAGAAGAAATCGATTGCTAATAAGATTTCTACCAAATAAATTTTGCCATTTCTCGCACAAATCCTAATATATTTAAAAAAAAAAAAAAACGAGGTGATTTAAATGAGTTTTATCCAAGTTGCGAGTAAATAAAATAAGACTTATTTGCTCTAAAAGCGACGAAAATAAAAAGAAACGAAGAAAATTTAGAGAAAAAAGGAAATGCCATCATTTAAGGCAAAATGTTCCGGCAATCATTATAAATTTCAATTAAATTTAACTGAGCACATGAAAATTCCAAAAAAATTTTAAGTTGATTTCAATCAGAAAGCGAAATTCTTTTTCAATGAATTTTTTTCTAATTTTTCGATGAATTCATTTTTATTGTTTGTTTTGATAACAATGGTGATAATTAGCTCAATATGCGTTGGTAGCAAAGTTGATTTGCAACAAGTTGTTTACCTATTTTGATGCCAATAATTTAATTTCCACCTATCAGCATGCCTTTACGAAAAAATCTACTTCTTCAGAAATAATGACAAATCTTTTCGATTGGTCAGCATCAATTGATAATGGAAAAAAGGCAGCTGTATACCTAAGATTTGGCCACCTTACTGTTTCCCATAGTAAGTTGTTAATCACTCTTAATAGTTATGGCATTACAGGAGCCCTGTGTAACTGGGTATCAGTGATAAATCTAGGCTATATGTGTTAACTACACTCTTTCTGACATGGCGTCTGTTAAATTTGGCGTTTTCCCGTTGTATTGCGCCATTACTTTTTTTATAATGCATAAATGATATCACCAAAGTGATGCTAAGCTCTACTATTTTTCTTTTGTTGATGATTGTAAAATTTATTATTATCATGGTAGATCGAATAACTTATCTTCACCGCAGGATAACATCGATAGAATTGCCAAATGGCTATATGACAGGCAAATTACTCTTTCTTTTTAAAAGTGTAGCATTTTACACACAGATTTGAAAGGATTCGATCTCCCTGATCTTTTTATAAATGGTATCATAATCTTACATGTCTCCGATTTTGGCATAATCATGGATGAAAATTTTGTCTTCGACCTTTATTGCAGAATCATAGTAAAGAAATCCTCAAAATACTAAATTTCATTTTTCGTTTAAGAAGAAAACTGAAGATTAAACGAAATTCAATTTATACTGAAAAATCCTGTATGGTTCAGTTCAAATTAAATCAAATTGTTCAAATTATTGCAATTTCAGGTTGAACCCAACAAGATCTAATGGGCTAAAATTACTAAAACTTATATGCAAAACTAAACTAAGGAATCATGACTTCTTTATTTTCGTACAATTAATTATTGAAATGAGCTACCGAATTTAATTGTCCGTCATCGTTAGCTATTTTTAACAAATGATTAGATAATATCGTTTGAATATTATTTACATTATGTTATGCAGAAACTTTGAAATTTTGTTTTCTGCAGTTTGATTATATATAAGTAATATATCCACTTCGAATTGTGCTATTTTGTAACTTCTCTTCGTTTCCTTTTTAATTTGTTAATTTTCGTTGTTTTCCATCTTTATCATTAATTTTCATTATTTATTATTGTTATTATTATAACTCATGACGCTTGCCGCATTGCTTGGTTGGTTTTCAATAAATAAGTAAATAATGATAATTAATGATAATAATAACAAATAAGTGTAAATAACAATAATAATAGCAGTAATAATAGGTATAATGTCATATAATGTTAATAATAATAATTATAATTATAACAATAAAATACAATTTTTTAAGCAACTTCGTAATACATACAATTGGCTTCATAGTTTTTAATAAATTTCATAAGTTTTGCATATTTTCGTAACGTTTGCAGTTGGTTTGCGCAAATATCTACTAAAACTACAAACTAAGTTGGAAGAAATTATAGGAAACTTTCTAAAAAAACAAAGATAGGAACGTCAAAGAAAAAGAACTGAGATCCGAGATCCTATTTCCGGATTAAATAAAAATTTAGTCGTGTTAGAACACGATTGGGCGAAAATTTAAATTCTTAGAAGAGATCTAGGATCCTGCTGAAGTTTTACAAAAAACTTAGTATGAACCAAAAATTTGTATTTATTGTACTTCTATATATGCAGTTTTTAAGAGAGAAAACAAATTTTTGATCCAGTTTTTAAAATAAAGCGTTCACCATTTCTGTTTAGACTCATTCCACAAATGTTGATGTCATGCGATTTTCTTAGAGAATCATCTGGCGCTATGCAAATGTGCTACCAGCAATACCCAGATTTTTCGATAGCAAATTTACTTCTACCGGAGACAAGCCTTTTGATGCTTAAGAAGATCAAGCCACTCAGCCAAGTTTCTGAAATTAAATTCGATTAAAATTATTAAAAATATAATTGGCATTCATTCATAATATTCACGAAGGAAATAATTTCGGTATTCATCATTCAGTCGACTTTTATATGATTCAGTTTGTTTAATTGGTTTATAATGAAATATGTTTTTTCATTTTCGTTTGCAAAATCACCAAACAAACAATTATCGCCATATTTTTACAGTGGCAGTCGATCTTTTGTTTGTTGGTTTACAGAATTTTTGCAACATTAGACCGAATGATTTTTTTTTTCCAGTGGCACTCACCATCTTCATTTTCGGTTCAGTTCATATTTGCTTAGGTGAAAACCGTTCACCAATAAGTCATTTGAAGAAATATGGAGGAGTTCCCAGCAATATTCACTTGAATGATTTTGAAAATTTATTCCATAAATTTTCATAACGCTTAAGCAAAGAAAAAAATCAAGCAGACATCGCTACAAACTTTTTATACGATAAAAAAATCTACTTTCATAATCAGTGGTGAGCACAACTTTTGAATTATTTATTAAATTTTCAAATTTTATATAAAATTTTTGTAAAAGAATAAAAAGAAAAAACTTTGTTTTTCATTTATTGGAAGCACAAGTTTTTTTAAAATCATATTTCTTGTAAGGATCATTTTAGCCATTTTCTTTTTTAGAACTTTTCAGCTTATCTTCATTCACCGCGTTATTCTTGATTAGTGAGGTCAGTGAGGGGTCAATAAATTTTGAAAAATTACCAAATTAAATAAAGTGCTTCGAATGTTTAAAACTTCAAAATGTTTTGTTTGAAATAAAAAATAAAATTTCGCGAAAAAAATTGAAAAAATGGTGAAACATGTGGACACCAATTTCAGTAATTGCTAAGCAAATAGGCACTAGTGAAAATGAATTTTATTTAATGCTATAAAAATTATTGATGGATTAGTTTTGTTGGCAAAAGTAATGAAGGCCGCAAAAAATTTTATTACAACACAGTTTTCGACCACTATTTTAAATAGTTTTAATTGATTGCTTTAATTCACTAAGGGATTAAGTAAATTAGATAACCACCATAATATGATGGATAATAATTCTTTTTCTTTCAATAGCCATTTCTGATTTGATTTACACTGATCTGAAATAATGAAAATGATATCCAGATAATCACCATAGTCCAGATTTCATTTGAAATTGAATGTCTCATGCCTCCACACGCGCTTCTTTAGGCAGCCAACTCTTTATTCTTTTTAATAATAACATTTGGATGAATAGGCTTTTTGCTGGACAAAAAATTTCGCAAAAAGTGCCAAAGACAAGTTGATTACTGTTATTTGATTTAAAAATGAGTTTCTAAGTTGTTTTTTCTAATTTTTTGGGATCGCCAGCTGGTTGTTACTTAGATTATAGACTCTCTTTTGAAGAAGTAAACTTCCATTCAAAAGTTGTGAGGTGGTGCTAGAGACTTATCGTCACTTGTACTATTCAAATGACTCGCTGATAAAAATTTCTAACCGAGGTGCGAGCCTGTCCGCTGGCCTTATTCTTTGATCTTATGACTAATTTTTCAAACTAATTCTTTTCTTTCGTTTCATTTGTACTATTTTTTTTAAATTTAGTTTATATTTAAAAAATATTATTTTAATATTGTTTCACCAAAATTTATTTATTTAAAATAACGAGACTATAAAAAAAAAAGAAATTAAATGAAGTACAGATGTTTCGGATCAAACAGCGTAATATTTTGTGCTGGCAATACAACAACGAAAATTTTATAAAAAGGAGTTCTTTGTAGAAGGAAAGTTCGCGATAGTTGCCAGTCGATATCAAATATTTTTGTTCTAAACATTTTTTTTATTAAAAACGACTCAATTCATTCATTCACTTATCAAATAGGTAATTTAATTTGCCATGAATCTTACAAACAAATTTTTCTGGCAAGTCTGTCGTAAAATTTCATTTTTTTATCAATATCGATAATGACATATCCTCTAATGTACTTCTTCTTTTAATAAAAGTTAGCACAAGTCGCTTCTTTCGATTAGATTTTTAATGCAAAAAAAACAATAAGGCAATTAAACAAATCGCAGTGAATATCAAACTTCATCTGAAATTTTCGCCTTTTGGCCACGAATTGACAAAATGAATTTTTTTCTCCAAATTGTTATTGCTTTTATTTTATTTTATATTATGTGATTCGCTCTAAAATATTCGAATTAAGAGAAGAAATTAAAGGAAATAGAAATAAATTTCAAAGACAAATTTTTTTTTCTGGATGCGCCCAATTTTTTCAAAAAAAATGATTAGAAAGGTGGATATTCGTACTTTGTTCATTCAGCCATGGAAAATAAAATATTGGAGAAATCTTCATTCGAAAAAACGAAAAAACGTTAATGATGCCTATCTTTATCCAATATAAAAAATTTAAGCCCAAAAAGCCATAATTCAAACCTCTATTAAATAGTTTTTTGTGTAATATTTTCGATTTTCAAAGAAATTAGTTTTGCCATCAGGCTTAACCTCGACAACATTACGCCACGATTCGCCAGTCCCATCGCCTCTTCTACGTAAGCCATCATTTTCTCCTATCCATTGCCTTGTTGAATATTCGTTCAAAACTCTGCCCTTATCGTCTTTTGTAGTCCATTTATTAGTAACACTTCGCTCGGCAGTCCCTGTAGATCTTTCCTAATTTTGAAACAAATATTATAAAATATTCATTTTTTCCTTACCTCTCTTACCTCTATAGTGATTTTATCAGTGCAGTGAGTGGACTAATCTGAGTAAAGGAAAATAGCAACCCTTTGCTACCTAGTGTATCCTATTTTCTTGCGTCTTTTGTACTCTGTTATAAGCAATTGCAATAATTTTGAGAATGATTATTTTATGATATGATATGGTCAATTTGAAGTTTAAATTAAATTTAATTTAAATTTCTTCGAATTATTTCCTCTAAATATTCATCTCGCACTATTCTTTCCTTTTCACTTTCTAATAAGTACTTATCATTTCTGGTTTGGCTGGCTTCACTAAGATCTGTTTATTTTTCACTAGAGATGAGTCAGAAGAAAATATAAAAAATTTAATATTTTTTCAATTTAAAATGAGATTGATTTTCTGGACATTTTTAAAAATATCGCTTGCTAAAGCATTGATAACGAACTTTATAACATATTACCGATTCCATTTGAATAGTATAAGAAAAGTTGGAAGTTCGTCAAAAGTAAAAGGCAAAATAATTTAAATAAAATTTATAATAAATAAAAATAAATGAATTAGATCAAATTCATTGGATGAAAATATCGAATTTCAAAGAAAATTAATGCTTCGTCTTACACCGAATCCATTTAATCTTTCTTCTTATCTTAAGATGGCAGATGGATGGCAGAAATCTAGAAAATCCATAAAAATCCAGTTTTTTAATTAACTTTGGTTTCTCCAGCCTTTACAACTTCAACAATAAATTATTTAGAAAACCCAACAAAAATTTTTTTTAGAAAAGGCTTGATATGAACACGAGAATTCATAAAGTTAAATGCTGTCTTTTAAAAAATTTTATTTATATAAAATCGATTGCAACTGAATAAATAATGCTCATAGAATGATTAGATTCCAAAGAATCCACTGAAAATAGATTATATAAATTTGAAGTGAAATAACGAAAATTCTTCTAAATCTTCAAAATATTTTCAAATAGCTTGATTTATCATTAAAATTGGTTCTGAAGCATTAAAAGCTATTCTATATATATATATATATATATATATTTTGTTCCTTATTTCTGATAGGCGTCTCTTAATAAACAACAAACAGTACAAATCTAATAAATAGGACCCATACAGACGAATGGCTTAGTTAAGTTACAGCTGTTGTCGTGCTTGTTACTTTGCAATTATTTTTTTTCGATGCACTTTCTTTTCTCCCTCGAAAAATCTCTTTCGATCGAAAAAATGCTTATTTTTTTTTCTCTTATTTATTTATAATCTAATATTAATTAACAATGGCTTCAAGAAACATGACATTCTTAGGCAGATAGCGAGTCCTGAATTGTTGTCACAAATGTATACTTTTTGGGAAAAGCAATTAACGTTTTTTCTGGCTAGGCTAAGTTCATTATTTTGCCACAGTGTCACTCTGCGGTGGAAGAACAAATGGGTCGTCAGTCCTATCCCAACTTTTTAATGACAGATTTATTCCCATGGTGCGAACCGAATTCTTGCCTCCCAACACGATAGTGAAACTATCCACTTGGTTATGAAAATATAAAATTGAACTGATGAGCGTCCTTTACCTATATGTGTGTCAAATATATAATAAAATAATGACTACACACTGCATTAATAATGATAAAGTGAGAAACAAAAAAAAAGGGATCATGAGGAATACAAGGATAATGTTATCACATAACAGGAAGATTTTTTTAAAGAAATATAAATCACTTAATTCCTGAATTAATAGATAAATTTAATGCTGTTAATTTTACACCTTATTTCCATGCTGATGCAATATTTGTGGAATGGCTCTTATAGAAAAATTTATTTCACAGGTAAAAGAAAAATATATGATTGGTGCAAGAAAGAGCACCAACAAGTAATATAGTTTGGTTAAAATACTGCAAACATTTTTGGAGACTTTGCAGATTTTTTTTTTAATAGCATATAGATTTTTTTAGAATAGCATTTGTTTTATGATGAGATTTTGTATTTTACCACTCAATAATTAATACTAACTTAAAGGATCAGCAAAGCCTTGTGCAGAAATTAACTTTACTTTGCATTTATTTGCCTTATCAGGAAGAAAAGACGTTGTATGTACAAAAAAATACTGCAGAAAGAAAATTATTAAGCTCACTGAAAAAGATTTGTAGGGAAATATTTTATATGATCGGAAATTTCGTGATAATTAGAAATTATTCCAAATGCGTAAAAGTGGTAATGGTGGAGAATAGGATTGTTGAATAATAGCCTTGATCATCAATACTCTACTTTTGGAGAAAGTAAATTTCTAAAGTAAACTGAAAGTAAACTGAAAATTTTCTGTGGACAAACAAATGCCAAAAAAATTATTTGGAAGCTTTGAGAAAAAACTGATCCGTTAAATTGATAAAACGAATTGATAATTAAGTGGCTAAGTGATTCTGAATATTGTGAATACAAACCCCATCACATAATAAAATACTATTGTGCTTGCAATGCTAGTAACATTTTTGTCCCAAAGTGACCGCCTGACAAAAATTCCTTATGGTTAGTGGAGCCTGTATAACGAGAAATCATAAGTGCTTTGACTACTAATGGCAAGACTTACGACGGCAAGAAATAATTTCAGTCGGAATTGAATTCCAGTTGTTCTTGACTATTTCCACTCCAGCTGTGTTATTTTTTGGTGGCCAATGCCTGAGAAAATAAAAAAATTCATTAACTCAAGTTAAATGAAGGGTGATTTAGCATGGATAAAAATCCTCCAAAGTTCTTGCCTGTATCTGCATGCTTCAAAAAAGTCTTGATTTCGCAATTTATTTATAAAACTTCATTCAGGATTTCGTTCTAATTTCATTTTCTTCCCATAATTTTATTACTATGTTTCTATGTATTTCATTAATTATTTTCACATTGGCGATTACGGCAATCTTATAGTTTGATAAATGAAATGTGGTTGAATTTATTTTCTTATTTCTTTTAAGTAATTATCGAACGAAATTACTGGAGAAATTTATCAGAAAGAATGGAAGAAAACAGGGCAAAAAATCAAACGATTCTAATGTTATTCTTACGTTATTTCATGCCCCTATTTATCAAAAGATTTTATTTATTTTTCTGAATTATTTTAATTGTTTTTTCCCACAGAATTTAACGATCACCCCTGTGTGGTAAAATTTTACTATTATTTCATGGGTAAAACTTTTTCAATGAAATATTATCGCAGCGCTCGTGAAAATTTTCAAAACTTGAAATTAAGACTTTGATATGTTCAATTCTGAATTTTCCATACTTTTTTGAATTCATCTATTTTGATCTATTTGAATTCTTAATAGGTATTCAATTTATTGAATGGAAAATCTTAAACGCTTAACCTCGTCATCTCCATTGCTAAATTTGAACGTGGTTCCACAGTTCTCGATCGTTGCTTTAATACATTTATCCTATCTCCATTTGTTCTAAAAAATAATTTACTCAATTCAAATTCAAAATATTCAAATTTTTTAAGAACAGAGATTTATGCAATTTTCATTACAAAAACCTTATGTTTTATTTTGCTTCGAATTCTCAAAAGAAAAACATTTTATTTTTTGATTCCTTAGTGAAAAACTTGTGTTCCAAGAGATTATCGCAACAAATTAAATCTAAAACGTTAATGAAACACTCGAAAATTTCTTTGATATTCCCAATAAAAAAAGCAAATAAAAGCGAAAAATAGCGAAATAAAAAAAGCGACATAAATTTACTAAAAATTTTTAAACTTCTTTAAATTTTTAAATTTTGAAAGACCAGAAAGCCGGTTAATTTCATTAGAATTAAAATTAATTTTATTAAAAATTAATTAAACGTTTATTAAAAACTCTTTGTTATCAGTTATTAGTTAAGTACAAATATGGGGACAAATTGCTCGTTGACCTGCTGATATGTTGGCTGTTATCAAAGCGTGAAATTAATGAAGCTAAGCGCGAATGGGAGTGAGATCTCGGCGCGAGGTATTGTTCAGTACCAATAGGCGTATAATAATCGTAATGATATCGCTCTATCGGCGTTTGTCGATTGTATGTGTAATCATCGCATGGGGTTGCAATTCGTGATCCTAAATGACTCTCCGGTGTGGCTGTTGCTTTTCGATTAATTGATGTACGTAATTCTTCTGCTTCCTTAATAGGCGAAAATACGCTTTGTCCCATAATAAAATTGTTCTCGGAGAGTCGGCTATGTCTACAAATATTTTATCTAAAAATATTCGAGAAAAAAAGTGTATGAATTGCCAGGAATTTTTACTTATTAATCGAACTAATTTAAATTTATACAATAACGAATGAAGAATACCTAAAATTACAAAAATTATCTACAAAGGGATAACATGTAATCTTTCCTATTCTTAAATCTATTTTTTGCAAATTTAAATTCATCACTTATAGTTTATTATCAGTTTTATTATCAGTTCTAGTATCTAACTGCTATATAAGTCATAACTAACATTTCAGCCATCTGTGGTTTAGACGCTCTGAAAATGAATTGAGCATTGGGATCATTTGGCTTAGAAATTTTCGATACAACAGATTTCTTTGGTGGTATCCAGTGTACATCTTCCTCTTCACCAAATACGTTATCTCGATCATCATATTCTTTTAAGAAGCTACTATGTGGTCTCACTAAATCTTGAAATATCATTCGCGCATTTGATACCGTCCAATCACCATCAACAATTTCACTATTTGGCTAAAAAATTGAATATTTTTTTATGAAAATTTCATGTATTTTTTAAAGTTAATTCTGTATTTTTATATTATATTATATAATAATTATGGTCATTAAGCTTGAATTTTACTCTTTAATTGAATGGCTCTATCACAGAAAAACCGTTGTGACATAAAGGTTTTGGATTTGAATTTCTCACAAAAGGATTAAAAAAATAACTATGATGAAAATAGATAAGAATAAAGTGAATATTGAAAAATGAAATTATTGTTTGCTAAAATAATAATTAAAATAAGTGAATATGATATGATATTTTTCAAACTATGAAAATTACTGATTTGACTTTCTCCCTCGATTTTTCCTTTTTCTGCTTCAGATAGGCGTGAGTTCCAGCCAAAACATCAGGAGGGAATAGAGGAACGGCCCCTTTTGGTACCTACCATAAATCTTAATAATTCGGAAATAAATTCAATTTTATGTTGAAAACCGAATAATTGCATTTGTAATTTTACCAAGAACGTTGAATGAACTTTTTTGGCAAATTTTTTTTTACAAACTAAGTAAACAATAGGAAACTAACACTGTTTTTCATTTTTCACCGTTTTTCACTCACTCAGTGATAGTAGCCGACAGGATGATGATGATTTCGATTTGGGAGTTACGAATAAAAATACCTCTAAATCGACCAACCTTTTGCATCGTCCCTACTTGAGGTGATGTTATCCAAATCGGTGCTAGGGGCGGTGGAGGTGGCGATAAAGGAATTGGATAGAGTGAGGCCGTTGGATCTTCATCACGCTTACAATTTTCGCTAATACGACGCTTAGTGGTATAGAATTGAGTTCCTCGCTCCTCATTTTGCTTTAAGAATTTTTCCTTTCTTTCGTGCATTTCTACAAAAAAATAACGTTTATCGTAAATAGTTAATCATCACCATTAGATTATCTTTTCATATTATTCCTAAAATCATGCACTAGCGATCAACCATTTTTCAGTTAGAATAGTACCACTTTGAAATTTTTAAAAGCAGCTTTGCGCAGCTTAACTTTGCGCGTCTGAGAAATTAGTTGCAACATCTATATTGCTAATTTTAAATCATTTTTCTATATTTCGCCATTTATATTCATTAATTTTAAAAAGAAAAAATAGAAAATAGAACGACTTACCCGATTCGTTCGATTTGGAAAGAGGCGCTCCGGTCGTTGAAAACTGGATGATGTCGATCTTCTCTTGCTCTTCTTGATTTTGCTTAACTGCTTCATCTTTCATAGTCCATTCATTATCGAAATATTTTTGCACAAAATCGTCTAAATTCTTATCTTCTGTCTGATTAACTGATCTTTGCATATCATTACCAATCAACGCCATCAACCAGTAAATTCCGTCCTTTAAAAAAGTGCAAATGGCTGTAAAAAACCTCAGGATTAATGCTGCAAATTTATGCATCGATTCGATTGCTTTATTGACATGCTGTTGATTTAATCCACATATACGACTAGAACTGTCTGAGAACATAAAAAGTGAAGTTCGTCGCTGAAAAATGCAGCGGCCTTTTTCCGCAACAAAATCCTCATTTATTCCACTTTCTCGCGCATCTTTATCTTGGCTGCAATATTCTTTCGTTGAATTGTGTAGGCAACACACCGGTGAATTTCTGGCACATAAGCAATCATCTGTTTTTTGCCATTCCGGTTTTCCTCTGAATGTCTTTTTCTATAATTCTCTTTTTTTTATAATAATAATATTCTCACTCAAAATATTCACCCCTTAATTAATTAAATGATAAATGGTTGCTCCTAACATGAGTTCAACCCCTATGTATTCTCCGTATTTTGGCATCAAATCTCATCATCAAAAGTGAAATGCAAGGAGTATATGCGAATGCACCACATTTTTAACTGATAACTTAGAATTATTTTAGCAATTTTTTAAGTTATAAATTAATAAGTTATAAACAAACAATTGAAAAAAACACACTATAAACGAATTAACCCCTCTCTTATTAGCTATATTATGTCAACAATAAACACTTTAAAAGCTTACTTGAAAAGGAAATAGAAGAAATAAAAGATGAAAAGAATTATTTGGTATAAGGCAGCAAGAAGAGCGTGCAGCATAATCACTTAGTAAATCAGTTGGCTGCTTGCTAGCAGCTGCTTTTACACATTTCTCATCGTTTAACTAACATTTTTGTTATTATTATTCTTGTTTCGATCAAATTTCGTAAAAAGTAGTGTTTACAAGAAAAGGTGCAAGAAATAAACAAAATTTGCAAAATGAACAGAACATGCGAAAAGTATTCCTCACACTGCTTTGAAATTTCTCCATCGAAATGGTACAACAATATCGAACACTTTTCAAGTAACCATCATTTATGAAATTAGTGTGGTAAGTACTAAATTATTATCAGAAGGGTAAAATAAATCACTGGCAAATTTCAGAGGAATTTCAAATAATATGAAAAATATTTAATAATTCTTTTTTTTACTTTTTTAACAGGCTTTTCGCGCTCGCAATTTGTACGATATTAATCAAGATTATCTCATTTCAAAAATTATCTCATTTTAATCATAAATTTAATTATTTAATCTCAATAAGCATTAAACATTGAAGGAATTTTAAAAAATTGCAGCCATTTAGATAGATAGAGTGCAATGTAATGCAAGCAAATAAACTCTGCAAATGGCCAATGTTATGTATATAGAGAAAATTTTAAAAAAATTATATTTTTTATATTATATACATATTTATAATTTTTTAAGGCCTAAAAGAAACTGATAAAAAAGTTTGGTTTAACTGCAAATTGATTCATAAGTTAGTCGTATACAGTGGATAAATTTTTTTAAATCGATTTCTCAAACTTTTAAGCATTTTATTGGCTTTATTTCTTTTTTAAAAATGAATAACCGATGTGTAGAGACTCATATCACTGTGCTGAGAGGCAAGAGTTCGGGTCCAGCAGAAGTCATCCGGGATGATAATGGCGTCCCATGTATTTTCATCATTTCCTGGCAAAATTTTTCAACCCACACTAATAGCCAGTGAAGGTAGTCTAATCAAATATGGTGTGCATTAATCATTTATTTCACTCGCAAAAAAAAAGTTAAATTCGGTATAAAAACGTATAGATTATGTCTCTTTTGTGCACTTTTTCAATTTTTTGTTATTCAAGAAAAATGAAATCAGCTTGTTTAAGTGATAATTTTTACATTATATGCATTTTTGGAATTTTGGCATCTCGAGAATACAAACTTGAAAAATTTAAAAATTATTGTCAAATTAATACTTAATATTTTATTAAATAATTCCGGTTATTGAGTGATAACTCTTCTTTTTCTACCAGCACTCATCATTTATAGTTTGGATTCCTCGAATGATCATTAAGATGGGATCTCTGCTGGGAAAGTACAGATGATTCCACAGTAGGTTCACTCCTTTCAAGAAAAGAATTCATGGTGCTTGATTTCAAATTTCCACTCGATCTTTTCGGTTTACTCATTGAATAAAGAGTAAAAAATTGATCGCTTAATTTATTAAGAATATCAACTTATAATTGATAATATCTAGCTCATCAATAGAAAAAAACACTAAAAAGTTGAATTTATAACAAAAATTACTTTCCATCGAATCCTTCATTTTCCACATTTTTTTTTAATAGATATTCAACATCAGTTAATGTTATTGAATAATACAAGATAACTATAAAATATAATTTGCGCACAGTTCTTTCATCGATTTTCGTATTTGTTTTTTCAGTGATAAAAAATTTTTCAGAAATAATGAACTAAACGACTCGGTCGATGGATGAAATTTAGAAAATAGTGACAATTGGTACTAAAAAAGGATATTTTAGCTCTTTTTTTCTCACCATCTTACTAATTTTCATTTTAAAACCAATTATTTGATCGAAATGTATACGGATAAAATGGAAGCTCAAGCCGCTCATATGCGAATCGTTTCATCGGCATCATCCCTAGCAGATTCATCACAAAGATTGCTATATGCTCGAATCATTACTGTTTTGCCATGTTTAAGAGGTTTTTTGGATTCGGAATTTTGTTTTTTATACATTTTCTCACCAAAATGAATGATTAAATATATATCACTTAAATTTTTTGAAATATTTAATTATTTTATGCTTAAATTCATCCAAAATATGAATTTAAAAATATTTAAACAAATTAAGCAAAAAGAGTTTCGTGCGATCACAAAATTTCATATTTTTCAAGCACTTCCTGTAATTCATTCATAATTTTAAAAAACGACCTATTTTTAGTGATTTTAATAATGCATTTCATAACTAAAATAACTAATAAATTAATTTTTCTTTTTCATTATAAGTTGTGGCTAAATGGACGATTACCTAATTAGGGGAAACTAATGGGTAAAAATTATATGGTTTCATGCTAGGATTTTACGATTTTTTAAATGAGAAAATATAAGTAATTTTGATTTTCTGCCTCTAAAAGTAATTTCCATTCAACTTGGAAATTGAGTTAAACCAGTCATCTTATTTAGATAATATTTTTTCAATTTGTGATTTCTTCGAAATATTCTATAAAACACATTTTAGAATTCGGCTGGGAACGACGAGCGCTTTTGCGTGAAGTTATACCTGATATACAACAATTCGCTTTTCACATGGGTGTTGATATCGAATTTATCAACCCAGTTACTATTAACGATGAATCTGAGTTGTGTAGCGATATTATTAATATTTTGCAACGACCATATTCTTATGTTTTGGTTTTTTTTTCAATTTAATCAATTCAATAAACTCAATTTATTTTCAAATATCGAAAACAGTTACTTAATAAAAATAAAAATATTAATAAGTAAAATTAATAAGTAAAATTAATAAAAATAAGTAAGTCAAATGAGAATTGAAGTATAGATGACTGGCCATTACCGCTCGGGTTCCACTTATTTATTGTTTTACCAGAAAATCGAGCATACGATGGCTAGTAATGGATACCAGTATCAATGGAACATATCATTCGATCATCCTCTCCCATTTATTTGCATTTTCAGTGTTTTCTTGGAAATAAGTATGGGCATGAAATGCTTCCGAAAATTATTGCCGCTACTGAATATGATGCGATTCGAAATGCTGGATTAGAAACTGGCTGTGGTTATAAATATTTCTCAGCTTTCAAAACAATAATGTTTTTAAATGATAATAACAATTCTTTTAAATTAATTTACAAATTGTTTATTTCCACTTATCTCATTTATTTCAAAATCACGTAAAAAAATTTTTAATAAAAATGTCGAAATCATTTAGACATCAAAATACTTGACAATTACTACATGCCACACAGCACATGGAAAGGGAATGAATATCGACTAAGGTGCAGTCAGAAATGTTTGGACAATTTGAAAGATGTTATCAAGATTATCAAAGAAGGAATGAAGCAGGTAATTATTGCAAGGATTATTGATTAGGACAACAATTTAATAATGATATGATACTAGATCGATTCTTCTAAAAAAAAACTTGTCTAGAAGATAATTTTCTAACCAAAAGACCATTACATTTTTTAATAGATGCTAAATATACAACCTGTTTAATTCCAAATGATACTAATGATGATACTAATGATGAATAAATCTGCATAGGCCTGTGATGATGGTCTAATTAACCAAGCAAATTCGAAAGGAGATTTTTTTTTTGTTTCTGCTCTAGAATATATTGTAATGTCAGCTCTCAAACAACCTCAAAAAGCTATATTCATAATCAGAAAAATTGAAGGTTTGATTATTTCCTAATATATGCTCATACAAAAATGCATTTATCTTTATATCAAATTATTCCATATTCCCTGATTATTTATTTTTATATCAGAATTAGAAATTTTATTGGTGCTTTTTATAAAAAATCTCGCTATAGCTAGTTTAATCTATTTGTGCTATTTTGTTTAAATATCTTTTGCTTTAATCTGCAAATCCACAGAATACTGCGAAAATTTGTAATATTTCATTAAATTAGGATGATTTTTGAGTTGTAGCATTATAATGAAAATTATAACATCACATTTAAATAAAAAAACCAAATAAATCAACAAATTAAATGATAGATTTCTTACTTTAACGACTGAATCGAATTGTTTCTATCAAATCAAGAAATTTAATTTAGATAATTTAGTTTTCTCAGTATACGACGAATAAAATTATAGGCATTGGTGATGATGAAGAAAATTCTGATTGGATTGAAACAGATGAGGAAGCAAACAAGAAAATGGAATCCTTAAAAGAGGTGGTAACCTCCAGTGAATCCAAGAGAATTAATTTTAATGTGCAACCAGATTCGACATTTATCGATACGTGGATCGGAAGTCGATCACATGACAAATATATTGAAAATTTTATACAGAAGGTTATCTATTTACTTAGAAAATTGGTATTTTACAGCGAACAAATATATTTTAATGAATTATAATTTTTAAATTAAATTTAGAATTAAAAACTTTTCATGGAGTTTTCTAAATTCCAGCAAAAATTCTCGCTTTTCTCAAAAGCCTATCCATTTTTAGTTAATCGACTATTTACGGTCGTTGGTAATATTAATTGCATCGGGAGTTAAAGAGAATCCACAGACAGAAATTGATATACATATAAAATTTGCTCAGTCACGCTTACCACAAAAGTGGTTTCAAAGAATTAAAGTAGATGAACAAATTGAAAGATGGATAGATGAAAGTATGAAAAGTGCTTATATACATTTGTATAGCGGCAATGCATGTGGCAAAACTGCAATTCTATGTCGTCTATTGTCGCTGTTGAATGACAAAGAATGTTATGTGATTATAAGGTTAGCCTGGATTTCTAATTTGTTATGTGGAATTATTTTCGAAATCCGGGATTGTCTAGAGATGATTAAAATGTCGATATTTCATGCCAAAGCATTTATTATAAATCCATTTCTTAAAATTTTTTTGACTAGTCTTATTGCTTTTAGATTTGTTGGTCTTACTCAAAGCTCGAACTATGCGCATGAATTGTGGCATAGCATTTGTATGAACCTTTGCATTCTTTGCGGTCGGAGTACGACAAAACTGCAAAATTCATTTCATCTTTCCTCTACTCTTTCCATTTTTAAAGCAATTCTAGAAAATCTGGACAGACCACTTTTTCTTTTTTTGGATGATGTGCATTTAATAAAATTTGGACGTTCTCTTAGTATCGTGGATGCACCCTTTAAAAATCTCCTTCCAAATTTAATTCTTATTGCAACCTCTAATACAAATATGTCAATTCCTTTCATGCCTCCACCTTCCTTCTTCCAAATTCCAGAATTCTGTGACCTCGAAATGCTCAATTTTTTAAAACATTATTGCAATGAAACAAGAAAGTTGAATACTGGCCAACTGGATCGAATTAATTATCAAGTAATTTTAAAAAAATGTTATTTGTCCTCAAAAAAGTATTAAATTTATGTATTTAAAAATGAACCCTTTCTAATTCTTAAACTGTCAGATAATTCATAAGTTCTTGATATGTTTGTAAGCCTTCTTGTTTATTATCTCTGTTAAAATTTAAATTTGCTATTGACAATTTAAATGGAACATTTGATTTGAAATGGGAGCTGTAGATCAAATAATGGTAACCATGAATAAAGATTTCTGTTTTCAATAGATAATTTTTAGCTGGGTAAGGATAGAAATTTGGTTACTGGTTTGTTTTTCGCTGACCAAATGCTTGAGACTGGGCGTTTTTCGAACAACCTAGATCATTTTCTCGCTGAGGCTGAAAATCAAATTGGCGTTCAATTTGTGCAAGAATTCGCTCGATTACTGTCAGTTTCACCGAGTGGTCTGACAACTCTCGAACTGGCAGATCTTTTTCGCTGCAACGACAAGTTAGGAACAGAGTGTGCAGATTCTCTTAGTGAACAACCCTTTCTAATCTACTCAATTATTGATCATTTCGGTACATCTACGAATAATTCAACTTGATTCTTTTTGAATTATTTATTTATCTTTAATTTTTCTTTTATATAAAAAGAATGTTTATTATAGAATTTCAAATATTTCTATTAGTTCTATTAATTTGATAGTCCAGTGTCGCAGGTTTCGACAGCCGCCGAATTAAATTATTTTAGAAAAGAAAATTATTTTTTAGTAAAGAAAAAATTCCATAGTGTCCAGAATTAATGGCATCTTTTAAATATGTTTTTAATTTGACTTGGTCTAACTAATGAGATGAAATTTTTATTAGAGAACCACTTGGAAATGGCTTATTTTTAGATGAAGCAATATAAATGTACGTTGCATCATCACAGGCCGAAATTAATATCGAATAATATGAAACAAGATACAATAGTTTTATTCTATAGACAATAGTTCAGTAATAAAACGAATACCAATAATGTGGCAGTTATTTTAATTCCGTTCCTTTTCTTAAAAACAAAGCCACAGATAACCGATCTATGAAACACTAATGCTGTTAGCCTTCAGGACGTCTAATTATTGAATTTGTTGATGATAATCGCCTTGTTTACAAATGGAGTCACAATTTTATCGCAAATGTGATTCGAAATCGTTATTTTACAAAGGCGGTAAGTCATCGAATTTTCACCTTTTTTGATGAAAGGATAACTTCTCGCTTTATGGCTATTTATTGACAGTTTTCTGGTATCTCCCAAGATTTATTCCATAACCTCAAATCCAAATATTTCCTTAGCTTGCCGCCAAGCCATCTCTTATTTTTTTATTATAGTCCATTCATTTGTCTCATCTGATTGTTCTCAAATGTCTGAACATTTCTCTCGCCAGTTTTTGCTCAGTCACAAATCGCAAAACTGCAAAAAGTAGTTTATTAGGGAATGGATGTGTCGAAGAAATTTGGCTGAAATTGATGGTAGTCGTTTTAAGTAAATAACTGGTTAGCGCTCACCATTTCTGATTACCAGCATTGCCGGTTAGTACGGTTATAAATTTTTGTGAGGAGCCACTCGGGGCTTTTTAACCACCGTCATAGGCCGAGTCTTTATTTTTCACCAAGAATTTGAAGCTATTTATTCTTCTTACCACAATGTTCAGATGTTTTTCGCTAAAAATGGATAAGATTATAGACACAATTAAAGCGAGCACATAGTTTGCTGGCTGATTTATTTGCCGATATAATAACGGAGTCAGAACTATCGTCTCGTTCAAATGAAACAACAGTAAATATTTTTCCTCGGAGTCTAAAACGACATAATGGTACCATGAATATCCGGAGAATCAACAATTCATGGTATCATCTTCTTCATACAGGTTATTTGTTGTTCGATAAAGTTAATTCAATTATCGTCTTTGTTTAAGGTCCTAAAATCATTATAAAATTTAGGCAATTTGGATTCACTGAAAGAATTTGCATTGTGTTATTTTGATTATGTTGATGCTTGTTCACGATCATGTGGCCTTTTTCGTTTGCTCAGCATTTATGAAGAATGTTCTATGCAAATTCTTCATCGTGATATTCAGGTGTTCAATAATTCTGATAATTCTGTTAAATAAGCTCTTGTTAGCTTATTGTTTTTGAATGCATTCCTTTTTTTCCTTAATGCAGTTTGTTTACAGTTTGTGGTAAGAAATGAACCTTTTATCCATAATTATAAATGACTTTAGGTTTTGTTTGAACAAGTTATTTTACCTTCCTTGAAAACAGTCGTTCGAGATACTGATCAGCTAGCCGCAGAATTAATTGGAAGACTTCGTTATACCAGAGGTGCTTATAATAATTATTTCTAATCATTGGTTTTTGTATTGTTTTTTTATTTTAAAATATAATTCTAATATGTATATCTGATTATACAATTATAGAAATGATTATGGTGATTATGAGTCATTAAGTCGTTTTCGACTCCTAGCGGCCATACAGATAATGTGTCAGCTGTGACTTCTTGACCTGTTTATAAGTTTTTTAATAAAAACAAGAAGGTTATGGCATTATTTTTAGCACTTCCCACAGCTCGAGATGACCAATACAATTAAGGCTTTCCTATAGTTAGTAAAGCATATGCTGACTTATTTTTCGACCTTTCACGTCCACCATATATTGGCAGTAATCTCTTGTATTTCTCGGTCTTTTCTGAAACCAGCTTAAATATGGCATCTCTATCTCGATGTAGTGCCACAATCTGTATTGGATTGTTTTGTTAACATGTGGAATTAAGGATATTATACGATGGTTAGCATTCTGTTAAGTCTTCTTTTCTTAATATTAAAATGTGGGCTACTCTCTTCCAGTCGGTTGACCTCTATTCTCCTTATTTACTGGCATAACCTAGTTAGAACTTTGATTGATTCTACTATTATCAAATATCACTAGGTATTCCATCTACTTCTGCAGCATGAATTCCGATCTAATTTTATCTTCTGATACTAGAAGTTCCAAAGGACATCATCCATGATATCTTGGATATTAGTGGCTATATAAAATATTGCAGTATATTCTATCATTTGATTTCTTTTTGAATTCCTATAAATAGTACCATCTGTCTATTAACCTTATTAATCTATTAATCTTTTACCATATCAATCCGAGATTACAATTTCTTTCGGAATTCGGAGCGTAAACTTGAATGATTATCATTAATATCACCATCGGACCGGGGCATAGTTGTGCTGACCAGACGTTCATATGAAGAAGAGTGTTAGAAAATCAGATTGAAACCTACGTGTTTCCACTTTGCAGCTGCCTTTGATTCGATTGATGGAGTGACTCTTTGGAGGATGTTGGAACGCGATAGTATTCCAGAGAAATTCATTCGACTCGCTTTATTCTGCATATCCTGACACAGGTATGTGTATATGGGGAGCTGAAAGATCCTTCGAAATAAGAACTGGTGTCCGCCAGGGCTGGCTTGCTTTCCCCTATAATATTCAAATATAGACCGGATAATGAGCATCGCTTGTCGGCACTCAAGAGATGTCCAAAGAAATTCATAACATCTTATCACAGATCTTGAATAAGCTGATGATGCAGACCTTTTTGCTGACAGTTATGAAATTATAATGCTAAATAATGTATTAGCGACTGCAGCGAGAATCGGACTAAGGGTGAATGTAAATAAAACGAAAATATTTTCGTCTTATGTGCAAGAAGCTGATAAAATGCCTTTTTTTATAAATTCATTGCTGGTTTATGAAGTGCTCGATTTTAAATACCTTGAATCCACTCTAATGCCAAATAGCCAAGAAAAAGATATTACAACACAGACTATGGCAGCTAGAAATGCGTTTTTCTGAAAACCTTCATGAAGCCGTCGTGAAATCACCGTAAGAAGGAAAGACATCTACAAAGCTGCGATTCGTCAGATCTTGCTATATGGCTGGCGTGATATGGCCAATGAGAGTGGAGAATTAAGAAGCTATCTGCCTTTGACTCTAAGGTACGGGTCGGTTGAGCGGATAAAATATCACATGATCGCATCTACCTTCGTTCAAATACAAATATATGTATTAATTATGCTATCAGAGCATTGCCTTCGGTGATTAAGGCACGTTCTCCGTCGTCCACCACAGTAGTTAATGAATATTTCGTTACTTGCTAAACCTTGTGATGGTTGGTGTCAAAAGCGAAGTGGGCCAATCAAGACCTGGACTGATATGGTGGGAAAAGATTTTGAACGTATAGGTGGACCAGCAATATATGGACTTAGACGATGGAAAAAGGAATGGCTTCTTTTACTGTCGACGATGATGTGGTGTTTATCTCCCTGCTTAGCTGGTAATAAATATACTATTATATATACTGAACTCCAACTCAAGTCATTTGTCCATTTGCCTTATAATTTTAGCGATTTCCACAGTTTATTCTAAAACTTCACCAATTTTGCTGGAATCCACTGGCAATCTTTTGCTCTTCCTTAGAGTCTTTAATCCAAAAAATAGAAAAAAAATAATTCTTGGCGACTAAGAAAGTAGTGATAAAAATTTAAAATTTATTATAAATGTAAACTAGCATATCTTCCCAACGATATTTCAACCTATAAGGATTGTTTGCAAAATTTTCACAAAGCAATTTATGAACATTTTTTGATAAAAGAGAATAAAATATTGAACTCTGATATCATTTTGTAGTCATAATAAAAACAGATTTTCCAGCCTAAAGAAGAGTTCGATATTTTGATAAAAGTGGTGATTTTTTGATCATTGAAAAGCATATAAACATTGTCAGCACATTTAGCAACTACTTTGCTGACGTTTTTTGGACGGCAATGTTTCCTCCAAGCACGGCTTTTAATGCTCCATCGCTTTCAAATATTGATTTTTCACTATTAGATGTGCACGTGGCTATCTAATGCAGTTATTTACAATCGTCCTTATGCACTGGGCCCGATCAATTCCCAATGGAATTTGAAGATTTTCATGTGCAACTCCAAAAAGATAGACTATTTTAACCCCTCTAACTTTTAATTTTTTATAGAATATAATAAAATGCAATTATATAGAATGGTAAACTAAGCATATCGATTTTTTATTATTAATATTAGGAATTCATTCTCACAATTCCCCCCAAAAAAGGTCTATTTATGAGATTAAATGACAATATTACAGCCGAAAATAGTCATTTTTTGAATACTATGGTCGAGCAAGCCATGACATGGGTTGATATGTACAATAAACGACCATTACTCGTTCCTCTGACTTGTTGGATTGAACCTCCGAAGACGAAACAAGTAAGCCGATCCATCATAAATGATTATTGTTCTTTGAAACGAACTAGCCATACTATAATAATTAAAGAACATATATTATTCAAAAATTCAGAAAATTTTATTCTTACGATATGATTTTTTTAAAGATTGCCTTTGAGAAATTATATTCTGCATGCATGTTGCGCGAAAAAAAATCTTAGGAAAAACTGCTTTTCCAATAAAAATCTGAAAAAATTCGAAAATGAAAAATTTGAAAATGAATAAAAATGAAAAGTCGATAAAAAGAAAAACTAAAACTGTGAAAATATCGAAAAAATACTAGAATTTAACTAACAAAATATAGAGCTATGGAAATGTTAAGTTATATGTTCCTCCGTTTGAAATCAAGCGCCACTTGTTCGACTTTTGCTCCTTATTGATGTCCCTGCCATTAAAAATAAAATCCCGAGAAATTTCACGAACCTATTAGAGACGTTTATTTTTATTTCCATGTGCCTCCCTAGCAATAGATAGAGATAGAGATTCACTATGAAAAACGGTAGAACGAACCAAATGAGATGAATGTTGTTAAAAAATTTTTCCAGTTTCTTAATTTTTCCGATTCCACTTTATCCTTGTCTTCGACAGGAATAAACCTGTCATATCGAAAATCCGGGTGGCTGCAACTCTATCTTCTCCATGGCGAAAAGGTCAAATGCTCTTGAGACCGACTCTCTCGCGCTCTCCAAAGCGCATACCCCATGCCCCCAGTTCGATAGTACACACGATAAGCATAAAATCTGAGCGTAAAACGATTCCTTGCAAATAAAATAGGCCAGAATTATTTGAAATCTGTCAGGCAAAACGGCTTTCTGCACGAGCGGTGAGGTATTAATCGTATTAGCGTAGAACTTATGGACAGGCCAGGCCTGTCCACATTTTCATTGTCCACATTTTTTCTGTCGCGAAATGCGATGTTTTCTATTATTTCAAATTCATTATTTCAAACTGGTGACCCCGACCCTTTCATTAACTTAATAATTCTTTACATATGTCAATAAAAGGTAAAGGTCAATTTATAGTATATATTGTATATTCTTCTCAAAAAAATGGCTTTTCTTCCCTCATTTTTGGTGCCATCAAGGGACCCGAGCGGTTGGGTCCCAATATTTCAATATCATACACTTGTTTTTTCTGCCTTAATATAAGATTAATATTAATCGGTTTAATCACACAAGTTTGAGGTGGCGAATAAAAAGCAGGATCAAGGTTATTCTAAAATAGACAACGCGTGATAGGCGAGCAAAATCCCACTGCTTTCAAACATTATTAATCTATTTTTTACTCTTTCTAAATATCGTGTGGATGTCGCCTGTTTGTCGGAGATCCGCCTTCCCACCTTAAGTCTCGAGCACTTATTAAGTTTGAACCTAGTTCCGAGAGGTACTAGTTGTATCTCTTTGGTTTCGAAAAAATTTCAAAAAAATCTGGGAGAAATGGCATGACGATTACCATGTCTGAAAAAACTTGGTGCACTCTGATCGGAAGTTCACTATGGCATCATTGTTGTTCGCAGTTGAACCTCCGCTTAGAACTTGTCCTGTCGTGATCATCTGTGCATAAAGTTGGTGCATATATATTGATACAACTAGTGCCTCTCAGATGACCGGCAAATATGGTGCCTGGGTCCGGTGTATTAATGGAGAAAACCTTCATTTTGCCAAAGAACATGAATTTTTTATTACTAATACTTACCATCGTATAAAACATCTACTCACGTGAAACTTCCCGAGTGACCAACATTCCAACCAGATTGATTATATCTTAATTAGCAGTTGGAAAAGTTCCGTACTGGACAATTATTTTATTGCCACTCAGAAATGGGGAATCTTCACAGATGTTATGGTTCGATCTAAGATCCGCCTAAAATTAAGAACTTGCAAGAAATTATGTTGCCTAAGATTAACTATCTAAAAGATTCGAGTACAGTGAGTGTATTTCAAACTGAATCATTGAAATACCTCAGTGGCATAAATATCAATAACTTTTCTGGAATGGCAGATGAATACTGGTCCAAAGTAAAGGAATGTTTCTAAAAGTCAGCCACTTCTCTAGATCATATAAGTACGAGGTTATTGATTGGGTATAGGAAGTAACAATAGCCCAACTATCTGAAAAAGCTGCCAAAACACGAATGTCAGGTGATCCTAATTACCGAATGCTTCAGAAAATTGCAATGACAGTAGCTCAACGGAATTGAAATAATTATTGAAGTGATATGGCGTTGGAAATGAAAACGGCAGCTGGATTAGGCTATAATAAGGAGCTATAACCTTTCCATAAAGCAACTATAATTCGAGGAACGATCAGTAAAATGGTAAGAGTAGCAATGATGTGCATATTAAAAGTATTAAGGATCGCCTCATAAAATGGAAGGAATTCTTTGAGGCCAAACTTAACCATGAAGCGCCATCTGTTGCCCTGATATAGCTAATACCGAAGCATACGCTTGCAATTGCGAGTCTCCAACAGAAGAAGAAATAATCTCCATTATCCATAAGCTCAAGGTCAATAAGACTAACTCCGGAAGAAGATAGTCATCGGGCTGAAGTCTTCAAATGTTGTCTATGATAACGCAGCTTCAACAAAGTATTCTTTGGTATGGAAAGAAAAAATATTACCAGATGACTGCAGCAAAGATATTCTACTCCCAGTTCTGAAGAGAGATGACAGGACATATTGCGACAATTATCTAGGAATCAGCCTGCTAGACGTCTCAGCGAAAATTTTTCGACTAAATAGAGTTGTTGCAGTACCAGAAAGCGGGATAACAAGGTTGGATTCAGGCGCGTGGTTATGCTGATCAGATATTCACGTTAAGAAAGGTGACGAATATTACAAATATCTGCAATCTATCGTTACGTTTTTCATCGATTTTGCAGCTGTCTTTTCAATTGATAGAACGGCGTTCTGGAGGGTAATGGGACGCGACCGTGTTCCAACGAAGATCATTCGACTCATAAAGGTATTTTATCGTACTTAGGTTGGCCTATATATATGGAGAACGGACTCCGAAATAAGAACAGTAAAGAATTTTAATATTATTTCCTTTCCTCCACAATATTCAACGAAGCGATAGACTGGATAATGGGCATCGCTTGCTGACACTCAAGAAGAGTACAAATCAGCCCAAAGCATCACAGATATTGAATAGGCTGATGATGTAGTCCTTTTTGCTGATAATTATGATGAAATCCAAATAATGTTTAACGTATCAGCAACTGCAGCGAGAATCGGACTCATGGACATTGTAAATAAATTGAAACCTTTTTCGTTTTATATACACAAGCTGATAAAATATCTCTTTTTACTGCAGGTTGAAGAAGTAACCGATTTTAAATACCTTAGATCCACTCTAATACCGAATGGCTAAAAAAAGAAATTACAACCCGGATAACTGCAGCTAGAAATATGTTCTTTCGATTGACGAGCGAAATTATCATAAAAACGAATGTCCGCATCTATATGGCCGCAATGCGTTCCAACTTGCTATATGGCTGCGAAACATGGCCAATGAGAGTGGAGGATATTATGAAGTTATCTGCCTTTCACCACTTATCTCTAAGATCAAGCGGATAAAATCGCATGATGTATTCATTTTCACTTAAATACCACCAATACCACCTGTATTAATAATGTCATCACAAAGCATCGCCTTCGCTGGTTAGGGCATATTCTCCATTGTCTACCACAGGAGTTGACGCATATTTCGTTACTTGCTAAACTCTATAATGGGTGGTGTCAAAAACGAGATTGGCCAATCAAGACCTGGACTAAGACGGTCAGGAAAGATTTTGAACGTAGATGGACCAGCAACATATGGGCTAAGACGATAAAAAAAGGAATGGCTTCTAAAACTGTCGACGATGGCATCAGGCCGCGCTGCTTGGAAGCGTCTTACCTTTGTATCCGTTGGAGCCAGCCTAACCAGTAATGAGAAGAAGAAGAATTGGAAATTGAATAATCCTTATACAGTTTAAATTATCTAGTGCACACGATATTCAAATATCTCTTTCAATGAGAAAAAGAAATTTTATCAAAATATTTGGAAAGGAATATCATCGATTTAGTTAAAAAAAAGAAAGCTGTTGAAATATGTTACTGAAAAAATTACTGAAAAAATGTCCTTTCGTAAAAAATTTTAGGTCTTGTCGTTCATTTTAAAAGATTGGAAATCTTCCCGAACAATTTTACAACCAACTTATAATCACCAACATTTATTAATCTCAGGAAATGAATGTGCTCCAGGCTTCATATATATGTATCATATTGCATCGAACTTATTAATACGCACTTTTTCTGGTATTTCTTTCTCCCTTAAAATAACTTAAATAATTCGCATATAAAAATTAAATTTTGGTAAAACTCGAATCAAAAATGAAGAGAGAGCTAGCAGAACTCATATTCTTTTATATGAAAGTAAGGATTTTCATGGTTATATATTATATCTTAGGGCATACTGCTCGTGTAACTTCCATATCAATTAGTCGAAATGGGCAATTTTTCATTAGCACCTCTTTGGATGGAACAGTCAGAATTTGGACATTCACTGAGGCAAGAAATTTTCTGATAACACTTTTTTTTAAAATTAACCTTTAATAATTAAAGCCAATTTTTAAAGACCGATGCCATTGACGTTTTGAAACCACATAGAGGTAAAGTGACTTGCTCCTTAGTCAGCACGAATTTTCAATATATTTTCACTGGCGGAACAGATTCTTGCGTTCATGTAAGTTTTTATTGCTAACTATGCTCTGAAAAAAATTTGGCTGTGAATTTTTAGATGAATTTTTCATATGGAATAAATTCAGATATAGAAAACTATTCATCATGAAAAATTATTCTAAACCTTTTTCATTCTAAGACGGAATTAGTTAGTTAACACCAATTGTTTCTGATTAAAATTGCTCTGTCGGTTGTTAGTACTATAAGAGATTTGCCAACGAATCGTAAATTGACCAGCAGCAATAGCCATTACCCTATCCTTTCTTCAGATTATTTTAGTTTAGACCAGTATTCATTTGCCGTTCCAGAAAAATCATTGATATTTGTATCCCTGGGATGCTTCAATTCTCATAAAACATTTTTCTTTTCTTCTCAGATGATATCGATGGAAAGTAAAAAAATCGTTCGATCATTTCAAGAACATACAGGAGCAATTACCTCAATGGCTATTGCATCCAATGATGAATTTCTTATTATAGGTAAACCATATTTGTTGCATAATCCAGTTTTTACTGAAGAAATTCAGTTTGCTTCTTTTGCTGATGAAAGGAATTCTTCAATAATTTTTATATTTTTTAAAAATGCCTTTTTCTTTTTACTATTAGAAATGAAGAAAAAAATCACAGGATCTGGCGATTTTGTGGTTATAGTATGGGATTTAAGTACAGGTGATCAAGCAGTTCGACTAGGTGGCCTTATGGCACCAGTATCTTGCGTGACAATCACGAGGTAAATTGATTTTCTCATTGATGATTGTACAAAATTCCAGTGCCCATTAGAATAGTTCTTTTTTAAATATCTAGAATAGGATGGAGCAAAACTAAAAAAAAATAGGCTCAGAATATAGGCTTACATTACATTAATTTTTGGTGTTTACTATTGGATTTAAATAGTTGAAAAGCAATTTGGAAGTGTTTCCGGTTGCAGCAATGACGCTTTTGTTATTGTGGCATGCGAAGATGAGACTTTGCGGGTATTTGGAACCGTTAGCGGGCAAGAGCTTCATGAACTTCTAGGACATGAAGGCAAAATATTAGCAGTTGCAGCAGCTCAGGATGATTGCCAAATATTTGCTGGCACCACATCACGTATTTATGTTTATGACCTTCATAGTGGCAAATTACTTGACACATTGAACTGTATCAATCAACAATTTATATTCTCACTTAAGGTTCAATTTTTCAATCTCAACTTTTGACATCCTTCATTTAAATTTCCCTTAATTTCATTTTTCTTCGTTTTTGAGAGATTTCATTTTTTTAAATAATTTTTTTATTATTTTGTTGTTAATTTTCTTTAAGAATTCAGGTCCTGTAAAATCTGCATTTTTCCTAATTTTCAGATTACTAACGACAATAATTTTTTGGTCTCTGCTTGTGGTAATAAAGTTGATATATGGAATATTTTTCATTCATCATGCGATATGAAACACGCCAATAAGTTCGAAAAACAAGGTTATTGTGTTGAATTATTGATAAATAAAATATTTAATGGTGCAGTACACCGTTCTTCAAATATTCAAAAATATTCAACTATTCAAAAATCCAAAAGAGATGTCTGTCGAAGAAATTCATTAAGATTCTCCAGATTTCATTGATGTGCAATTAACTACTCTTTTTTCACTTAAAGATATTGTCACTACGGTCGCTATGTCAAAAGATGAGAAAAGTGCTGCATGTGGAACTAAATTTGGCTTTGTCGCAGTGTGGGATTTAGATATTTGTCAATGTATATGGACGGTAGGTTCTCTTTTTTTATTCTTAGCATTAAATCTTGAAAATTTTCTATCAATTAGCAAATCTATAATCTTCATAATCATAATCCCATATAAAATCAGTGGCATACTATATTTTATAACTTTGATATACTTTAATTAGATCATAAAATATATCCTACCCTTCGCTTTAAATATAGAATCTCTTAGTTGAAAAGTTTTAAAGTTTTATTTTATTTTGCGAATAGCCGAAAGGCAAATTTAGACCGAAGATTTCATAGCAGAAATCAAAGCGAAAAATTTTATTAAAGACGAAAAATTTAGTGATTATAGTAAAATAAAATTTAAGATGAAATATTTTTATCTGACTTCAAGAAAATTAACATTTCTCTATTTTTGTAATAGATATGCTCTATAACGACAGTAAATATCAGTAGTCCTTGCTGAAATAGCCTTTCAGTTGGTGCGCTTGTTACCATTTCGGCCAAATATTCTTGGCTATTATTGAATATCGAACATTGTTTTGATTTCATCGAATAAACATAAACATTCTATCCTCTCATTCATTAAATGATCGACGGAAAAGTATGATCGGTTCATCAAGATTTTCGCAATTTTTTGTCGCATTTATTTTTTTCAGTAACGATGGAATTTTTCAATAATCGTGAAGGAGAAAAAAGTTTTTTTTTAAATATTCAGTGAATCTTTAAGAGATGAGTAAATGTCAAGCGCAACATTCTCAGCGTTATATTTTGGTACCATTGGGGAAAACTTTTAAATCTTCGTTTTATTAACATATCTATAGAAAACCATGTTAAAAGAGATAGTATTATAGTGATTTTATAGTGATTTTATAGTGATTTTCATGTTAAAAGAGATAGTATTATAGTGATTTTATACTATTAAACAGTTTTAAAGGATTGCATGCCTATGGCCATCTATTTTGGCACTTTTTGACGAATACCTGCTTTTATTACCTTTGGATTATTAATTATTATTAATGGACAATTGTTGATTTTTTGTTTACGAATCTACAGCGGACTGTTGCTTTAGTATTAGAATGCCATTGCCTGTAATATCTTGTGGCTCAAACTTCTTTCCTACTATTCATTCAATCACACAGACATTATAAATATTACTGTAGGCGAGTCGCTTAAGCGGATCACATTTTCATATAAACTCGAAAATCCATTATTGCAATGAGAAAATTTGGCAAAGGAAGATATTGAAAACCAAATAAAAGCCTCCACACAATATTTCTGTTTCTCTGCACTGATCTTCATTTCATCGCAGAGAAAATCCACTTCTATAGATCCACTTTGGTTTCGATTTTAATTTTTTTAATAGGAATGAGAAGTAGAGATAGTAAAAATAATATCCATAGCCCAGGAAACACCTTTGAACTATTAAGTAAAAATAAAATCACACGAAATGGCGCTAAACTCATTACTATAAAAAAAATTTTTCATTGTTTTTTATTTTTTACAATTTTCATCATTATTACATTGATTACATAAATGCTTTTAGTTTAAAACGAAATTATCATCAATCAATTATCCAGAATCATTAAGAATGTTAAAAGATTTCCAAACTTTTAGATGATTCAAAGGAAAGGTATTGCTGTAAATTGCGTACGTTTCACCATGAACTGTATGTACCTTATAAGTGGTGATAATGAAGGACAAATATGTATATGGGAAGCATCGAATGGGTTTTTCCTCAAATCATTGGATGTAAAGCTTCTAAATTTTTTGCATCAAAAAAATGATTCAATAACTCAATCTTCTTCATGTTTGTAAATAAACAATAATTTAGCATCACAGTTCTGCAGTGAAAGCAATATGCTTTTTTATGGACGATGAACGTGTGTTATCAGTTGATAATTCCTCGATTATATTCATATGGAACATATCCACAGACGAATCTCCAGATTCCGATCCTAATATTTCGTTTAATGGTATTCGAGCACCGATTATTCTTTCACCATATGATGACCGAATTATTGGGTATCACCCGAGCAATAATAATGAGTAAAATTTTAATCTATTAAGCATTATTATAGAGGTCAATCATTTTATTGATCTACTGTCGTATTTAAAATTTCTTGATCCTTGCTTGCTAAGTTCTATAAAATTTAATATAGAATGAGGATTTGGACAATAATTGATGAGAATATTGTACCGAAAACGAAAATTTATCATAATGAAGAGATTACATGTTTCAATACAACGACTAATTTTTCACTTTTGGTGACCGGATCTGTTGATCAATCGTTGAAAATTTGGCAGATTGATACGGGATTCCTCATACAAGTTAGTTATTGCCAAAATCTGGTAGCTGTTGATAGCAAGAATTACTTATGTGAATTGTACTTCAAATCAAAATTTTAGGTATTAGTTGGACACGAAAATGGCGTAATTTGTTGTGCAATAGCGGAAGATGAAAGGGTGGTTATTAGTGGAAGTAAAGATAGCCAAATTATTGTATGGAATGTCTCGACAGGTGATATATTCCTTTCCATACGCACAATGGCTCCAGTAACTGCAATATACTTAACTGTAGATGCCTCCGTTGCTATTTCTGGTTTGTTTTTTTTATCTGATTCATTTTTTTAACTCGTTCGATCTTATACTCCTCTTTTCGTTATTTACTTCTTTAAGTCAGAGAATATTCATGAAATGTTATGTTTTTTGATATTTCTGATAAATCCGATCCTGCCATTTAGTAAAAAAGCCCAAAAATGAAAATTTTAATTGAAATTTAGTTTATCTAATTACAGTATATAAAGATTCTGATCCAAATTATTCAAGAAGATGAAATATGAAAAAAATGCTTATGGTCTTATCAGTTGGTTTCTTTAAGATGGTTCCATGTAGATTTGAAAACTGCGTATAAAAATTGAAATGAAGTGCATAAACGAGGATAACTGTTGAATTAATTTCCTTATGGTGAAAAAAAAAATCATAATTTCAATTTATCTATTTATTTATATTTTCATTTCCAATTTAAAGCTGATGAAACTGGCTGGATTGAAACGTATGATATGGAATCGGGACAACTTCTTTCCTCGTTTAATGTGCATCGTTCAATAAAATCATTGGTAAGTTATAAATTTTTTTAAAGCATCGACATAAATAAAGTTTTTTTTAAACCAATATTATTAATAATAATATTAAACTCTATAATTCTGTAACCCACTTTAGTTTTTGCAGGAATCATCTGCTGATGGAAATCGCATATTAGTTTTACCTGTAGAATGTTCTCAACTACCTATTCTTTGCCTTCATAATACGCCAGCTGGAACTGTACCTATCCGACAAGAACGACGTCCTTCTACACGAGCTCATAGCATTACAAGCGTTGGAAGTATGTATTAGTTCAGTATGATCATTTAGCATTTATTTACATACGCATTAAAAAAATTTTAGATTCTGTAGAATAAAAGAAAATTATGCTGTATGCTTTATAAAAAAAGCTTTAATTTTAGCCTTTCATTTTCGATCAAGTCAGGTAATAAATAGTTGAACTCTTAACTTTTAAACCCGAGCTTTTCAGGTAACATAAGTGAACCAAAGGCCTCGACTGTTTTGATGTCTTCACATCAGAATTCAAATTTAACGGCAACCACATCAAATGGTTTTAAAGGTGGACCGCGAACTTTTGATAAAATCGAACGGGCTCGACCGAAGCTATCTGTAGAGAAGGAGCGACCAACTAATTCATTATTATTAAGTAAGACTCACTCAGTGACCATTGCTGCTAAATCGGCTTTGTGTGCCTTGATATAAATTATTGATAAAATTCGGCAATTCAGTTCTTTAACGTTTTAATATTTAGTTTGTAATATATATTGAAATAAATAGAAAAAGGATATATATAAATAAGTTCATTGAAAGAAAGGAAATTTCCACCTAATTTTATAAATAATTGAAGCAATTTTTTGTTTGTTTTTATCATATATTTCCCAACTTTTTGGTCCCCTCTTTCTCTAGGTTTGTTTTTTATCTCCTTTATCCTTTATTCGAATTAAATATCTTTTGAAGCTAAACTAACCCTAACATTAAAAATTCCAGATCTAATGCTTTTTACACGTAATTTTTAAAATTTAAAAAGTTTTATTGAAACTGATTTTTTAAAGTTGTACTTGTTTTAAAAAATAAAGCAAAATGAAACTATAAAAATTGAAATCATAAAAAATTCATGAAATCAAATTATCTAAAATGAAAATCAATAAGGAAGTTGGACCTGAAATGCTGCAAGTAATATTTCCATTTATTTGGCTCAATTTTTAGCAAATTTTCAAACAACAGCGCTAAATTATTTGGAGTCTCCTCATTTTTTTGTGAAAGCTTTGTAACTCCACTAAATCCACTTCTGATTGAAAATTTGATGCGGGAAATAAAATAAAATTTTTCCCATAGTCTATATTTCAAAATAAAGTAATGGCATTTGCCTCTTCAATCGAGCATAATATCTATTTTTTACAAATTTTCACCCGCACTTGCATCGCTTATTTTTCGTTTGCTGGTAATTCGAAATTGCAAAGAAAGAAATTCTGATTCTTCATTTAAAATCAAATTAGGAATTTTCATGTTAGGAATATCTTGAAAGTGCCAATTAAAGTCATCCTAGAGTGCCAATAAAGAAATTGTATCTGCAAGGAATTGCATCTTCGTCGTTTTTTTCTGGAAGCAACCGTGAAATCACCATAAAAACGAAAGTCCGTATCTATATCTCCTCGATTCGTTCGATCTTTCTTTCTTCTGACTTAAACTATTATAAAAATAATACTTAAGCTATTATAAGCTTGACATGAATGCGAAACACTCTTAATTTTGAAGAAATTGAATTCCCTTGTAATTGTAGGTTTCATTTAAACTATCATGCAATCTATCAAATAGGCTAAGTCATTATGAAAAATCAACAAATTTTTTATTAACGAATCAACCTTTTTTCTTCAAAAGACTTTGCACTTGAGTGAAAAAAGTCTTCTTCTATACGCAATGCATTTTTGCATGAAGCAGCATCTTTTCGTTTTTTATGCGAAGATTTAAATAAAAACTATCAATTTATAAAAAATCAGAAAATTTGCCAAGGATTTTTATAAAGAAGAATCTACATCACAGTACTGCTTCTGATTTTATTAACTGCTGTAATTATATGCAATTACATATTTAAATTCTTCTTCTAACAACTCTCACCATTATTGGTTAGGCTGGCTGTACTGACTTAAAGGATAAAACGTTTCCAAGCGGTGCTATCATCGACATCATCGATAGAAGCCATTCCTTTTTCCATCGTGTAAGTATTGCTGACTGATCCACCTATACGTTCAAAATCTTTTCCAATCGTATCAGTTCAGGTCTTGATTGGCCCACTCTCTTTTGACACCACTAATCGCAGAGTTTAGCAAGTAACGAAATATGTGTCAACACTAATGGCGAAAGAACATGCCTGTTTAACGAAATATGTGTCAACACTAGTGGCGAAGAAAATGCCTGTTGTACTGCTAATGCAGATGAATGCATTCATGTGAAATTTTATCCTCTCGGCGAGCCCACAAAAAATATTTTGAATAAGAGTGGTCAAAGGCAAATAATTTCTTAATATCCTCCACTCTCATTGTCCATATTTCATACAGCAAGATCGAAAGAATCGCGGTTATATAGACGCGGGCCACTTTCGTTTTTATGGTGATTTCACGGCTGCTTCATAAAGATTTCGTCAATCGGAAGGACACATTTCTAGCTGCCGTAGTCTGGATTGCAATATCGTCTTTTTCCTGAACATTCGGTATTAGAATGGATCCAAGGTATTTAAAATCGGGCAATTCTTCAACTAGCAATGAATTTATAAAAAGAGGCGTTTTATCAACTTCTTGCAAATAAGACGAAAAGATTTTCATTTTATTTACATTCACCCTGAGTCCAATTTTCGCTAATACGTTATTTAGTATTATTTGTATTTCGTTATAACTGTCAGCAAAAAGACTACATTATCAGCTTATTCAAGATCTGTGATACTACAACGTTGTTGGATTGAAACTGATCCTCATTGGAACTTGAACAATTTAATTTCCAGTGGCTCTTCTTATAGCGAACACAGTCTTATAGAGATTGATTTAGAAGCGGCTTTGGACACGAATAAATATTCGGGTGAAAATTTTTTCTAGTGATCGGGGAGTTGCCTTGGCCTTTGTTGTTGAAACCCCTAATTCGTTTTTCTGGTTGTGGTCAAGACGACATCCGTTGAAATTCAATTTTTTTTTCATATATCACCTTCAGGATTCGAAGATTCCACTGAAGACTTTTTATTTTTCCTAAGCGACTCTTCTTGCCACTTTTGATGGTAATCTATCTTCAATAAAAATTCTTCGCAAAATTCTTCTTCATAAAGATTCGCCATGTCTCAAGATTCTTTGCTCTAAACAACCGAAACTTCTGATTGGGAGACAACTGCTCAAATTCATCATAGAGCGTTGCGAGGATTATTTGTGGATTTCCATATCGATACTCAAGAATTTTCCAAACTTTCTTGTAAGAATGGTTGTCAATTGCGAAGCCTTCAAGTAGTTTTTTTACCTCTCCATCTAGACACGACATCAAGTGTTTAGTTTATGGACTGGTTGCAGATTACTTGGCTCGATAGAGATCAAAAAATTGTTTCTGAATGAGAACCAGTGTTTCCATTAAACAAGGCATTTGCAACTTCCGCAATTGCACTGATTGAATATTTTTTTTGGGGATTGAAGCGGGAAGGATTGAGAAGGACAGGTCCGGAAGAGTTCTTCAATTTTAATTTTAAGTCTGAAGTGTACTGATCAACACTTGTGATCTCTTACAATTAGCTACGAATAATTTTGTTTTCTCTTTACCCAGTTTTTATTCTTTGAAATTGGTTTCATTGGTACCACGGTATGGAAAATTAATTTGCTCCTTGGTCAATATTCCTCTGAAGAGCGTGAGCAGCTTAGTTTTTTGGCCTTCGAGTTCGCCTTTGAAAAATAAAAAAATCGAGGCTTAGGTTCATCCTCAGGGAAATCTTTAATGCTCAGATTATCGATTTGTCCTAAAAGGAAGATAAATTTTTCTTTATACTGGTACATGGCCTTTTTTATTACAAAGGTATTATCATTTTTTATAGAAATAGAAATAATCGAAATGGTATGCCGAAGAACACAATTAATGGAAAGAGTAAAATTAAGACGTAAATTTATATTAAAAAATTATAGAAAATTATAGAAATAGAAATTTATAAAAATAAATAAATTAATTAAATAATAAATTAAAAATCAGATGATAAAATTGATTTGATTATTGATTTTCCCAAATAATTACTTTTTTATTATTTAATTATTTTTTATTTTATATTTTATTATATTATTTTATATTTTGTTTTATGCCCTTTCTGTCGATTCTAATATACCAATAGCCACTGTGCAACGGAATGATGCTACGCGTTAATATTTTAGAAAAATCGTAATTCGGCTGCTTTATCAGGGCATAATAATGATATTGCTCACCACACGTATCAATAAAAAATCTCTTCTCCACCTCAAATTTGGATTATTAAAGCTCATTAATATTTTGATAAAAAAAAATACAAATTAAAATCAAACACTAAAAAGACAAAAACAAACAACAAATGAATAAGATAAAAAAAAACACCAAAAAACTATTAAATATACAAATATTGGGGCTCAACCGCTTGGACCTCTTGATCTCCAAATTAAGAAAGAGATATAATTTTCTTAAAAAAGGTGAACAACTTGCAAGTCTGTAAATTGGCCTTTATGGTTTATTAATATATATAAATGGAATCAGCAAAGAATTAATTAAGTTAATGAAAAGTTCCTTTTGGCGGATTTGTTTTGACCACTAATTTAAAATGATAAATTTAGAAAAAATATCGCATATCGTGACAGGTATTTATTATAATGAACTAGAAATAGATTGGTGACATTTAGGATCCGCAAATATTTTATGGTCAAAGCCTTAAATGAAAAAATGACCAAAAATGAAAAAAATCAAAAATTTAAAGAAATGAATGAAAATAAAAAAAGAAAGAAATAAAGAATAAAGAAATAAAGCAAATTATTTCGAGCCCAACCACTCAGGTCGTGAATTCATTAAGAAATACAAAACTTTGAAAATTTTATACCTCTTTTTTAAAGAAAGCCTTAGAGATTATATTGATGCTTAGATTTTTATCTGTTGCTTGTCGCGTTCCTGATTGTCCATCTGCACCCCAACTGCCCTAAAGCTTAAAAAATCTATTGTTGGTATTAGATAAATAAATTTAAGTATAATTTATTTTTCCGGCAATTAACTAACAAAAATTCTTATTAATCGTCTTTAAAATTGCTTTAATAGTAAGCTATAAAATTAATTTTATAATAATATTAATATATAATATTATAAAATTCATACAATATTCAAATTTTTGAGCATTCCAATTTGCAGTGCCAATTATAATTGGACACCTATTTTTATTTATCATCTTAAGCCTTAAAACTTATTTCAAATATATTTTTATTCTTTTACCAAATAACCAATGAAAAGATGAAATCGAACTCTGGACAGCAGTAGCTGGAAATGCTTTCTTCCGTCTTGTAAACCTTTGTGGAATCGCTACAAGATTACTATTATCACCATTTGAATTATTTAGTTTCAATGCACACAATCCTATAAACCCACAAACCCGGCTTCGAAATATAGCCAATAAGATTGGAAGATAGCAGGAAATCATATATCTTTGATTATTCTTATCAATGATACACTGCATTAACAATATATTACAATATATTGTCATAGACCGCCACGTACCACCCTTCTCCACCTAGGTTTCCATCATCTGCTAAGCTCTATGATGAATGGCATCAAAAGCGAGAAGGACCACTGAAATGCAAAAAGGATATACTTTGAGTGGACGATGCGATGATAGATATATGGAGTTGGAGAATGAAGAAAAGAATAGCTTTTAGATAAGTATCGAGAGGTTGGAAAGATCCTCCTAGGCAGTGGAGTTAACCTAATCGATGGTAATGCAAGGTACTAGAAAAAGGAAAATTCAGTTGGAGAATAGAGATGATGTTGAGTGAAAACAAGATAGTTGTGATGGTAATATGGAAATAAGAAAATATCGTAAATGCCAGCAAAAATATTAATCGAAATTTGCTAGTTTTATATGATCCAGTAACAGACAAAGTCCTATTTTGACCGTTCAACTTTTATTATAAAATGCGGTCAGCCACTATCATAATCCTTTAAATATCGCAAACTGGTTTTCATAATTTTCACTGCATTTTAAATATTCGTTATTGTTATCTATGAATAGCAAATATTAGTAAAATTCAATTCAAATTCTAAGCTTATAAAAAAATCTTTTCACCACTCAGTTGAAGATAATTGTAAATAAAATAAGAAATAAAGTTATTTTATGCCATCACTATTATTTACCTATCATTCACCTATTATTTATTAGGACTTATGAAGCAGAGTAGTTAATAACCAGATTAACTTGCTGGGAGTCAATGTCTGCCTTCTACCGTCCTTAAGAAAAAATCAGTCATTAAGAAATCTTAATATTGGAAATCCACTTCTATTATTAAGTGATTCGCTGCAAAAATATTTCTCATCTCATTAACAACGATCAGAGAGTTTAATCTGAAATATTTGTCACATTCACATTTAACGATTCGAATAAAAGGTGATGCAGATAAGTCTAAGAGTTAAGTGGTAAACTAATAAAGATCTTGAGCAATAAGTAACAAATCCTTTGATCAAAATGTCATTAATTGATATTGTTTGATGAATTAGACCAGGTTGAACCAAGTTGATTAAATTTCAAAACAAGGATTTACCGACTCTAACGGTTAACAATTATTTCAAACCAAAGAATTCTAGAATTTTTGAATTTTTAAAAAGTATTCCAGAATTTTGATTAGGAATATCTGAACAAAATTACTGAATAGATAAATGAAAAATCTAATCAATTGAAGACTTTTAGAACGGAGGATTGTAAAAGGGATTAATGATATTATATGAGAATTATATGAGAAAAGCAAAATGAAGGCTGAGCAAAATTTTTTTTCTTTTGTTAATAAAAATATTTTTTAAATCTTTTACATAAGAATTTTTGTTTTAAAAAAAAGTTTACAAAAATGTTAGATTTTATATGAATAATGATTTAGTGAAATAAAAGTGAAAGGGCAATTGAACCATGACGACGCAATTCTACGGCATTTTATTGTTAAAAGAATATCCATGTTCGTGCTGATCGCCATTTTCAGCAAAATTTTCTATGGTACTTCTATTTTTAGTTTATTTTATTGATTAAATATTTGCTTACTCTTCAGAAAATTTGAAAAAAATTTTATCCATTCTTTTATTAAATACCACTCCTTATTTTATCTTGTTTAGAAGATATAATATCATTCTTTCCGTAAAATATCCGTGCTTTTTGTTTAAAAATTTTGGTTATTGAACCATTCGAAATATCCTTTAGCGATTTTTTTTCTGGTCTCATCCAATGTAAAAGACTTTAAAAGAGTGCATTTAGCTTTGGCTTGCATGCCCGGATATGGTTATGAGAGAATGAAACTTAAAGAATATCTTGGCATCGAATGGATCAAGAATGGTTTAGATCGAAACGGTAATGAACGACTTAATTTATTAAATTTTATAATATTCTCGAATTTTTAAACCTCGAATTTTTTCTCTCTCAAAAATTTTTAAAGTAATCAAAAAACAAATGAAAGGTATCGCTGATCATTTTTGTTATTCTTTTTTATATACTTATATCTGAAATCATTATTTATACTTGAAAAAGTGAATTTCCAAGCGAAAAAAAGTGAAATTCGTTGTTCGAATTATAGCAATTTAAATAATCGGATTTACGATCAAGAAATTTTCCATTTAAGATAAGTCTTACGCGTTTCTTTATAGTTTCTTTTTATTAGCGTATTCCCTCGATAAACCAATACGTCATGCAAGTGATTTGGATTGCACGTTTGACCATCCTGAGAAATGTAGATGGAAAAATGTTGAAGCACAGGAAGCGCTGGATTCCTTAGATTTTCATTTATTCGAAAAAAGTGACTCAACAGAGTTCCCAGTATTGCAAGTACGCCCCGGGCCATCAAAACTTCGACGAGGTATTCACTATTTTTCGCTTTCAAGGATAAGTTTCGTTTTTTCATTGCGCCCATAAAAATTAATAGTGGTAGGGAATCGAAAATTATTACATTGGTTTTGTAATGGATTAAGTTGATTAAAAAATTCTTTTTGAGGCGATAAATTCATATTCACCGGTGATAGAAAGGAAGAAGAGCAATCCGCTATATGGAAGAGCGCAACAATAAAATGTCAAAATTCAACTGGTCACCTTAGTTTCACGTAAGTGAATTTCTGGTACAAATTAAATTTCTGCCTCTATCCGCCATTAATATTCAGATTCTGGCTATACAATGGTGCTAGAGTGGAAGTACTAATATTTGAACACAAAAATGGTCGTTTAAAAGTGCTACCAGAAAAACCATTTGTTGACTGCGGAGTTGTTACTTTAAATACAGATTGCGTAGCTGCAATTCCTCCTCATGATACCCCATTCAGGTGATAGCCATTTGCCAGTAATTATTCATTTTTTCTTTTCATTTTTATCTTCCATCTTCATTTAGCCAAGAACCGCACTAACATTTGAAAGCAAATCCATAATGTTATTATCGAGATATTCCTTCAGCTTTTAATTAGAAGGTTTTTCTTTCGATCAAGTTTTTTATCTTCTGCATTAAGCCTTGGAATTCGAGCATATGACATCAAAAATGCAGATGGCTCATTTGTGATGGTTGATAACATTTATTATCGCGCATCATTGTGCAAAACAGGAAGTAAGTTAACCAATCATAATAAATGAGATGATTATGAAAGTTAAATTGTCAAAATGCCGCAACGATCCAAAAAATTTTTCATTGATCTACGATTAGTAGAGTTTTTTGAAGAAATTATTCAACGTGTTTAGCACAGAAGAAGATAAAAATTTTATTCGCATCATTTGCCACACATAATTTTCAAGCAAAAAGAAAATTTGGCTTTTTTTGTAATAATAACGCAAAAAATTGTGATTAGTTTCACTTTTTTCTAGCATTTTTCAGTGACGGAAAATTTTACTATTTCAGTTGACTTTGGTAATGATTTTAAAGGAGAACCGCTTATGACACTGACTGAAGATTATGTGATTAATAGTGCGAATGAAATCGATTGCACGGATTTCAACAAAAATTGTAAATGGATGCCCATGGGTCGCGGTCCTGAGGTATTAGTGAGATTCAATGAATGGTTATAAAGCCATATGCAATAAATTCATTATAAATTACTGAAATGAGTATTAAAATTAATCAAAGTTTTAAGATAACGATTTTTAGGCTTTGATAACGATTCCTTTTTAGTTAAGACAATAAATTTAAACAAAAAAAAGTATTTGAAGGCTTGGAAAATTGCACGAAAACCACCGGATCGACATTCATTTTTTAATGCAACAGGGACATATATTATTCCACATCCTCCTTTTGCTTTTTTATATATCAAGCAAGATCAAACAGGTCCTTTTAGTGCTCTTCGATCAAGCGTTATCACTTGTCAAAATGATGAACCATCGAAATTATCGTTCAGGTTATTTTTCTAATTCTTTCAAAACCCTTATCGAGATAAAGTGATTTAATCTCATTTTTTAGATTTTGGACGACACGCGAAGTTCTTTTAGAAGTATGCGCTATAGATAAAATGCTAAAAGATCTGGAATGCTATCCATTACCAATGGCACAGTCACCAAATCTCGTTCAGGTTCAGCTCAAACCCCCATCACCATACATTGTAAAAGTTTTTTCATTGTTTATTTCAAGTTGACAACGTTATTACTAAAGAATAAATCAATACATCATTTCTAATTTATTTACCTTTAGATTACGATATGAAATCTAATATGATCTGATATAACTGCATATCATTTCTTTAAAATTTTGTAAGCTCTGAAACTAGGCATTGAAAAAATTGCAAAAATGAAATAGAATATATTTTGAAGCAAACGACGAAAAAAAATTTTTTAAAAGAAATAATTCAGATAATTATTCGAGTTAAAAAAATAAATCCTGATTTCGATAATTTCATCGCAATTGATGATATTTCGTTTAAAGCAGTGTTATGTTCAGAAACAACTGATGAGTGGGATTTAGATTCGAATTTTTTCATGGCACCAATGCTAAGCGTACTTCAACAAAGGCCTATTTTATCATCAAAAGCATGTTTCCCTTTTAAGTCAAATTTAACAAAATTTTTTATACTTTTTTCATAAATATTTGCCGGAATTGGGCCAATGATAAAAAAATTTCCAATCTCATTATCCCTATTGATTACAGTCTTTCAATGCTCCTCTGAAATTTATAGTACGCTATTAATAGTCAGTTATTAGTAATTCTTTAATTCCGTTATTCGCCTTTATTCTTTTTTTTCCTTCAAGTTCCACTATATTTACTTGGTGATGTATACCCCGTTTCTTTTTAGCGTCTTTTGCTTCCAAGTCCTGTTTAGTTTAGTTTAATATAAAGTGCCAAACAAGGATTCCATTAAATCGGTGCTGTTCTGTTTATTCCTTCTGCCAACTTAGCAGGTTTTACCTTTCTACTTACCACATGACTCTTTACCTTCATTTATTGGTCATATTTTTTTGCAAACACTAAGCATCATTCCTGGTTTATTTCAACTCACTATTCGGCCTTTTGTCAGTGAGTTACTTGTAAAAAGCTATGGATGATGGGTTGCTGCTTGGATTTCAATTTTAATACAGATCTGCTCATGCTCAAAAGGTGGAACTCGAATCCATTTGTCCGTCTTCGGCTGGTAGAACATATTAATCCCTCTCCCTCATGTTCTATTATTTATGTCCTCTTTTCTATTTTCATGCGCTTCGTTATGATGAATATTTTCATATTTTTGTTATAATAATATAACATAAATAATTTAGGAAGAATTTTCATCTGATTTCTTATAATTGAAGAAAATCATTGTAATGGTTTTATAATTTAAAAATCCAGGATTTGGATTGTTCATTTAATCGACGTGCTATTGACTGCATGTGGGCTAATTATGATAAACAAAATCCTCAATGGCTTGTTGCATCGATGCCAGTTAATAAACAAAAAATGTATTCATTGACAAGAACAATGCAATTCCCAGGTTTAATTTGGTCTTTAAAAGCCTAAATTTTTTATAGAATTTTTGAAAATTTTTTAGGATTTTCGAAATTTTAGAAGGAGAATTTGCCATTGTGCGCTTGAAACGTGCACAAACAGCTCACTTAATTTCTGAACTTATTCGTTGCGTTTCACATTCGGCTATACTTTCTTTCAGGTACCATCATAATTTTTACTTTCATTTAATCCTTTATTTTTTATTCTTTATAAACTAATCGCATGAATATGCGTAAAACATGGAATGAAATGATAATATGGAGCAGAATGGCTCAGTGAGGCTGAAGGTTCATTTAGAAGCCTCTCGGTAGGAGAATAGTTGTCTTTCAGACACCATGATAGTATTGGTGACCCATGTGTAATTTTATCGCGAAGTAATTAGCTAACAGAATTTATCTGGTTCGATAAGGCAACAGAACGAGCTGAGCCAGAAATGATGAGTGCTCTTAGAAAAAAAATGATAGCTATTATCATTACACAACTGTAACAACTGTAATAAACATTAAAACATAAACATTAAGATAATAGTAATATCAATAGTACTAATAACAAAACTATAATAATAAAAATCCTCCTGAATTTCATAAAAGCATTTTAAGCATTTCTAACTGAAGAGGTATGGAAATTATAGATCATATATTTATAGATTTTGGGAGACAGGTTCAGCAAGACTAAAGGTGTGCTTACTGGAAGAAAAAAAACCAGATCTGGTCGATTGTCAGCAAGTCACTCTGGAACAACCTGGACCAGTTATCGTTGATATACCAAGGCTTAAGCACCCATTTCGCATTGCTATAAGAGCTGAAACATCAGCGAAGAATCTGAGTGGTGCCGATGGCAAAGGAATGGCCATTATTGATGATCTACAAGTATCGGTCAGTGAGAAAAAAATATCATAAATTAGGTTCTATCAAATTTTTACTCATTGCAAAAATTTCGCCAATGTCTGGTAAAAATATCTGTCCAACAAGAAGATGATGAATGTTGAGAAAATAATGGTGGTTTTTCTCGCTGAGATGATTGTGGTAATAAATAAGCTTCCAGAGGATCAAATTCAAAAATAATTAAAAAATAAAATTAATGCTATAAAATTTGAGCCAAATACATAAATTAAAGCATTTTTAGGCATGAAAATTAACATCAACATCAAAGTTAAAAGCCTTCGCCATTTAAATAATTTTTTGAATCAATCTGTTAAATTTTCACCATCTTTCTCAACATTGATCTTTAATGAAATTCATTATGTTAGTTTGATATCTTGAAGCACTTGTATTAATCTAGCCACTTGTATTAATATTCACGCTCTTTTGAACCACCGGATACAATTGAATTACTTTCGTATTACTCATTACTCATTACTCGTCAATTACTCATCAATCCACCATTATTCTCCCAATATTCGTCATCTTACTACGATTGCTCAGATTGCTTCTATGGCAGCCATGGTTTAGCACTTGTGCTTACTTCTATTATTTATTTTTTATTATTTATTTTAATCAAATAATATTATTTTATTATTTGAAAATTCTTCTTATAACAGCTCTCATCATTACTGGTTAGGCTGGCTATAAAGGTAAGACGCTTTCAAACACCACGGTCTGATGCCATCGTCGACAGTAATAGAAGCCATTCCTTTTTCCATCGTCTAAGTCAACTGTCTACTGCTGTGGTGGACGATGGAGAATGTGCCCTAACTAGCGAAGGCGATGCACTGTGATAACATTATTAATACAAGTGGTGTTTGAATGAAGGTGGATGCGAACATGTGATATTTTATCCACTCGACGGATCCGTAAAATATACCTTAGACAAAAGTGATCAAAGGTAGATAGCTTCTTAATATCCTCCACTATCATTGGCCATGCCTCAGAACCATATAGCAAGAGCGAACGAATCACGGCTATATAGATGCGGACTTTTGTTTTAATGGTAATTTCACAATGGCTCCATAAAGATTTTGTCAATCGGAAGAACGCATTTCTAACTGCCGTGATCCGGGCTATAATATCTTCTTTTGCCTGGCCATTTGGTATTAGAGTGGACCCAAGTATTTAAAATCGGGCATTCCCTCGACCAGCAATAAATTTACAAAAAGAAGCATTTTATCAGCTTAAAGAAAATTTAAAGAAAGTAATAAAATAGACAATGGAATTTTAAAAAAATAAAAAGTGAAAAGGCAATTATATATTTTAATTTATTTTATTTTAATTTTAATCGTGTTTGGTAAAAAGATATTAAAAGTTTAAGAAGACTTAACTGAATTGTGATCAGAAATGAAAAATAAATTCACAAAAATAAATCAAGAATATTTTTTGAAACGACCGCTCATCAAAAAATTTTATGACAATAGCCAATATTATTATTTGAAAATACTTAAGCGCTAAAATTTGTGACCAATTTTTTATAGCTTTGCTTCTTTATACAGGGTGATATATGCTCATCAAGAGGAAACATTCATGGCGCTAAAACTGTATCCTTTCAATCCTTTCAACAACCTGATCCCAATGTTTGCCGCCTACTTTCTTGCCAATTTATAAATGGTCAAAATTTTTCTTAGTAATTGTATGCAACTTACTTTTAAGCTTTTAAATTAAATAATGGCAGGTGAAAAAATAGGAACGATAGATAAAAATTAGGTTAAAAAGAAATCAAGTATTTTGAATAAATTTTCATTTGACTATATTAATTTGCAGACAAAAATATTATTATTATTATATTTTAAGAGTCATTTTTAATACAGGGCAGACTTGTCTTTTCAATTTGGGCCAAACGACATCATCTAATCGTTTTCGAGTGGCTCATGATTTTGTTATTGCTAATTTGCATAGAAAAGGAAAAATAGTTATTCTTGAATCACCAAACTTCGCTCTGAATGCGCCTGCTCGATTGCATTTCTTTTATCAAAAGGTTTGCTGGCCGATTTCAATCAGTTTTGCTAGGTTCCAAACTTGTTAGTAATTTTAGAGATGAACAATCAAAATCTGAAATGTTTTGATTTACAATATGGTGATATCAGAGGAACAGTGATGTTTTCAAACATCATTGTCAAGGTTCAAGTCTATTTAACTTAAATATATATCTTAAACTTTGAATTTAAATAAATTTTATATGGTTTGATGGTTCTATTCATTCGTAGATAGAAAAGACAATTTCGTAAATAAAAGAAGAAAGAAGCAAAATTTGATAATCTTGTTTAAGTATAGTAAGAAGACAAAGACAAATTACATATTGATTTAGGTGGAATCTTCATCCTTATTTTTCTGCCATGACAGTTTAAATCGAGAATTGGATGGATGCTTTGAGGTTAATAGTCATAATAAGAATTCAACTTGGCATCATGACTTCGTGAAAATCTTACCAAGTGATGCAAAAATTTATTTTATCGGCAAACTTCGTGATGGATTTCGAAAGGGTCAAATATCAATTGCCAATATAACATTGACTAATCTGGATAACATCGTTTGTGCATAGAATTCTTTTTTATTTTTCCTCGTTTTCTTTTTTATTTATTATTTTTACAAATAGTTTTTTCGATTAGCAAAATTTGGTACTATTTTTTTTGCATTTAAATAATTTTCATATATCTAATAAGCAATTTGTTGGATATTTTTATTCAATAATTTTTCAACTGTAAATTAATTTAAGTACCATATTCACCAGTGTTCATTGCTGATATCAGTAGTTCAACTTATCTTCTATTTTCGGATATTTCGAATATCTTTATTCTTCCTTTCTTATTTATTGGTAGGTGAATGGTTAAGGTGAAATCTATTATTAAATTTATCCTATTAAAATATATTGAAGTAATAAATTATTTTACGTATTATTATTAAAACTTTTTCTGATTTCTCATTTCTTCTTCTTCTTCTAACAGCTCTTACCATTACTGATTAGGCTGGCTCCGCTAGTTACAAGGGTGACGCCTCCAAGCTGCTCGGTGCGATGCTAGTAGTGATAGAAGCCATTTCTTTTTCCATGGTCTAAGTCCATATATCGCTGTCTTCTTATACGTTCAAAATCTTTCCTAACTGTATCAATCCAGGTCTTGACTGGCCTTCCTCGTTTTTGACGCCAACCATCATAAGGTTCGGCAAATAGCGAAATATGCGTCAATTCCTGTGGTGGATGACATAGGACGTGTCCTAACCAGCGAAGGCGATAATATTCTGTGATAATGTTATTAATACAGGTGGTATTTGAGCAAAGATGGATACAATCATGTGCGATTTTATCCGCTTGACGGATTCGTATAATGTATCGTAGACATTAGTGGTCAAAGGCTAATAGCTTATCTTCATATAGCTTATCCTCACTTTCATTCGCCATATTTCGCAGCCATATAGCAAAATCGAGCGATTTCTCATTCATTTATTTAAGAAGTGAAGACGATTGCATCATATGCTAACAACAATAAATAAATAAAAAAGACCTAGTCAGTAATGGTGAGAGTTGGAAGAAGTAAAAATCTGATTTTTTGAAACTATTATATAAATGAAATAAAGCTACACTGTACTGTTTTAGAGCTTAGGAATTGTAAAAAAAAATCTAAAATCTCAATTAACTTAATTGATTTACCCAAGGGAATGAATAAGCCATATCCTAAATGAAACTATAAGCGAATGAAATGAATCTTATGCTTATTAATAAGAAATTATTAAGGAAATAGTAAGAAATACCTAACTCATTTCAAAAAATTTTTTGTACATTCCTTAGTACAACTTCTTTAAAATCTTAGAGAATGAAAATTCTTAATAGTAATCCTCTTAAAGCCAAGAGTCTTATTTTTAAGATTCCAAAGCCCAATCCCTACTGTGGATCAGTAATTAAGAATCAGAAGAACTAATTAATCAATTAGTTTGAAAGAAATTTTCAAAAGAAAATTAATTTTGATAACTTAATTTGAACTGCTTAATACTCAATGCTAAATATCCTGAAAAGCAAATTTCAAATTAATATTGTAAAGTATGCAAAGTAAATATACAGGTTAAATAAATTTTCAATATTTGTTTCATTCGAGTTTGGCTTTAAAAACCATTAAAATTCATCAAAAAATAATACAAGATGAAAAAAATTTGGAGCGAGAACAGCGCCGGTATTGCTGGCCAATTGCTGGCCGAGCATGTTCCCAAAGACGTATTGCGAATATTCATTTGAAAATTCTTGCTTGAATATACAAAAATGCATGCAAAAATAGCATGTAACAACTAGTTTGCCAAACAAAATATATGTAAAATATTCAAAGGCTTTGCACTAAAGTTCCACTTAATGTAAAATATATTAAGATTGTCATGATTAAGATTTGAATGAAACCCTTAAAACCCTTCAGGAAATACGTACGAAATTTTTCAATTTACTTCCATCTTCAAATCCGGGAAAAGCTCCAGCGATATGAGGGAGGATACTCCTGCTATGAGATGAGCTGCAAGCACTTATTGTCTTTCTGCCAAATCTAAATTTTACCTAATCAAATGCATGCATTTGTTGATTTACCGATCTGAACATTTAGAATCAACCTTCGACAAAAAAATTCAAACGATGACTTCCAAAATTATAAAATCAAATTATTAATGTATTTATTTTAACAAGTTTAGTCTAAAGAACAAAATTTTTAAGACTAGTTAACCGATCAAAAAGTCAAGTCCACCGCCGTAAGAAAGTTTAATGGGGGATAAAGTATAAAACAGGCATGGATTTGAACGTTGTACTCAAATATAAAATAGCACTATAGATTAAAAAATCAGCGAACCTGTAATGATAAGAATTTAGGAAGATTGTGGCAAAAATCAAATATTTTTGATCCTAGCATCCTATTATTAGAATCTTTGATATTATTAAGCTTTACAAAAATTTTCCGAATGGTGCTAAGAAGTCACTTGCGCTTCTATCTCAAATGACTCCCTGGTAGAATTTTCGCACCATTCTAATTGGAGCTATTGAAGTGAGTAAAAATGATTCAAAATGATTTCCTTACTTACCTCACCAATGTTAAAATTATTTATTATAATAAAACATATTTTAAAAAGTGCCTATTACTACTACCAAAGATAGGAAAAAGAAGCCAAATACAAAAGTAATGTTTTATTTTTTCGAATAATATCAAATATTCTTCCATTTGCAAATTCATCACATTTATTTGATTCAATTATTTTTATTGTTATTTTTATTATTTCTAATTTTTCCCTCGAAAATCTTGGTGCTTTTGAAATCCATTTCATAAGATCTTTTTCACACCGCTTTAAAACCATAAATTGAAAACTTTTTAGAGTTAGCTAAAAAATAAAATTTGCGTTTACCGGATTTATTGAAAAGATCCTTGAAAAAAGTAAATTTTCAAGAACTTTGGTAAATATTTAACTTTCTAATATAACAAAAGGATATTTATGCTATGAAATTAATGAATGTCATAGGTGCGAGATGCTGCGATACTTAAAGGAAAAAAGCTTATCAAGTGGTGAATAAATTAGTTAAATAACGAAATTTTGAATGAGAATAGAAGCACAAGTTTTAAAGTATAAATTGTAGTAGTGTGGCAATTATTCATTATTCATCGGCTCAACCAGTTATTTTCCTTCATTTCATTTCGTAGCGCTGAGTTTCTAATTCTGGCTAGAATAAAACATTCAAAAGTCCAAAAAGTGCTTATTGCTCATCTATTTCTGTCAAAGAGTGAGTCCTGACAAAATTTGCCCATACAAGCCAGCGAAGCGAAATGATAATATCCATTCCATTCATTTGGGAACGAATTTCTTAGATTGAACTGAGGTAGTTGTTGATGTACACTTACTTTTTTCAAAATGATGAGAATCATATATAAGGGAATACAATGAAAAATTCTTTGTGCCAGTTTATTACTTAATTTTGATAAACTCATAAAACTTTAAAGTTTTTCCTATAATTTGCTGTTTTTTTGCTTCTTTATTGGGTGTTTTTGGAAAAGTTTTCCACTTTTCCAGGAAATTTTTAAAAATTGATTCCACGTTGTCATCTAATAATCGTTCTTTATTTTAATTCGTTCCATCATTTTTTCATTTATATTTTAAATTAAATTTGTAAAATTACAAATTCATAAATTATTTGTAAAATTACAAATTACAAATTTACAAATTACAAATTTATAAAATTACAAATTTATAAATTATGTAAAAAAAGCGATAAAATCAGATTTTTTATAAATTGATTTTTTAGTTAAATTGTAAATTTTAAATCTGCAAATATTTTTTTTTAAATATCAAATTTTCGGCTTTTTATAAATTGAAAATCCGAATTTTTCTTTTATTTTACTTCATTTTGTTTTAATTAATCTCAATTTTAACAGTATGCACCACTTTTAAAGTACAATCATTATTATCATTGCATGAATACGTGCTTTTTTGCAATAAAAGCTAATGCCATAACAACCATGACCATTAGAGTCCAGATGAAAACCACTGAAAACATCAAAAAATAAATATATCTATTAAACAAACCTGAATGCAAATAAATTAAGAAAATGCTTGATTATTATTTATGCCATTTCAGAATCAAAAAAGAATAAGAGATTTTCGCCTAAAGTTTTTTTCGTAAAAGCGATATCATTTTAAGCTGAGATGGTTTTTATTTATTTCATAAAATTCAAATCATTTCATATTAATGACAAACATCATAGATTTCTGCCTTTTAATGGAAATGAAATTGTCATCAAAAATGAAATTTGAATGGCTTTTGAAGATATTTCATTTTCCGATTCACTTGCCAATTGTGCTAGTTAGTAGAGCCATTCAAAAATGGATTGTCAACTCGTCTGGATTAGTTTTGAAATAAAATTATCTACATGGTACATAGCTTTCAAATAGTAATAAAATAATAATAAAACTTAAAAGATTAACCTATAAATTTAAGAAAACTTTCAGCATTGCTGCATTGCTCACTGTTCAATCGAATCGACTCGCGCCAAGATGCCTAGATTGAAGAATCAGGAATGATCCATATGCTATTACTATTCATTTTCGTCGTTAGCTTACTTTCTTTAGTCTTCACATCTTTTTTTCGTATAAGATGAAAAATATATTGTAGGGACATATATTGCATATCACAGAGATGGATGATATAATAATGCAAAGATATATTAGCGTAAATGTAGAGTGACTGACGCTCGTGTTCTGCGTTTTTTATCTTGTATTATTTGGGGCTATAATATTTTTCTGCGAACCATGGATTTATTATATTATTGTTTCGCCATTGTATTTTATTTATTGCCCATCGTGCGCCGCATAAATGTTTATATTACGGTTTCGTTCTACAACGTTACTCCGGTATAACATATATATATATCAATTCGAATTTACCCCAACACAAATAAGTTAAAGATTCAAAACAAGACTCAGTGAAAACAAATAAATAGCCGGATAGATTTTTCTAGATTTTCCGTCAAATCTCATGAAATTTGCAATATATCTAAATTTGAAAAACCCAAATTTTTTTGACTCTTCATGGATAAATCAAATTTTTTTGAAGAAATTTTATTTTTTTCATTTTTTATCCATTTTTTATTGTTATGAGTTTTAATAAAGTTAATAATAATAAATTATAATAGAATTAATTAACAACAAAATTAATTAATTAATTATTATAAATTAATAATAAATAAATAAAATAAATAAGTAATAATTATAAATAACATTTTTAAGAAACCAAAAGAAGAAATAAAATAAATTTCACTGGAAATTTCTGAAAAAAAAACTTTTAAAACTGTTAAAAAACTGAAGAATGTTAAAATTTCAAATTGCAAAATTACACTTTGATGACATCAGGAGAGAAGATTTTAATGTGACTTATACAAGTCGAACGCCAAAAATGATTTTTTTTTGATATTTTTTAAAAATTTATTATTATAGTTCTAGTGCAACAATAAATATCCCACATATTTTTATCTTTATTTTCACAGTTTTTGAGCCATTTTTTATCACAAATCAAGAATATCAAGCAGCATTTAGTTTGGTTGACGAGATTGTTATAACTGATGTGTCAGCGGGTTAGTGGCAAAATGATTGCCACTGAAAATAGTATCAGAAATAATCTTCCGATAAAAGAAAGGTAAATATCCAAAATTATTGAAGAAATGTAAGGATTGATTAATCATTAAAAAGTCTTGAAATTTGCAAAATATTTTTTTTAAATTTGAAAAACCCAAACTGGAGGAGAAAAAATGATGCTAATGATCATAATCAATTGTCCAGCATCGATAAAATCGCTAAAGATTAATTATTATACAACTTAGATTAATTGTCCAGTTCCAAAATCTAAAAATTTTGCTAAACCTATTTTTAACTTATAAAATCGCCCTCAAAATCCTATAAATATATAAAATTAATTAAAATTAAGTTAATGAAGCTTTTCTTCAAATTATTTTCGTTATTTTTTTTGGTTCCTTCCTAAATTACCAGTTATTCAAAATTATTGTATCATTTTCTATACCACTTGCGATTACTCTTCCAATTAAATTATTAAATTAGGAATTCTTTTTTTCCTACAAATAGAGAATGGCTCAGATTTGAATCTGAGCAATGCATTACACTTCATTGGACACTGTCGCCAAACTCAAGATGAAAGGTCAATTTGTATATATAACAATATATATTTTAGAGAGTGGGATAAATTGGTAATTTATCAGGCATAGGGCAAGGGTTCGAGTTCCACGTGGCACTTTGTGGAATCTCTACACTGAAATAAAAGAGCTTAACAAATGCATATCTCAAGAATTAATTGAGCACTGGATGTGTGGACATATTTGGAAATGTTCACTGCTAACAAGAAATGATCCATTTCTTAGAAGGCTTTTAATTTCTGCCAAAAATTGGATTCTGAATGACAACAGGTAAAGATGGACAAGGATTTATGCCAAATTTTTCACCTTTTTTGAAGAAGGTAATTTTGAAGATTGAAGATTTTGAAGAAGCCACTATTTGGTCTGCTGTTAATCCATTACAGTTTCTTAAAACCTGGTGCAGTAATCACAGCTAAGAATTGGAAATAGTCCACTGAGAATGGTAATTAGAATTAACCAAAACTGTAATAAAGGATTACTATACTCAGGTAGACCGTAATAATCACTTTGTAAAAATTTGTCGGATTAAATATCGAAACATTTCCTTATTGACCAAATTCCTGAGGCCTTTGGCCAGCAAGCTTTTATATTTTTTCGTATTTTCGCAAAAATAGAAAAATCGCATTTTCACGCTGGTAAAAAATATAAAATATAAAAATAAAAATATATTTGATGGTATTTTGTTTAATCTTAATCTTAGTTTTCAAAAAAATCCAAGTTTTCTAAAACAAATGACACAAAATTGCTGCCTTCCGACGTAATTGATGGTAGATAAGTGTGCAAATTTTATTAGTACATCGTTAAGCACAATCTCAAAATCAATCTCAACTATTTTTCGAATTTTATGAGATCTAATATAGTTAGAAATTTAATATTAATAGTAGAAATTTAATATTAATATTAATTTAATATTAATATTTAAATTTAATTTTAATATTATTGCTCTAATTTTAGGTTAATTTTTTCGTAATTTTGACGCAAAAATCCAAAAAAAACAACTAATCAGTTTTAGAAAAAAATCAAATTAATCAAATTAATTGATTTATCATAAATCATTTAATGAATGAAAAATTTTATAAAATTATCAATTATCAATTTAGAACGATTTTTGGTGGAATTCTTGTTTTGACACATTCGCCGCTTTCGATAATTTTCGGTTTTTGTAATCCTGGAACGAAATTTTAGCTAACTTGATCTGTTTGATAACAACAATTAGATTAATCATATATTGATCCTTGTCATTGCTGAAAAAAATTAATGCTTTGAAACTTATGATAACTAATTTTAATTTTAAATTAACCAGAAGAATCATGATAATTGTTATGATAATTATTTGACGAAATTAATCCATGAACTGGCGGTGGCGGAACAAAAGAATATTCAGGAACAATGAATGATAAAGCAGGAAATATACGAACGGCAGCATTACGAAGAGGCAGTATGTGCCAAATGATAAGGAGTGGATGAATGAACGAAACTGTTAGCGGGAGAACAAAAAATGATAACTCGAATGCAATAAACAGACACTGAAATTAAATTAATAAATATGGAACTGAAATAAGAAAACTCATGAATTACCTTAACTTTGCACAATAATTTAAAAATTTTCAGAAATTTAAAATTTAATTGGAATTTTTTTTTCGCAAGCTTTTCATTTATCGATGAATTAGTTTTCCAAATTTGATATTTCGATTTTTTCGTTTTTTTAGATATTTTTCCAGAAAAATTATAAAAACTTTAGTTATGAAATAAAATTTAAAACCTGCTCACAGACACAATTTGCGGCAAATTGGTAGATCACAAATATTCCACTGAATAAGAAAGAAATTTGCCATATTAGAGTTTCAATGGATATAACATCCTTAACTTAGTTGAGACATTTAATTAATTACATAAATTTTTAATTTATTTCCTTTGTTTCATTTAAATTTTCTGAACCGATTACTGGTTTTTGATGAGGTGAGGTTTTTTCGCCAAAGAGACTCACTCGAAGATAGAAAAGAGAAGGACTGCAGCATCAATTAAAAATCAATTTTATTGAATGAATTTTCTAGCATGAAAATTTCGTGAATTGTTTGCTTTTATCATATCTCATTCATTCTAAAGGAAAAAAAAGCATGGAGGGAGGATTTTTTAAGTATGAAAATGGTAATAGTCTTCAGCATTTTTTTTGCTTCTTTATAAACATTTTCTTTCTTTATAAAATGCAAACCTTCAATGACAAAGTAAAAAGTAAATTCAGAGAAGTTTTCTCAATTTGAATTCGGCATGAGAATGAAATTATCAAAACTGCACCACTGTGTAATATAATTAATATTGTTAACAATAAAAATCCCAATTGTCTTTCATGAATCGCCATCAGTATAGAACACTAATAATTTTCGCAATATGTCAACATGGCTTACAATTACATGGAAATTTTTTAATTTTTCTTCTTGGACACGTAAATTTAATTTTAAAAAATAAATGAATATCTTTATTAGATCTTCTTCCTCTAACAGCACCCACTTCTGATGATTTGGTTGGATTTGGTTGGTTTTACTTAATACTAGTGCAAGACACTTTCGTCCAAGATACAGAAGTGCAAATGGGATCGAGTTTTATTATTAATTACACGTTTACTCCTACCGGAAGACAAGAAGAACCAATGATGCTTAATCGAAGCGAAATACCACATTTATCCCAAATTTCTTTACCATGGGAAAAACAACTGAAAAGCTAGCTAATTATGGAATCAGTGAGAAATAAAAGGAATTCTACCAAAAATATAAAGAATTCAAGACAGAAAATTAGAAATATGGATCATCATATTTTTTTAAAAAAAGTCACCACACCTGTTGAAGAATACTTGAATGATCGGCGTCAAAAGCAGTAAAAATCAAAGTCGCTGCAATACATAAAGCTGCGATAACCGAATACCATATTGAACATGAACTTGCCCATGATAATAATCGACGGTCTTCCCTTTAAATTTATTATATGATATATAAAATAAATCACATTATAATTTTCTTTCAGCAAAAAATCGCAAAAATTCTTCCTCTTCCTTGTAGAGGATTGCTGTACAATGCAGTCCAGTCATATGAACATATTTTCAATATGGATTATAATCCTAACTTCATTGGCCATAATGTCAATAATGATAATATGAAAACAAGTACAGCTCCATGTAAATAGCAATATATGATGGGAAATCCTTGCAATTTACAATTAATCGTTGTTGTAATCACTACGCAAGGATCGTATAATGAGAATAGTAGAAAAATATTTCTAGAAAATTGCAATCCTGCTAATAATGCGTAATTCATAGTCATCCATGCCTGTAAAATGATTATGGTCTACTATACGTGATTTTTCATTAAAAGTCAGGATAATAAATTTGCGACGTTTGTTATTAAATCTTATATTATTAATAAATCTTACATAATAAATATTAAATCTTCCTTGCACAACCTTAATTACTAGGCCAATTTGAAGATCAAGATCAATTAAATTACTCATTGTGCATTTTTGCACGTTACGTTCGTTCCTATAATAGCCAAGTATTACAGGAGAAATTTAAATTTTTTTATAATAATTATTGCAAGTTTAGCATTTTTTACGGATCCATCGAGCAGATAAAATCACGCATGATTGATCCATCTTCGCTCAAATACCACCTATATTAGTAATATTATACCTACATTAGTAATATTTTCACAAAATATTATCGCCTTCACTGGTTAGAGTACATCCTCTGTCGTTCACTACAGGAATTGACGCATATTTCGCTATTTGCCGAACCTTATGATGGTTGGCGTCAAAAGCGAGGAGGGTCAAGACCTGGATTGATACAGTCAGGAAAGATTTTGAACGCATAAGAAGACAGCGATATATGGACTTAGACGATGGAAAAAGGAATGGCTTCTATTACTATTAGCGTCAGATCGAGCAGTTTGGGGACGTCTTACCCTTGTAGTCAGCGCAGTCAGCCTAACCAATAATGGTGAGAGCTGTTTGAAGAAGAAGAATTATCCCAAATTTAAAATAATAATAATTCATTGGTAACAAAAATGACGATTCAAAATAGAAAAAACTAGAAAACCAAGGCAATCTCTGCTTAAAAGATTTAATTTGGTAAGAAAAACTTAGTTTTCATAATTTTTACTTTTAGGCCCTTAATGCTTATTATTTTAGCTGGTAAATTTTGAATTTTTATTCAATGCATAACGGAGAATATCGCGAAATACCATAAAACACCGTTGAAGAATCGGTAGAGGAACTGAATTATGTGTGAATATTGTCGCACAAATATTTAATATTAACGAAATTACAGCAGTAATTATTTCAATAAGATGAATTGTCCTGAAACTCTCTGTCATTATTTTAAATTATCCTTGTCACGAAACGGCGAAAGCAAAAGGCTCTTAGGATCGTAAAAATTGAAAATGGGTTCGAATCAGCCGTTTGGATCTGTCAATAAATTAACTACCGATCAATAAATGGTCAGTGAAGAAGAGATGAAGTTTTCATGAATTTAGAGTGGTGAATTTAGAATCTAGTTAGTGGTATACCAAAATAGTGAAATAGTGAATCAGCGAAAACGATTGAAATATATAAGAAAATGACCCCCATAAAGAAAGCAAAAAGTGCCAATGGAGGACGAAAATTGCAAAAAGAATCCAGTGATGTTGACGAATAGCCCACTGAAGGATATATATAATCCCAGAGCCTAAAGGAGTGGAAGCGGACCAACGCCAAAGTAGCCTTTTGTTTTCGCCGTTCCACGACAGTTCTACAAGAAATTGAAAAGTTTTTACGCTAAAAAATTTTCTAAAGGTAAGCCTTGTTTAAAATTAAAATTATTTTAAAATTAAATTTCTGCAGCATATTCTATGGTGATAAATGATTTTTATCTTCTAAAAATAAATATTTTAGTTTTAATTTTTCAACACTTTTTAGTAATCCTAAAATAAATTATCTTTATATTAAATAATTCATTAAATGTGTGGAATGACCCTATCGATTTTTCAAAAAATTTAAAATTAATGTAATTAATTATACTTGAAAGTCTTACCATTCATATGGTTGCATGAATGTCGCAGAACATGGCTTATGCGAGATATTCCTTATAAACGGTGAGAATTCTCCAGAGAGTGATTTTGATAGAAGAAGCATGGATTTTTTAAATGAATCACCTATTTTAAACAGATTTATCAACCTAAAATTAGGTATAAAAAAAATAATAATTTATTACATTGGTATTTTTAAGATTATTTTTTTCTTATTTCCGTGATTTTCAGGCCATTATCCCCCATCAATCCATTTCAAAAATATATACATATCATTATTTGAAACGTTTTATCATATTCTTAATTAAGATGAATTTCTTTATTGAATTTTTTTTTGTTGGCAGTATCCCTGCAATACTTATTAAGTCTATTCTCGAATTATTTTTTTCTTTACTCCTTATTTCCGTGATTTACTTTTTTTTAGAGCAAAGTATGTCAGCAGCTCGCCGTTAAAGAATTATAAAAATTCAATAAGTTAAAGAAATAACAACAGATAAGCTTTGCAGATACGATATTAAAGAGCCGCCTCTTAAGCTATTTTGATTACCTCTAAGAAAGCGATCAAGACTTGAACTAATACAGTCAAAAAAGATTTTATTCTGTTTGTCAGCGATTACCTCGTGCAGCTTGGAAATATCTTACCCTTGTAGTCAGTGGAGCTAGCCTAACCAGTAATGACGAAAGTTGTTAGAAGAAGAAGCAAACGATAAGTATTCGTCTTGGAGTTCATGTCCACATTAACTTCGGGTATTTCCTGGAATTTCTTGGATTTAAATGCTTGGATATGACTTCTTCAATCTATTCAATAGTAAGACTTGTCTTATGAGGCAAGCTTGTCTTATGAGGCAAGTCTTTGACAGCTAAGGTTTATATCTATGTCGGATGTATCACTTTCACCAATATTTGTTCAGGAAAGAAACAGGAACCGAAAGATTATAAATAGTTTAAATATAATTTGGAATTATTGAATTGAATGTTAAACCTATTTTTATAGATGAATTTTATATATAAATCGAATTATTAGAAATCAAAAAAGAAACAAAAAAAATTCGACATAATTTGCTTAAAAAAAGTGGTATGGAACTAAGAAATAAAAAGAAATGATTTGCAAGAAATTTTTTGATTAAAGAAAAAAGATTTCGCATCAAAAGGATTGAGAAGCACTATAAAATTTAAACCAAATTCTTGAAGAAAATCTATTAAATTAGGCGGAGTAAATCTCTTAAAATATCCTTTTTCCATAAAAATTCGGCTTTCATTTTCATTGTTATACATATGTCATTCTTTATTTTCTATCGATTCATTTTCGTAAAATCCATGAATTTTCGAAGTTTCTCTTAGCAAAACATATATCTCTCGAATAAATGAAGCATTATAAAATTCCCATTAGAGAATGGCTTATTTCAATATTTTTTAGAATAATTCTTAGATCGAAAAAATATAGTATCACCTAACTAAACGAATATTAGCAAAATTCACAATATTTCAGCAGTCATGCAGTCCGTTAAAGTATAAAGACACAAAAACTCTTACGAGATTTTTGCCATGACTCTATTTCCAGCACGAGAAAACCTATCATCAAAAAGCGTGGATGATGTTACAGATCTGTTTCTACTTCTATGAAACTTTAAAACCAGCACATCACCAGTATAACAAGCAGTAATTATAATAAAATCTATAAATGAATGAAAATAATTATGATAGCGAATATCCGAATATCTTCCTCATTCGCGCATTATTCGGAAAAAAATTTCGTGAATGCATTTTTAAATTTGGATAAAAAATAAAACTTAGAAAATAATTTCGTTAGTCCATTGCTTAGATAGATTCTTGAATAATAAATATATTAAACTAAACGAGTGTGCCTTATTGCATTCGGTATACTTCACAGTCGATAAAATGCAAATTTACTAACATTTGATATAATTTATTGTATAATGATAAGTTATCACTTTTTCTAAATATAATGACAAATTAAGCAACTATCGAATGAAAGACAGTGTGATGAACATTAAATATTAAATAACCAAATTATTTGCCAAATTTTATTTTTTAGCCCAACTTAAGAATATTTTGAATATTGAAAATTTTTTCAAAAAGTGCTCGAAAGAGGAAGGTATTCGGATAATATTTATTAAAATATTCCTTTATGCACCTTTCTTATGGAAAAGGTTTTTCTGGTTAATTTTTGATGCCCAAATCAAAATTAGCCAGTTTGGTTTTAAAACCTAATAAGTTTTTGAAAAGCTCAAATCTGTAAATATCCTTTCGCTTATTTTTGCTTTTTTTAAAGAAAAGAATATAAAATGATCGTAGAAGATGCTAGCAGCTCGATTTTATTATTAAATAAAAATTTGTTACGTAATTTTATTGATTTAAAATTTAAAATTTTCAATCATTGTCCACATTCATATAATAATTGGTCAATGATTGTTGAACCATTTTTCACCTTTTTTTATATTGTTTTTCTTTTTAATATTTCACATTCATTAGCGATTTCTCAAATTTCCTGTTTTCATTTATTTGCACAGATTAAATAATGAAATTTAGTTCGGCACCAAGTATGCTACCGAGTGGTTTCAAAATGAATGGCTTTATATCCGAACTCTGATGATTCAAAATTTAAAAAAAGAGTTTCTATTAAATTACAAAAATTCTTTTTGTTATTGAATGTCTGAAAAAGCTACAACAGTTCAGTAATATGTTGAAGGGTTAAAATATTTTTTTTTGATTGTACATATTTATACAATCCTTTTCTACTTCTCCTTCTCGATTCGATTAAAATAAACCTCGAAAATGAAATATTTCTGATAGGTGGTACTGGAGACTTAACCTTCTTTAAAGGCAAAAAGATCTTTCTTATAGCAATGGTACCACACAAATTAGAAATGGTAAGCATTTACGGAAGAAGGAGGAGAAAGAAGGATTTTTTAATTCACTTTCATTTCTATCTTAGATTTCTTTTTTCATTTTTAATTTTTTAGCTATAATTATGTCGATTTTCACTGCCTTCTATAAAAACCAATAAACTAAACCAATAATCGTAGGGCTTTTTTTTGAAATTTAAAAGAATTTTACATTAATTTGCCTATTTCATATTAAATATGTATGGTAGATAAATATGTCTATTAACATTTATTAAATGAATTTGTGAAAAAATGAATAAATAAAAATGAATAAAAATATTAAATAAAAGGTGATGAAAGCTGAAAATTTGTGAACACTAAGTTATTATAAGGTAAAAAATTCTTAGAATTCGTACATTTCTCGAATTAGATAAAATTCAAGAAATCTTACAGATCAAAAAACCAAATTTTACCTTTATTTATATTTATTAATTTTCAAAGTTAAGTTTTTTGAATTTTTTTTTGGGATTATTTAGCTATTAAAATATTTTTATCACGAACTTCTCTTTTAAGTTCTTAGTGATAATTATTGCTGTCATTAATATCATATCTATTATCATTGTTTTATGAAATTATCATAAATATTAAAAAATACTAAATTCATAATACTAAATTTATCGTGTTTAATTAAGTTCAATAATTAAACACACTTTAGCACCAACACTTTTAATTAGAATTAGAATGAGACAGCAATTGATTCCATCAGGAAGTTCGATTGATCTATTGGTAATTCATTATTTTAAAATTAAACAAATGCTGGAAAAATAAGGAGAAATAATCGAGTTGGCGAAAAGCTTCTGAAAATCCATGGAAATTCTTTCTTTTAATTTTTAAAACCTTCCATTATAATAATCTAATTTTTTTCTTTTCTTCAAAGTGATTTGCGTGGATTATTTTTTCTTTTTTGTTTCCTAAAAATATTTCACAGGTTTCCCAGCTTCCTTACTCTTGATTTATAGCTCCATTCTACAGCTTAGCGGCAGGATCAAGTGGAGAAGCAAGGGGTTAGGATTTTGACCAAAATAAACCTTTAAAATTGTCATTAAAAGTGTGGGTGCTAACATGGACCTATTTGAATTTTCTCCATTTTTCTTGAATTTTTTTTAAAAACCTGCTTTAATAGCTGACTTGACCAGAAAGCGCTTCTTTACTCATTCTGAAATCCATGCAAATTCTAAAATTTATTTATTAATGGAAATTTAGTAGCCAAATCTCACTTTTCACATTTTCAAATTTTTATTTTATTTGCATGTGAGTTTAAAGCATTAAATAGATTAAACAATTTTATTAGAGCATTTGCTTTGTAGAATATTGTAACGATTAACATAAATTCTAAAAAAATAAATTTCCTTTTTCAGCTATTTCGGATTACATTTTTTCCAACATTCTCGTTCGGTTTCATCTAAATTTTTAATAAATGCCTGTTGAAGCTTTTAAAGGCTTTTAAAGACGCACACCTTAAGTGGTTTCAGAAAAATGTGGTTTCAGAAAATCTCAAAAATTACCAGCTGTTAGATAAATACAGTTATAACGAAAGATACAGTTATAACGTAAGACTGCAGTAAAAAAAAGTAAACTGGGTTTAGATAGTATTATACTGCATATTAATTTACTTATTTTTTATAAACAGAATTTCGATAAACATAGAAAATAAAAATAGTACAAAATGATTCCATGCGAAAAAAAGATAAAAGCTGTCGAATATCACCTTGTATTTTAAATCATTTTCTAACACTGCCAACATCGCCATTTCTTATAATCTCTTTAAAATTTTCGTCATCTGATATTTTATACATAATCTGATATAACTTACCATTTGGCTAATCCCACTGATTACAAGGATAAATGATGAAAATCATTCACCAAAGAAATTACTCAGAAAGAAACTAGGCTAGGCTAATGCTTCGGCATCCAAGATTATCGAAATTTCCTTTTTTTATTGTTCCTTCTTCATAAAGCTTTCATATTTAATGGCGAATGGTTTTCTAAAAATAACTTCTAATGAAATATTTTAATTGTGCATTGCCGTATTGTTTGTAACATTTTAGCATGAGAAGGGCATTTGTTGAAAAGAAACAGTTTATGTGCGGATGTTTCTGGCAAATAGAATAATAAGAGAGTATAATTCATTTTTTTCAAAAAACTAAAATTATTAATAAATGAATCAATAAATCAATTGTTGGCAAGAAGACCATATCGCCGGAAAGCATTGAAAAAATTTAGGACAAGATGATGACGGAAGATTCCAGCTTATTATTATTCTGCGATCGGATGGTTTTCATTATTTAATGGTATCAAAAATTTTAACGGTATTCATTTTTTGACCGGTCGTTTTTTTCATTCCAAAGCATTGAGGGCTTAATGGCATAATATAATTTATACTGATGTTAATTTTTAATTTATTTCTACCATTAGTTCAAGCACTTTGAGCTCAGAATTTAGAATATCTCTTGACGAAATTTAATGTCATTAAGGATGAAATCGGGATCTGTGCTTGAACTAATAGAATTTATAGAAACAGAAATCCATGACAATGTGGAATGCAATCGAAATTTTTTAAGCGAGAACAAAAATAGTACTTTTTTATGAGAAAATTTCACTTCAATAGTCAGAAGAGTTAGCCAAACCAGAAGCGACGAATATTATTAAAAGAGAAAGTTCTGAAAGAAGTTAAACTATCTATCTATGCTCTGAGTAAAGAAACCTAGAGACAAAAATTCTTTACTTTTTAGTAGGAACTTTTTTTCACTCCATGTATCTCCTTGCTTCTTGAAGAATCTTTTTCATTATTGCTAGATTCATCATTTTTGTCATTGGTTGAAAGTAGGGAATGATGGAAAATTTTCACAGTCATAATTTAAGATCTTTTTAGCCCTTTGTACCAGAAAATCAGTCTTTCAATTAGAATCGACTTTCTTTTTTAAATTCTAAGCTAGAAGATATAAGCACAATTATTTATGACGTCTTTATAATTTTAACCAATTTCCCCAGTCGTTTCCAGTCGAGAATAAGATTTATATTTTTGCAAAACTACTTTCTAGATCATCGCAGCATTATGCTTAAAAATGATTTAGATCTCAACATTCTAGCCTAGTTAGATTCCATTAACTGTTATTATTATTAGAAATTTTCGTATTTTTTAAGGGCAGGTTCACTTTGGCCCTCAGGACGATCACCTGAGTCACCACCCATTCAAAAATCATATCCCATTACTTGAAGTCATGAATTATTTTTTTCTACTACTAGAGCTTCCTGATAATTATTTTTGTATCCAGGATATCCTGAATTTGGTAATTATTTGCATTCAACCTCATTCAATTTTAGAATAAATTGTCCTAATTTTTTAAAATCAAGGGAAAATTTCCTTATTTTCGTTTAATGAAATATTTATCATTAAAGTTCTCAAAGTTCTCATCTTTTTTATATATTTTCAATTTTTTAAATTTTTCTGTTTCAATTTTAGAATTAATTAGACGAATTATAAATGAAAAAATGTTCACTACGTGAACATAAGGAAAAGATTATGATTTGCGTTATTGTCAAGAGTTCATCTTTTAATCAGAGTTCATCTTTTTTTATTTTTTGGGGTTCACTTCTTCATTCTTTATTAAATTATTACAATGTTGGTGAAAGATATGCTTCTTATATCCATTAATTTGACTTTCATCATCATCTCTTGTTAGATTTTTCAGAATCACTTTTGACGATTACGATTAGATACATTAAATTGCTGTAGATCGTGGATTTATCATGGATTATGTATCATGGATTTTAAGAAGCATGTATAAGGAAAAGACTTCGTTAAAATGGTCTTTAAAAGAACTGCTTGTGAAAATTTAAATGTTTCGTTTCTTTTGTCCAATTCATTTCATTATTAGTCATTTTTTGATTTGTCGTCGTTTTTTCACTTTTATTTTTCGTGACTAAATTCATAAATATAAATGAATTTATATTATTGATTAAATTCATATTAATGCTTCATCAATTTGCAAAAAGCATTTTTGTTGCTTAATTGCTCAAATAAAATTTTTTTCGTCAATGTTGGGCATTGCGGAATTATTTTTATCTTATTTATTATTAAAAATTGCATTTTATTATTAATTTATTATTATAAATTGTATTTTAATTATGATAATTATCTTATTATCATTATAATCAGAAGCACATTTGCGGGTATATAAAAGGATAGTTTCGACGAGTAGTGTTCCGACTATGGACGAGTCACCATTTCGATGTTTACTGATAAAAATAAAAGTATTATTGAAAGTGAAAGCGAGCGCTAGGCTCATCTTAGGCTCATCCTAAGTATTATTTAGAAATATGTGAAACTAAAATAAAAATGCGAACTACAAAATTTAAATAAATGTGTTTCTTATCGATTTTCTTCGAGTAAATAAGTAAGTGTTTTAATAGTATTTATAAAATATAAAAATACTTCTTAAAACTCCACTCCAAAAATTTCCAAAAAATCTGTAAATTTTTCGGGAAAGAAATCGATAAATTTTATATAGCTAATTTTTTTTATTTTTCATCATGCTACAATGGCAGAACACGGGATTTTTTTCTCCGCAAATAAAAAACAATATTATGGAATGTAAATGAAAAGAAAAGGAATTGAAAAGCATGTTGAATATTTAAAAATCGTCGTCTTATTCTCTCTGCTTTATTTCAGCATTCATATTAATTTTGATTCTTTTTTCTTCGAACTCACTTCCCTTTTCTGATTTAGGTAAGTCCATCGATCTATACTAGGGTGAGATAGAGTGTTGCTTGGGATAGACGAGTCTAGAACCACTCCGGTCTTGCTTTTAATGTTCAGCTTTATTCTTATTTAAGTGAAATAAATCGAAATAAATAAATGTTCAGGTTTATGATGGCTTAATGGCTGTCGGAGCCATTTTTGAGCCTTAATATTATATTCGAATATTTTTAACTGTTAATAAAATATAACCATTATGTGGCGTTTCTTATTCTGCTTAATTTTTTTGCTATTAAGGAACGATTTTTTCAGTTTTTCAGATGCGATTATTATTTTTGAATTTATTTATTTAAAATTTCTATTTTTTTAAATAACCATTTTAATAATCATTTAAGAAAAATTACTCACTGCATATTATAAGTAAATAAGTTAATACTTTCAAATACTTTGAACTACGAACTTCTTTTCAAAAAATTTTTTGAAAGATTTTTTTCAATTAAAAGTTTTTTTTTTCTAACGGATTTTTCTTAGGTAAGTGGTACTCCTATCACTTCTGATGGTAGGTGAGTGACTAACACTCTTATCATTTCTGGTTCCTCTAGTTTCCTTCTGGTTAACTGGTAGTACGGTTAGAAATTTTAGGGAATCATATGACGGTAGAAATTGGTCGTCTGTATTTCCCATATTTTTAAAGTCTTATTGAAGACAAAATGGCAGAACCTTGCCTCTCAATTTTGCAATTTCATAAATCTATTAATAGATGTTAGTTTTTGCGAAATTATTAAAATTTTTCTGCATTTGTTAACCAATCGAAAAACTGAATTTAGACTTTTTTCCCATCAATCTCTATATTGTTGTGAATTTTTTATTCTGTATTCTTTTTGAGTTTTTTTTTGATTTGTACTTCTTGTGTTCGACAAAATCTTTCTTTCCCATTCTCAGATATCAAATTTTCTTAAAACGGTTCGTTTAAGTAGAAAATTCTTATTATTATTATAATTGTTATTTAGAACTTTCTTCATCTATTCATTTCTAACCGTTTATATATTTAGCTATGTTTAGCTATATTTTTTATATTTATAATCTTCATGCACTTATCTTGTTCTTTACATTAGCATTATAATATGTAAAAGATAGATGTTTTTGTATTCGTTATGGATTCTATGGAAATATTTCAATCCAAAAAATATCCGTGGTTCGTAAATTCAATGGATTAAAATTTCCTTAGAACTTTTTAAATTTGTCGCTTATTGTAAGTTTGGATGTTACCTACTTTAAAGAGCAACTTGATTTTCTTTAGCAACTTGTTTTACAAATTCTAAAAACTAAGACATAAATCGAACCACCCATATTGTCAGTTAGCTTTGGATTTCTAAAACCCATTATTCCTTAAAATTCTTTGGAACGATTAAGAAGCAATTATAAGAAAAGCAATAATCAGCGTGGGTTCGAAACGAACTTTGGCATTAAATAAATTTTAGTTCCATTCGCTCCATTGGCTATCAGCGCAATGAGAAATTTTTCCAAGGTATAATTTGGCGATAAAGATACACTGAAAACACTATTGGTATTTGATGATAAATTAACTTCTACCGGAAGCAAGACCTAAGGCTTGATATGCAAACTTTTTATCTAATCTGAGCTACAAATACTCGCCTATTTTGCCTCAGCTCTAACAGTCATAGGGCCAGCTTAGAATTTTGTTTGACGAAATTTGAAAAATTGTAAGACAATCGAATTTGTATAATACCGAATGTTAAATGCTATAAATTTTACATTTAATCGTTCTGTCAATTGGAGGAAAATTTGGCAAATACTTAAACTCTATTAAAAATTTATATTTCTTGGAATTTTTATTCAATTTGCTTTTTGGAAATTTATGCAGCTGACATTTACGGATATGCTAGTCATTTTAAATCAGTCTTGTTTATCAATAGCTTTCGCTTTATCTGTCTTGACCATAATATATCAGATAAAATTCAAACCACGACATAAATACTAAATAAATATAATGCAATATGCATCAATAATTTAGCTGTCCAATCTGAGAACAGAATCGCCGGAATGGTGTATTGCTTCGACTCAAGCAAGCATCATGGATTCGATTCATTCCATGATCCAACTGTCATTAAATGCAGATGATTTGAGATGGTAGTTTCTTTTTTTAGAACTTAGGCTCATTACGCAAGTTTATCGTGCTAGATAAATTTTGCCAAGATTCACTATGCTAATGCATTTGGCAGAGGTTTCTTTTTGGAGATAACAGATTTTTAAAAAATTCTATAGATCAATTGTATAAGGCAAATTGAAATTTTTATGAATATTTTATGGATGAATGGACCATTATTTTTAAGCCATTACATTTTTTGATTCTTCAAAACTGGAAATGGTCTATGAATAAATTTAATGAATAGTGAATTTGTCGTCTTAAATTGAATCAATCAATAGACTTTATTGTTTCGTTACGTACAGAGATGATTGTGAACATGTAGTGTGAATGAAATGTGAAAGATTTAATTAAATCTTCAAAGCAGTAATTTAGTAATTTATATATCTTTGGCGAAATCTCACTGTTGTTGCCTGCGAAGCCAACCAAAAATGCTGTAGTAGAAGAATAAGCATGTTGGGGGCAATGCTGTCGTTTTAACGCTTAAAGTTCCAGCTAGCATTTTATGCGGTTTTTCATTTTTCATCGATCATCATCTTTCTTTTTGTCGTATATTACAGTCGCCTTTTTATTCAGCAAAATACGATTATAAATAACAAAGCAGTAATTTAGTAATTTATATATCTTTGGCGAAATCTCACTGTTGTTGCCTGCGAAGCCAACCAAAAATGCGATTTTTGCAATTAATTTAAAATTAAATAGTTAAGCCAATGTTTCCTTCATTTACTGATTTCATTGTACCAAATAAATTTAGTGATTTATTGGGATACTGAATCGATCATCGATCATCTATTTTACCAAGTTTATTGAATTATCGGAATGTAAATTAACGATTAATAGATCTATTTTTCCCAGTTTATTCATGCTTATACATATCTAAAGAAAAATAAGTGACATAGACATTTTAGATGGGATTTTCAGATATTATAAAATAGGCTATTAAGCATTGTCAAAACAAGCTTAAACGAAAGTGTTTGTGGGGATGCGTAATGCTTTTGGAAAGGCTATTAATAATAGCCACAATGGTTGATTCAGTTTTTTCCATTGATCTACACATTGGTGGTGTCTTTCCAATGGAAGCAGGTTCTGGAGGTTGGGCTGGAGGTCAAGCCTGTTTACCAGCTGTTCAAATGGCACTTCGTGATGTTAATGCGAATCGCAATATATTAATGGGATACAACCTTGTGTTGCATCATCACAATAGTAAGGTATGCTTTATAATCTTTATGAGACAGTCGTCTGCCGAATATATACCACACATTGTACCACACATTATAATTTCCGATAATCAATTTGGAAAACTCTAATTCCTCAGTTTCACCAAACATAGTTTCAGTCGAATAGTTTGGGGGATTCAGTAAGCAATTAGAGGTTATTTATTGCATTTAATTAAATTATTCGTACTATTTTCATAAACAACATTCATATTTATCAAACGATTGAAACAAATCAGGTAAATTAGGTTAAATATTTTTTATTAAACATATATTATACAATTAAACCAATTAAAAATATTGAACATATTTTTAAAAATATTCTTAACTATTATAAGGAAGGATGAACCTAAACGTGTAAAATAATTAATGAGTTTCAAAGCACATAAATCAAATAAGTAGTCTCTGCAAAGCGAAACAATCAAAACGATCGAATGCTAATTTTCAGTGAAACTGAACCTTAGCAAATAAAAAGGAATACAAATTCATAAGTTTGGTTTTTCACTGCCATAACTTGCCTTGAGAAGAAGAAAAAATAAATTTTCACCGTGTCGAATAATTTATTATCGCTAAATTATCACAGTAAGAAGTAAGATAAGGGGTAAGAGGTAAGTTGCTGCTCAGTTTATTGCTTCATAAATTGAAGTTTGGATCCAGCATTTAAAAATGCTGCAAACTCATCTACATTTCTATTCTTCTAAAATGACTCGTTAGCAAAAATCTTTTATCTAAGTTACTAACGTAAATTATTTAATTATTGAAACTGAAATTAAATTAGAGTGTGAATTTTCAATTTTATAAATGTCTTTTATTATCGTTATTTGCATAAATTTACCAAATTTACTAAATTTTTCTAATTTCAGCTCATAATATAAGTTTCTATACTCAGTTTAACAAATATCAATAAATTGGGCAAAAATTTTATCTTTTAAAATTCTTTCGAAAATGAAGAGTTAAAGGGATTGTCACAAAACGTTTCAAATATTCTTATCTTTATTTTTATCTTTATTTATTTTTATTTTTACACTCATCTTAAATTGGTAACCTTAATTTTCCAGTGAAAGATTGAAAATAATGCATTTTAGTGTCAACCAGGCCTGGCAGCTAAGCAGTTATATGAACTACTGTATAGGTCTCCAACGAAATTGATTTTACTTGCTGGTTGTAGCCCAGTTACTACAATCATTGCAGAAGCTGCACCTGTATGGAATCTTATTGTAGTAAATATTATATTTATTTTTGGGATAAAAATGTTTGATAACACATTGAAAAAAATTATTTACAATGTAATGTTCCATTATTTTATCGAAACGTTAGAAATGTCCAAAATTTTTGCAAAATAGAGATTTCAATCCATAATTCTCCCAATTGATGCAATTTTCATGGAAAAACGAGTAAAATTTACATTCTCTAAATGAGATGGATATCCTCATATTGATCCCAAAATGAATGGATAAATTCTAAAATTGGCCTTTTTTGAGAGAAATATGGCAAAATTTAGGTGAACAATAATCTTTGCAAGGGAAAGCACAATTTGCTAAAATTGATAACTTGGATCAAAGTATTAATCAAATAAATTAAATTGTATTAAACATCCATGAAAGATTGCTTAAATCTATTTCTATTTCTATTTCTATTTCTATATCTTTCTACTTTGGAAAGGAAGGGCAACGCACATACGAACTTAAAAAATAATCTAAATGGAATTAAATCAGCCTGAGCTTCAATTTTTTTCATTATTAAAAGTTGACAATTAACTTCACTTTAGCTATCATATGGAGGAAGTTCACCAGCATTATCGAATAGGAAACGTTTTCCAACGTTATTTCGCACGCATCCAACCGCTAATATGCAAAACCCAACCAGGTTATTGCACCATAAAAATTAGAATTAATTAAATTCACCAGAAAATTCTCATGGCTTGCTTATTAATACAAAAAAGTATCAGAGCTTTGCCATTTCTGGCTAAGCATGCTCCATTTATTATTAGAAAGCCTTGCCACAGAATAATTTCGGAATAGAAGCAAAGGTGAATCGTCAATACCGCTGGGTTTTCAAACAAATTTAAGAGATAGATTTCGAACCACAGCTATTCTATTTAATTATTAATGCAAGTAATTCTACTGGTTTTATTGATTAAAAAATTCAGAAAAAACTCTTTTGCAATTAAACTTTTTTTCAAATTTGAGTCAGTTGACACTATCGCGAAACAGCGAAAACAAAAAAAAGACTACTATGGGGTCATAAAGATAGAAAATGGGTTTAAACCAGCAGCTAGCTTGTCTTGCCCACAAATGCCGATCAATAAAGGACCAATGAAGAAGGGGTCGGCGAGACAGTTTTCATGGCTTCAGAGCGCTGTACTGGTGCCATACAAAAGGATTCGATGGTACATATAAAGAAAGCCACTGGAGCACGAAAAATTAAAAAAAATTGATTTAGAGATAACGGCGAATGGTCCAATGAAAGATATAAAAGCGTCGAGAAGTGGAGCACGAAAGGAGTGGAAATGGACCCCAAAATAGCTTTTTTTCGCTTTCACCATTTCGCGATAGATATCAATTACAAATAATAAAATATAACTTTTAGAATTAAATTATTTCATAAATTCAAATGGAAAAGAATCACAGTTCTACAATCTGTTGAAGAAGTTTTTACGTCGACAGCAAAAGATCTCGAAAATCAATGTAGGGATAGTGGAATTCGAATTGAACGGCAAAGTTTCTATGGTGATCCTACAGATGCAATTAAAACGTTAGTGCGACAGGATGCAAGAATTATTGTTGGATTATTTTACGTCACTGAAGCAAGACGAGTTCTTTGCCAGGTAAGCACATTACATTACATTACATGCTTGTAAAATTCTCAGAAATACCGTAAATCTCTTGCTTGACTATTCTATTTACAAAAATGTGAAATGCAGTGGCCCTCATAAATTTTCAGGCATACAGACATGGATTATATGGAAGAAAATATGTTTGGTTTTTTATTGGTTGGTACGCGGACACTTGGTTCATACCGCCACCAGAAGAACCAGTTAATTGCACCGTTGAACAAGTCATTTTAGCAATTTTTTTCTCATTCCAAAAATGAAACAGACAAAGACAATTGCAATAGTTTCATTCAAAAATTTCATTAAGATGACAATTGCTGCGCAGTATCATATTACAACAGAAAGTATTATGCTAAGTAAAAATGAACAAAAAACGATATCAGGAATGACTGGATTTGAATTCCAACAAAAACTTATGGATATCATTAAAACAGACCCAGCGAACACTGGCGGATTTCCGGAAGCACCACTCGCTTATGATGCAGTTTGGTTAGCTTTATTCAGTTTCATTCTCATCACTTTAAGTGGAGAAGTTAATCAATTTTATTTGCTTATTTTAATGCATTAAAATTATAAAAGCAATCGTATAAATGGATAACTGTTTAGAAAAGGGCGCTTTCTCTACCCTTTTTAAAATTTTTAATTATTCAAAATAATTTATAAGTTGAAATAATCTAAACCAAACTCATAAGAGTCTATTAGGTAATTTGTGGAAATCAACGTTAATTCTAACTCAAAAGCAATTTCAAACGTCGATATTATAGGCATTTATGAATTACTAAAAAAATTCATCTTAAGCAACTAAATTCATATTTAGTGGACAGAAAAAATTTTATGATATAAATTACTAAATATTTGTTTAACAGGGCCATTGCGTTAGCGTTCAACTGTACATTGACAAGATTATCTAACTCACAAACTCTGGCGGATTTCACTTACAATAATACTGTCATAGCGAATAAATTGTTTAACTGTGTTAAAAATACACAATTCAAAGGTGTTTCGGTAAGAAATATTTTATACAATGAATGTTTATTTTACTGAGAAAAAAAATTTTTTTATTAAGTTTATTAAGTAGCTAGCGGCGTTCAGGAGCTATATAAGAGTTAGACAAGTTCGACTTTTGGACTCTTCCTGCTTATTTATTTATTGAAAACCATCCAAGCAGGGCGACAACGCCATGTGCTTATATTAATAACAGCAGTTAAAATAACAAATTATAAAAATTAATCATAGGAAAAAAAAAGAAAATATGACAAAACATTAAGAATTTAAAGATGAAATTGCAGAATAATAAAATAGAGTTAGATATTTTTGTTAAAGAATTATTCTGCGGCTACAGCTAGATTCATCTGAGGGCTCTTTAATGACTTCTGTCTAAGATGGCAATCAGATCATTGCTTCATAATCGGAATTATTTCCTTAGCTTCCTCAGCGAAATTTATCTATTCCAACCAGCGAAGCGAGCCTAATGGCGAAAACTTTGAGAAAAAATTTCAATGTTACTATTATTCAGTATAATACCTTTTATTTGCTCTCCTCTTCTACTCTATAAGACCACCTTCAGATTTTTTGATTTGTAAAAATAAGCAAAATTTATAATTAAAGAATGTGCGAGGATAAAGCAACCTAAATCATTTCTAGAAGTGATCGATTGGATGCTTTTATGCATATTAATGAAAAAAGTGCTCTATTTATTTAGAAAATTTCTGAGCATATAGTTTAAAATTCTAGAAGATTATTCGATAATTTTTTTACCATTTATAAACCAAAAGTAAGAATTTTGATCATTCAACAATTCAACAATAAATTAGGCTGGAATAATTCTTGATCGAGTTAATGGGAGATTGGAGCATTTTATATTTGTTATATCCATTAATAAATTTTTTATAACTTATATAACTGAGTTATTCAGTTCATCCTGATGACCATTTAAATACTCATTTTCCATTTTAAAATAAATTTTAAAATAAATGATTAACATATAAATAAATAGATGAATTATTAATTACAATATAAATAAAATAATAATAAAAATAATAAAATAATATAAATAATCAATATAAATAATCTCATAGCACCAATAATATATCAAGAAGATATCGACGAATATCACCATATCGGTACAGCTATCTTGAGATGCAACAGTAATAAGCAAGATAAAAATGCGATAGCGGACATGAAAATTCGACGATTTTTAGGGTCAAGTGATGTTTTCCGATTTGGGTGATAGAATCGCTCGAACGCAGATTGAACAGTTGCAAGGTTAAAGATTACTACATTTACTACACTTTTTTTAAAATGCTCAAATTTTTCTTATTCATGAAATTTTCAAATTCGATTTTATTTAATTCTCAATAAGTTGTCAAGAACAACAAAAAAAAACTGAAGATGACGTGGATGATAAGAAAAGGGTCATTTAAAGGATGGGAATGGGAAATCTTCTATTATACTTTATTTGTCTTTTTCAGTATTATTTTGTTAAAATTATTTTTTAATATTTTGTAAGAAATTTCAGAATTCCTTAATTAAAAATTGCGACTTATACAGTGATTTTCATTTTTTAAAAAAAAATCAAAACTGATAGTCAACGTTATTAAACATCATTTGTTTAATAAAATACTTTAAAAAGATCATCTACCTTGCATTCGACACTTCAATACTCTTAAATTGTCGCGTTTAACGGTGAAATGGATTTCTTTTTTTTTCGAGGATTCCTTCAAGCAATTATTTTCCGTTTTTTTCATATAAAACATTGAACAATCGTCACATTTTATAATATAATGAAAGAGTACTGTAGAATTTTTTTTTCCGAAGGAATCTTGTAATTCTGAATTTGTTGATTACAAATTTCACGTTATTATAGTGAATCTATTGAAAGGAATATAAATATAATATGGCAATAACAAAATAAGCAATTAAACAATTGGGAGAAAATTTCATAAACTTTTAGAGAAACTGATTTATTAGGAAAAATTTAGATGGAAAATATGAAATGCTTGGAACATATGATACAACGACTTCACATTTGGATTGGTATGGAAAGGAGAAGTTTGCAACATTAAATGGATTAGCACCACCAGACTCGACGATTATAAAGGAATCATTTTTAACAATCAGCATTGAGGTTAACAGTTAACATCCATTCGAATCATCTCGAATTGTTTTCAACAAATTATTTTTATAATTTTCCATTGAGTTCTTGGAATCATTTTTTATTATAAAACTGAAGGATTATAGTGATATATCTTTAGCAATTAATCAAGATTTTTTTCCTTCTCTTGTTTTATTGTTTTCGTAGAGCCTTCATGGATCTACACTTTTAAAACCGTACTCATTTTAGATTTTAACTAAAATAAAACAATTTTCAACTGTAATATATATATTATATATTTTTTAAATAATTTTGCAATAATTGTAAAAATTTTTTTTTACAATTTTTTTTAAATTAAATTACAGTTATATTATGCAGTTGCCGCTTTCGCAATTATTGGAATTTTTTTATCGATAACAATATTCATCTTTAATTTTAAAAATTCATCCAGAAGGTTCCTTTTTTTGCAGTTTTTTGATTTTTCTTCGCCCTCTAGTAGTGCTTCGTTTTGCTTCCATACCAGAGAATCACATGGATTACAAATAAATTGTCACAAACACAAAATTCTTCGAATGAAATTTAATCCACACAAGATATGATATGAATCTTTAGTTGAAGCAGCATATCATTTGGCCATCCTAGTAACAGTATTTAAATAAGATAAGTAGGTTTTTAATTATAGTATTTAAATTCTCTTATTTTATATATTATTTTAAATGAAAATTTTCAAATAAAAATGATCTCTATTGATTTGCTATTATAAAAAAATTTAGCATAATAATTCAATCACAACCTAAATGCAATAACATATTTATTGTTGGTTGTATACTTTGCTCGTTTAGTCTTCTTTTAATGGGAATTCCAGCAGATGGTATAACTTTACCGAAAGAAAGTTTTACTTTTCTTTGCCATGTTAGTTTATTTAAATGATTATCCATTTATTTTATTTGATCCTTATCGAAATCAAATGATAAAGTTTAGAATTATTTTACTTTTTTAATTTTATGGTAATATTTTCTCAAATATTTATCTATTTGATTTCGATAAACACAATTTTAACACAATTTTCAAGTCAATTTATCACATGGCGTTCGTTTAAAGTAATAATATAAATAAAAATTTAGACTCGAATTTCGTTATTAATGGTTGGTTTCACATTTGGATATGGCTCAATGTTTGCGAAAGTATGGATCGTGCATCGGGTTGGAGCATCCGGGAATCAAGAGCTTGTCTCACAGCAAAAATCCAATGATGTTAGTCATTAGTAAGTAAATATTAAAAAAATGCCCACACAATAATGGTCAAATAATTTTTTTTCTATTCATGTTTGCCTAGCCTAATCAATTAATTCTTTATAAGTCTTTAAGTGATTTCAGTTTATGTTTTATTTGTTGAATGTTTATAACACTGGACCAAAATCTGAACTATTCATCCATAAACTAAGAGATATTTTTTCAAATTTTTCATCCTGGAATTGTTTCCTATTACTAGTATAGTAATAGAAAATGAAGTGTATAAACGGTTCCAGTTTTAGTTAGGCTAGCTGCTAGTTAGCTCGCATCATCTGGATTTTTCGACCGGATGGCAAGAACAAGGTCTTTCTAATACAATAAACCCACCAGGCTACCCAAACCTCAATTTGGTCCTGGTTTCACTGGTATTAAATTTTACAAATGATTTTGTTAAAGCAAATATTAAGTTAAACAAAATTAAGTGAAATGAATTAATTTAATCAATCAAAATTAAATCAAAATTAATCAAAATTTACTTTTTTTGCACGGTTAGAATTTTTTATACTGTAATCATTATTATTTGTAATTTTGCATAGAAAAAAAAAACTATTTATAAATAACGAGGAGGGAAAGAAACGATCAAAATTTTATCAAAATCTTTAAGAGAAATTTATGCAGATGGATAAGTTGATTCATATTTCAAAATAATCTATCATGGGTAACACTGGTTGTGAAGTTCTTAGATTATAAAATCAAACAAAGAAGAGCAAAGCTCCACAACTTGATGCTTTCAAAAAGTATTTTGAATATCATTCACTCCGAGTGAATATTGCCAATATACTTTTTCCCAAGGCTGCTTGAATGCAGTACAATATACTACAATATAATGCACTGAAAATTGAATTCCGAGCACTCTGAATCAAGAAATGCGTTGAATAAAATGTAATCTTATTTATCTCATTCTCTCTACAAGAATTTGTGCCAAGAATTTAAAAATTTCTTATTTCCTTATTCAATTTCTTTTCTTTCTAAGCATATTAATTTTGTCATTAAAGCACAGCGGACTGATCTTTTTTCGATTATCTGCTAATTTCATTTTTTCGACCTGTTTTCTTTTAAATAAATATGTTAGAAAAAGTGTTTTAATGCATTTTTTCTTGCAATTTTTATACACCAATGATTTTAAACAATGAATAATAATTTGTACATCATTGACTTTTCAATTTCTATATTATTTATTATATTTAAGTTTTTTATTTGGCTTAATTTTTTCTATAATCGATTTCAGTAATCAATTTTTATCTTTTCCCCACGTGAAAATATTGTACCATTCGTTGGCAAAAAAGTTTAAGAGACCAAGGCAACGAAAATTGCCAAGGGTTTTTCATATTTTTTTTATTATTATCTTAGAACAAGTGATGCAAATCATCACTTTTTAACAAGAGTCAGGGTTAAAGATTAGGATTTTTTTCGATGGAGCCCATGACCAAGGGTTAAAAAAGTAAGCAAACTGAAGATTATACTAGTTTTTACAATTCTATGTTTCATTTAAATAAGTGCAATTTATGTATATTATATGCTTACATACAATAAACAGAACTATAAATAACAAATAAATTTATGCTTTTAAACGGTTTCGATTATTTATTCTTACAAGGCTTTAATGGATTCATTAATAAAAAAGAATTACTTCTTATCAATTTTATCAATTTATGCAATTTCGACATTTCTAAAATTGCTATTACAGCCAATTTCATCAAAAAAATTCTACCTCATTATTGCTATATTCTTTATCATTGACTTAATTATTATTGTTTGCTGGTTATTATACGATCCATTACAGAGAGAGGAACGAAGATTCCCATTACAGGTTTTAATCTTCTTCTGAGGATTTTTGAGCTATTTTGATGCCAATTATCTCAACTCGAGAATGAATAGTAATTAAGATTGAAAAATTTAAAAAGTTGAAAATATGAAAAAGTGGATAATACGGAATTACGAGTGATCATTATTATTTAAATAATTTACTAAAAAATTCAAAACGAGATATAAATTTCTAAGGAAACATGGTGAAAACTATCAGATTTACAGGAACCGCCACCAGGAACTGAAGAAGATGTCATGTTATTACCTATACTGGAATACTGCCAAAGTAAACGCCATGAAATTTGGACCGGTAATTTTTATTGCAGAGATCTTTTTTGCATTATTTTTAATGTATGTATGATTTTTCTGAACCTTGTAAAAAACAAATAAACTTACTTTTGGTTTTTCGGAAAACTTTAAAATTTTTATTGAAGTATTGCATTTTACATTTTTTATTCATACGATGATAAATTTTAGGTATAATTATGGGTTATAAATGTTTATTACTTATATTTGGTCTTTTTCTTGCGTATGAATCAAGGAATTTGAAACTTCGTTATATAAATGATTCTCGATTTGTTGGCCTTGCAATATATAACGTGACTATATTATCATTAGTAACCGGGCCTGTCGTTACTTTATTGATAAAGTCTCAAGCTGATGCCAATTTTGCTTTCATTAGTATTACTGGTGCTTTTTTTCAATTTTTTAATTTTCCTTTTTTTTAATTTTTATTAATTAGAAAACTAGAAAATATTGCAATTTTTATTACCACTAAGATTACCAAACTAAATTGTTTTATATTGGTTATCTCTATGCTCTCTTTCGAATTATTTTTATAAATACTCAATTTTAATCACTTGTAATTAATTTACACTTGACAAATTAATATTTTCAGTATTATTATGTATATATATAAGTCTTGGATTGATATTTATTCCAAAAGTCCTTCATTTAAGCCAGTTCATTAAAAATAATGATACTGATGATGTATTAGTGACACGAGCTACATCAAAATTAACATCGAGCGAACAAAAACGATTAGATGAATTGACCAAAGAAAATTTAAAAATAAAAACCGAAATCGAAATGGTTGGTCTTGTTTTTCCTTTTCGAAATACTATTTGAATATTTAATATTTAAAATATTGTATTTCTATAATTTTCATTTTTATTATTCATTGAATAATAGAAAGTCTCTTCGGATTAAATCTTCGATTCAAGTAAATTAGATAAAATTCGCCAGCACTCATCATTTCTGGTTAGGCCAGCTTCACTGGGTGATAGTACTATTGCAAATTTCTGCGAGAAGATCAGAGGATAGAAATAAGGAAAGATAGGTACGACAGAAATGTCACCAGCATTTTTTAATGATAGGTTTACTCCAAGAAGGAGAAAATCGAAGCTATGTGCTCAACGCAAGTCGAAACGACCATACCTCGTATTAAAAAATAATAGATTAATGTAATTTTGTATATAACGTCTTTTTTTTAACAGCCCTCACCATTTCTGGTTAGTCTCGCTCCACTGGCTTGTCACACTAGACAAAAATGCTGGGGAGTCCCTTGGCGGTAGAAGTACTGGTAAGTCGTTATCAGCCGGGTTTTTGGACAGGTTTATTCATACGGAAAGTAGAACCTCAGCATCAGCTATCCATATTGAGCAACAACCCACTGTGCCATTTTACTTTTTACCCTAAAACACATTTTATATTCTACAATATTCTATTATCACTTTTACCCATAAAATTAATTCAAATCGTGGTTTCTGCTTCTCCTGTAACTTTTCTGCGAGAAAAAAAATAATTAGCGCTCAAAAATGGTTTAAATTCGTTGCACTGGCTGTTTTAGGCTGTTGGATAAAATTAGCTCACAAACAATGGACTCCTCATGACTGTTCCGATATTTGACTGCTTGAAATCTATAAACAACTCGACTCTGCAACTCTAAAGGGTTATATCCCTTCAAGACACAATCTTTTATAGTTGCAAGATCATTGAAAATTATAAATAATTTATTTACTATGCAAATCAAACAAATTAATCCTAAAATAATGAAAAACTAAATTTTAAGAAAGAAACAGAAATTCAAGAGTGTCGAGAAAAAATTGCCAGAATGTTAAAGGACAATAATATAACAAATCCGACAAATAATCAGACAAATATCAGCGAAGGTTATATGACATTTTCAAAACCAACAACACTTACGACAACTGCTTTGATTGAAACACAACTTATCGCTGGCAAAGATAATAATATAAAAACGGGTTTCTCCGCTTTTCTCCTTTTCTTTATTCGATAAAAAATTTTACATATCCAATTCACTTAAATTGTTTCTTATTCTTATCCTAATTGTTTCTTATTCTCCTCTTATCTTTTTAATTAATTATTGAAGAGTTATTCAGCATAAAATTTCAGGTAATTTTCAAGATTATATCGCCGACGATGTTGAAACTGATAGTTCGTGTTTCGATGAAATATTTTTGTAAAAGTTTTAATAAAATAATATTTACAAATTAATTTATTTTACCGACGAAAATCAAAATTAAATATTAAAATTTCGCAATTCACTCATAATCGTAATGGTTTAAATTGTATGCAATTTCAAATTAAAATTTATTATTTCAACTTTGTAGCAGTGTAAAAAGAAGCAAATTGAAACAACGAAGTGAATTAAGTAAAGTACATTTCAGCGAGTCGCCTAGAATTGGAGGTAGATACCCAACCCGCTCCAGTTTTTAAATGATATTGCTCACTGCTGCTGGAAGTAGAAATTCCTACGGTTTCTTACGCTTTTTCAAACCATTACAACCGAAATAAAATGAACATTTCACAAAGAAAATATGACAAATACGACCTCAAACAATAGTTTTCAAACTGTACGAATTAAAAAGTTTTATTGAAAAGAAAAGAACTGAAAATGTGCTACTGGCAATTCGCAAACTGCCTATTACCTACTGCAGTTTGTCACAAAAGAAAAAAGAACATCTGAAATGAATGCAATGAAAAGTTAACAAATTCCAATTAACTAATTAATTAAATAGTAAATCCCAACAAACAAATTCCATTAAACTGGACCAAAAAACAATTGAATGAGAATAAAAACAACTAATCTAAAAAAACTAACTAGAAAATAGCACTAACAAATAAAACTACAACAAATAAAATTGAATATTTTAAAATTCCAGGCAATTTTCAAGCATATAACGTCAATGATGATGAAATTGATAGTTCATGTTTCGACATTTTTGTAAAAGATTTAATAAAATAATAATATTTATAAATTAATTTAACATCCATAAAAAAACAACCTGCGAATTTCCTTGCAGAGGATATGGAATTTTCTTTTTGTTGATATTACTAAACATTTCTAAACATTTAACCAAACATCACTTTTTAAAGAAATACATATGCATTTTATTTTACTTTATAAAAAAAAAGCAATCTTAATTCTCCATGTGATTCAATGAAATTAAATGCTTGGAATGCACTGACAACGAATTATGCGCTTTTTCAAACCTGAAAGTCGCATGGAATTAGCTGATATATAAATAAAGGGATTCTGCTTAGTGCGACAAGCCAGCGGAGCGAGACTAACCAGAAATGGTGAGGAATGTTTAAAAGAAAATGTAGAGAACGCGCAGTATAAAGGCTGGTCACCTGCACAGTGCAAATTATATAGTACTTTTTTGAAAAAAAATTTCAATAAATTCGAATAAAAATCCTAAACAAAAGAGAAAAAAAGAAAACAGAAACTAAATTCGGCTGAAAAAAGCAATCTTAATTCTCCATGTGATTCAATGAAATTAAATGCTTGGAATGCACTGACAACGAATTATGCGCTTTTTCAAACCTGAAAGTCGCATGGAATTAGCTGATATATAAATAAATGACTGCAAAAATTACAGGAAAAGAAATGTTTGGAAAATTTAAAATCGAAAATAAAATATTAAAGCTGACTGTTAGAACTTTTATCGAATTAGTATAGCCAACTAAAACATTTTATAAACTTTCTTAAACCAATTCTTTTTTTAAAAAATAAGTTTTAAAAAGCTACAAATGAAGAGGGAAATATTCAGCCGCAAATTTATTCCAACAAAAAAATAATCGCAAAATTCTTTATAATCGCATTACTTTAATATATACGCAATAAATAATCCGCAATAAATCGTGTGATTAATACAGTATTGTTCAATATTTCGCAAACATTTTTCCACTTTTTTTACCGAATTTCGAACCTCCATTAAAGGACTGATTATATAATTCGAAATGTGGTAAGTCAACCACTTTGCTGAAAAATAAGCGACAAATAAAGACAATAAATGAATGAATAAGTAATAGCACCAATGATAACAACAACAATAGTGGCACAATAATAATAATAATAATAGCAGTAATAATATTAAAAACATTAACAATAATGAAAAAGAACAATAAAAGTAAACATTGATAATAAATAATAAGTGATAATAAACAATAAAAACAGCACTGCTAATAATATGCCTATTTCATATAATTTATTATAGAAACCGTTAGTGGGGAATGGGCAAATAAATAACAAAAAGATTTTGCGAATTTCATTCTAGTGTAAGCATTTTGTAATAAATGACAAATCAAAATCCTTCCACTTTTCCAAAATTTTCATAAAACCTATCATTCTATTTATAAGGATTCATAAACGATAATACAGTACAAGCATAGCTCAAAAATTTCAGTTTACTTAGGGCTTTAACATGGCAATGAGTCTCCAACTTTCTCCGCTAAGGATATAAAGCTCTTGTTTCTAACTTGGAATCAGGCGCAACCTCTGCCTCCGTTCAACCTCTCCTCTGAATTTGAGAATTTTCAAAAACACTTTTTGCGCCACTTGCATTCCAATTCCTTATAGTATTGTCATTGTACAAAATACGTCATTTGTAAAACTATTAATTAGAGAAATAGGAGAATAAAATAAAATTCGATCTATATTTAAAAATTTTATTTTTTGTTTCTATTTTGAATGATACTAAAGGTAATGGAGTGAACGTCCGGAAACCTATTTGCAAGCTTAAGGTGATGTCTCATAATTTTTACATTTTACTGCCTTAATTTAACCACTGAGGTGGACTATCCACTCAAATATTCCTTACCTCATCAGTACCCATTGTGCGGTCAAGTATTAGTATAATAGAGGGATACTTTCTGTTAGGAACGGCTCAATATTAATGTGAGGATTTATATATACAAATTTATATGTCTTCTGAGGTTTGTGGTCTATATTTTCAATATCTTCTCGACGGTCTGTTATTGTTTGAGCTGCAAAATCTCTCTTTTTTTTGTTTGCAGGCCGAGCATTTTTTATTTCGATAATAATTTCTAATGTATTTCATCGCAAAGCCATGGTGTTTGGTGTACTTTTCTGTTTCCTGGAATTTTTATGAGAAGACAGTCGATTTGGAGATTTATGACTGATCACGCGAACTGTCTTAATCGTTCCCCTTTCAATCATTTTGTCATCGTGCACTAGGTTAATATACCGATTGCATTCCTCGTACAGCTTGATTTTGTGCAGCAACTTGATACGAATGGCAGAATCCTCTGGCGAATGGAGTTCGCAAATGAAGATAAAACATTTGAATTCTCGACTATCAATGTTTGAGGTTGAAATCCGTCTCGTTTTTATTTTTCGAGAAATCTATTTGCAATTGCTTTACTTTCAAATTGTTTTCCTGCTGTGCTGAATGCATTGCCACTGTCATCAAATACTCTGATAAACCAAAGCGAATCAAAAAGCTAAACTAGCATCAGCATCATCCAACTTCAAATTATGAAGCCGGCTATTGATATAAATGCACACCAATCGGATGGGCTACATGGCTGGAAGCTCGTTCAAAAATCTCTTCATCGCATACTTGAATATAGCAGAAGTGAAGGGATTTTGCAAGGACAAGAACATGAACATGTCTTTAACATGACTGGAGTTTAGTAGGTAGTTCAATAAGAGGCACAGATCATCCTCTCTCTATTTCGAAAGGTATACTTGCAACACTAAACAGCGCGATTATTTTTAGAGGTATAATCAGCTTCCATTTGGGGTAAAAGCCTGGAATTTCTCAATAAATTATGGACGAGATGATAATAAGCTTATAATATATTGTTGCATACCTGTGACATCCTTCCAAAATCTAATTGGATCTTTTAAAAGGCTGGAGGAGTAAACCTGTCCTGCAGACTGCTGAACTGTGGTTGCGCCACAGCCCCAAATTTCTAAGTGGAATGAAGTTTGCCAGCTTTATCGCGTCTTTTGAAAGCAAGTCCTAGTAACGGTTAACCCACATAGTAAACATTTGATTCATTCATTGGGACCAAAATGCAATGTCAAAATATTTCCCGTGGCTTCAAAAGAAAGCAATTTGCTGTAGTGATGTAGCTTTCGCCTGATGCAATAGTTCATTTCCATCATTTTCTGTTGATGCTATTTGATTTTAGCATCATTCGTATGCTATTATGCCAGAATCTTTAGCAACGAAGAATTTTCCAAAGATTTTTATGCAATGTCGCCATGTTTCGACATGTAACAAGAACTAACAGCCAATTCTCTATTCGGCCGACCCGTTATCCCCAATTTGTTATCTCGATCACCAAATTGATATATCCAGGAAACCATAACATGAACATTTATGCGACATACGATAAATACAACGGCGTAGGAGTAGGTAAAATACAACGGCAAAAAAATACATAATAACAATAATAACACAATAAATAACCCACAATTTTTAGAATATTCCTAAATTAAACAAGATATTAAAAATACACACTACAAGCATCAATTGAGTCGCACCTTGATCAGCGAGAATTCAAAGAGCACCAGAACCGCAGAACCGATCCGGACCCAAAGAACCTTTTTCGAGAAAATATCTCGAAATTTTAATATTTCCAATTTTTAAATATTTTTATTCAAATATTTAGCGAGAATGAAATCTTAAAACAACAAAAAAAGAACGAAAAATGAGAAACAATTATAGAAAATCCCTCTAATAAAACATCTATCTATCGAACAGCTAATTGATAGTCAATTTTTTCCTCCTATCCTCCAGAATCTTCAAATGTTCTTCAAATCAAAATAAAAAAATTTTTGTGCCACTAGCAACACAAAATACAAAAGTATATATATTTTCACTTTGCGTTCAGCCAATCCATGAGAATACCCAGTGATTTTTTCTCTTATCGATGCAAGTAAATCAATCCACTTCATTTCTCCATAACTAAATTTTGCAAACTATTTTTGCACAAATTTTTCCACATAAATTGTAGAAAAAAATTATAACTGCCAAATTATACTGCAAGAAACGTTTGTCGTTTATAGTTTTAGATCATTTCAAATATGAGTGCTTGTAAAACGTGGAAAAAAAAATTCGTATTATAAGGGAAAAAAAGCGAAGGAATGGCGATTACAACAATATACGACACGTGAAATGAACCTATATAAAGCTTACGGGAATTTTTATTTCGCAAAATCATTTGAAGCTGAAATATAAATGAAATTATTTAAATCTTTTCCATTCACTGAAATGAACTTCTTTTCAAAAATGAATTTAATAAAATTATGTTTACTTTAATTTTTGTTCTTTAATAAGTTAAATAGCAACCACAAATAAATTAATAACTTCGCGCGAAATTTTCGCTCATTCAAATTAAATTTTAATGGAGGTTTAAAAAAGAAATTTATAATCTCCGAAGAAAGTAAACAGTCATGAATGCAATACCATAATAATCAACGATTTTAGTTGACCACCTTCTACAACGTTACTTTTAGTTAAGTTACCTTGCTTATCGTATTGAAACCACATTAGCCAAAGAATCGCATAACCGATACAAGCACGGTTATTTCCACATTATTACCTGGGTTTAATGAGTTTACTTTCGTCAAGAGTCATGGGAAGCCTCCTGAAATTAAAATGAGAAAACGTCATGAACTCATTCCAGATTGAAGAAAAGACTGCAAAAAAATTTCTAGCCACTTAGAAGTCCTTATAAGGCCAAAAATTTAAATTAAATAAATAAATTAATTAAAATAAAAATTAAATAAAAGTTTGAATTAAAAAAATTTAAAAAAGTTTATTGCTAACTGCGATAACATGACTGCTGGGAATAATTAATTAAATGTTATCTTAACACCGCATTACTGGTTCGATCGGTTCAACTGGCTAGAACGACGACGAGTTTTCAACACCTGATGCCATATCCAAGCATCTGAAGCGACACAGCCAGTCGATGGTCTAAGCCTATTTGTCAAAGTCTTTCGCACCATATCAATCTGCACCTCATTCATTTTGTCAGAGAAGTGTCGTTTACATTCCACTTTAAAAATTTTACCTAAAGTGAAATAAAATTTAATTCAACAAATATTTTTGTTTTTTCTCCATCATCACAAATTTCATTATAATCAATTCTTTAGCTTTTTCTGCAGATGAAAAAAAAGAAATAGCAATAGTACATTTCATAATTTAAGTCGAAAATATTTGATCTAGCATTTCCAAAACTAATTTTTCCAGCGAGTTTCAAGCTTTAATGGATTTCTCTACAAAATAATGTTGCATAATAATTTTAAATAAATGAGTTTCCAGACGAACTCCTTTTGCTACTTTATCTGCCATCTTCCTGATACCTTTCCACACCCACTACTTCTTGTTATCTTTACTCTTCTTCTAACCCTTTGACCGCATGCACCTATTCGCTTGTTCTGCACTTGTTCAAATTTCTACATTTAGACAAGTGTTTCATGCTTGTACACACGTCGTGCAACCTGCCCCGGACCTTCTTCCCTTATTCCTTGCAAATATTCTCGCCCCTTTCCATTTTACTATATTTTAAACGAAATATATTATAGACGATATCGATGCAAAAAAAAAACAATCCTAACTCTCCTCTATCCTCTCTCTCACTCCCGTCCTCATCACCTGTTTCATTATATTTTCATCATCTCTCATCATCCTTCGCCGTCTCTTAATTAAACGTTTATCTCTACGCCGATCAGCTGTTTTGTCGTCAACAAAAATTCAATGCCGAAAAACGAAAGCAGCACATATATTCGTCAAAAGCGATTTTATTTCGCAATACCAAGTGGAGACTATAAATCTGCAAGAAACCGATGTTTAGAGTATGGAAAGAATAAAATTATTTTCGAATGTTTACAAAGAAACGGGTACTCTTTGGTGGGATGCGCCCTTCTGTCCTCTTCGACACGGTTCTCCATTACTTGTCGACTGGATAAAGCTGCGAATCTCTATTTCAGGATGGCTGCTGTAGTATTTCGTTAAAGTAATGCTATAGTAACGATGATAACAATATTGTTGACAAAAACGGATTTCCCAACAAGATGACGTCATCTCAATGCGTTACGTGACGCAACGCGGCCAATCGATAACTCTCCTCCTCTCTCTCTTTCCTTTTTCCGTTTCACTGCCTGTAACCCAATATCACGTGGTTTCTAACTACTTCTTTGCCTCTCCCCCGTCTCTCGATCTCATACATTTTTGACTCATAAATTTATGAAATTATACAAGTATCACAGTTATTTTTATAAAATATCAAAAAAACACGATTATTAAAAATTCATTTAATTCGTGAAAAACGTTTAGATTCACGAAAACGTGACTAAATCTAAATTAATAAAGTGTCATTCCGTGCTCCATTCCCGTTAACTATCAAGTACCGTTCCCACAGTCATCACCCATCCATACAGTGTCAATAATACCAATTAAGCAGTTTGGACAATTTACACCAATAAAGCACTATCCTTAATTTTAATCAAAAAATTTAAAAGCAGAGTACAACAATATTAAAAACTGCTTAACTGGTATTATTAAAAACAATAATAAAAGGGCATTTAAGAGTAATAGAAAGAATGGTTTTAAATGATTTAAATATAAATTTAAAATGTGAACAAAAAAATGCCTTTTTTAACATTTCAAATATTTATTTTAATATTTCAACCGTTTTTAATAAGCATTTTTTTAAATTGCAATTTAAAAAAGAAAAATCAATAAATTAAACAAATTATAAAATTTGCTAATGCTAAAAATTGCTTTGAAAAAAAAGGAAAAATTTTTATAATTCCAGAGGAAAAATTTCTTATTTAAAACCATTTTTCGTTTGAAACTAAAAAACATAGGAAATAAAAATCCGAGAAAAAGAAAATCTAAAAAATTAAGAGACAATTAAGTCACATTAACTAAAAAATTATCGAATAAAAAAAATTTTTAAATTTAAAAATTTATTGCAAATAATCTGACTTGATAATGAGATAATAATTCAGTTTGGAAGGATAAAGAGATTTAAAAAATATTTAAGCAAAAAAACGAACAATTAATCTTAATTAATCAATAAAATTAAAAAAAGACAAACCTTTCATTTTTAAAAAAGACGATTAAAAGAAACTAGTAGGGCAGTGTTGATAGCCGTTGTTCCCTTAATTATTCTGACAACCAGCTAACCACACTGCCAACCAGTTACTTTACTTTTCACTGTTATATAATGAGAGATGTAAATGAATTGCGCACCACAAACCTGTAATCAATAGGCGAACAATGTCGATTTATTTGTTGGCCGAGAGTGGTGGTTTATTGCGATTCCCAGAATATTTGTCTATTCATTCACAAATTTACAAGAGACCTTCAGTTGCAAGCAAAAATATTAATCAAAATGAAGAAAAAAGATATGAAGGAATTTATGCCAACATGAATAATACAAATTATCAGCTAATCAGTCATTGTTCTTCCCCAAATTTGCTTATCAGTCTTGTCAAGTCATTCTATCATTTCGCTTATTATTTCCTTACCTATTTATTTTATCAAGAAACTAAAAATCCTGTCGCAAATAATCGAAATATCATACAAATAAGAGAAAAACAAATCGATCAAAAAAAATCCGATAAAAAGCAAAAGTACGTGTAGGGAGCGTTATTGGGGATTATTAGGGAGGGTGAGGATATCAGTTTGTGGCGAACAACAAAAACAAGCTAAAAAGAAAAAAATAGGGTTCGCTGATGCGGCAAGAATCGAATAACAAATAAAAGAAAACAAAAAGGGAGAATATGGGGAACTGCAACCGTGCAAAACAAGAAAAACAAGAAAACGATTTACTTTAAGACCAAAGGATAAATGAGAGGATCAGAGGAAAGAAGGGAGGAAAATAAAGGACAGCGGTAGGTTAGACGAATATGAGGTCAAAAACAGGAAGGGGGTACCTTCAACCGAACAAGACGAACCACATGAATACATTCGAATAAATGACTATAGGCAAATAACATAAAATTTCGAACTAAAGCACCGCCCTCATGTTAGAAAAACAAAAAAAATCTGCACTTTCTTATATTTTTTACCACCTTAAAACCTTTCAGAATCATTCCACAATGTCCACCTTTTTATATTATATATTAGAACCCCATTAAGTCAACTTGTGGTACCTACAGGTTGTGGGTACCACTCGTCCCCAAAACGGCCGTAGTCTAGTAGTTACCACATACTCTATCCGTTAGCAAACACATCACATCCGCAAAACCCCACATCCACTACGCGATCACAATCTCCCACTGTTTTTCTACGAAACAAAAAAAAACGCGTGGTTGCATCTAAGTTATACGCGGCCGCGGCCGATGGCAGAAGAGCCGTCTTTCGCTCTGCAAATCTCATCTCGAAATTCATTCTTCCATTCCTAATCAAGAACGACAAGAATAGTTGCTCAGATCAAAGATTTGATTGTCTTTAAAAAAGCAATAGCAAAATTGTCTTTTCAGGCAGCGACCAACGCCTACTTCTATCGTCACCGACCAATCATCGACTTCTAAAGAAGTCGAGTCCAATCAAAAATTTGAAAACTACCACATATGTCATATCATATTCGGCTATTCTCCTTCGTCCGGTGGGCATTCATTCAGTAATTCTTCCTCTCATAGCACTCACCATTTCTGATTTAACTCGCTCCACTGGTTCGACATTAGCGTCTTCGCGGAGTAGAAGTGAGTGCAGCAGCACCACTCGGATTTTGCTTCTAATAACTGATTTATTCGTATCGATGCGATTCAAACCTATTTAGTTTTAGCCGAAATAACGTTGAACCACCTTGAAAACTAACGAACTTTTTTTCGGTTCTTTTTTATGGATCGCTGAAAACTCCATTAAAACACCGTATTTTCTTTGTAGAAAATTCGGAATAATATCAATGAAATTTATGAATATGAAAATGAAATAAATTTTTAGTATGAATTAAAATATTTACAAAATATTCCGTGCCAAAAACCAGAATTTTCTAGATTTTAGGCGCGAGTACCATAATGTTTATTGATTTCACGATTATAAAACAATATTATTAAAAAAACTCACTTTAAAAATATCATTTAGAGTTTTTTACTAATAATAATAGAATGAATAAATGAAAGATGGTGAATGGTGAATGGTGATGCTGTTTTGATTCGTTTTGATTATTACAACAACGCAAACTTGATCGTTGACAGCGATCGTTTTCATTTCAAATAACTCGAATAATTTTTTTCTTATTTGATTTTTTTTCCATGGTTTAAAAATAATTTTGAAAAAAAACCCTTTCTTTTTTCATCGACTAAATCGCGAGAAATGAACGACTGATCGGGACAAATTTTACGCGCTTTCTCATTCGATTTTATCAAATTTGCTATTTCCTGATTATACTGCTTCTAAACCATTTTTAAGTAGTTGAATGATTTTAATATTTTCGTATATTAATTCTTTTCTTTTAATTGCAATTTTTGCAATTCCGTCTTGTTTGCAAATTGATAGTACAAAGCGGAAGCAGAACTATCATAGCAGATGCATATTTGTCGAATTGTTTTTGTTGAACTGAAACTCGAATTACGGAAATGTTGAAGAATCATCCGCAACATCCACACAAAATTTATATTTGTACTTGGCAAATTTTTTAATTCTTAGTTTTCTCTTATCTGATTCCTGTTATTAGAAAATAAATCGTGAGTTTTGAGATCGTAATTTATTTATATAAAATAAAATTATTTTATGAATGCTGCTTGTTTGAAAATTTAACATTTGAAAAAATGCAAATTTTTAAATCATTATTCTATATTATCTAAAAATCTGTGCAATAAAATTTGGAGAAATACGTCTGATACTGCATAACCAACAAGTGCTAGAAGTAGAGAACAGAAGGAAAGAAAAGAAGATAGAAAGGAAGAATGGATCTTAGCTAGTGATCGAGGCGTGTTGTTATATCGAGGTGCACTCAAGTTGCTTCGACTGGAACCAAACGTTGTGATTCGTTTCCGATCTCTTGATGAAGTAAAATTTTTTAAGTAAAGTTTCATTAGTAAAATTTAAACGAGTCGAATCGATGATTTACGAAAAAGTTTTTTCTTTAAATGGCATCTGCCGAGTAGATTACGTTTGGATTATAATTACTGCATAAACTGCAACTGCACTGATGAAATAAATTCTTGCCAGGATTCCCCCTTTTTTCTCCTTTTATTTCTTATAATCAATCAACAAACTACAAATTAAATTATAATTGGCTTGAATTGTTTGTCGCCAAATGAATTCGTTGCAGTTTTTGTAGCTTTATGGCATTAAACGAGTTATCGATTATATAAACAGATAGATGACCAAAAGCGCCTGGAAAAGGATACTGTTCGAATATATTGCAAATCTCAAAGAAATGTGCTTAAAGAGACGAGAACATCGAGTGATACTAAAGGCAAAAAGTGCTCATTTTTAAATTGTTCGGATTTTTGGATTTTATTTTATTTACATCATTTTATCGTGCATGATGATAATGTTGGTTGCATCGTCTATTAATTAATATATTTTCCATTATAATAATTATATTTTATAAAAAAAATTTTTATATATATATCAGTATTTTTTTCAAAAGATTAAGAAACTCGAAATTCCTTAGTTTTAAGAATAATTTAAAAAAGTTAGAAAGAATGAAAGTAGAAGAATTAAAAGAACTAAATCGAAATAGAAAAAGTGTCAAAAAATTGTTGAAATACGGTAGAAATGGAAAATCAACAACTAAATGAAAAATATTTCTAACCAGTCAAATTGTTTACTTGAGCACCAAAATATATTGTGGTGGTTTAAAAGGATTGTGCAACTGGAATTGGACAAATTACTTGCAGTCGGATTGAAAAATGCAAACCGCCCGGTGATGATGGATGAACAAAATTCGATTTTCCTTTCTTATTATTTGCTTCGGAATTAAAAAAAAGTTTAATGTTTATCAAAATATTCAATCATGCACAACAATCTAAATGATTGTTTCATAATTTCTAAAGCAAATGATTGTTAGGACAATTCTAACAAAAAAAATCCTATGAAAAAAGTTCTATTAAATACGTTGTAAGTATTCTATATCTGGCGAAAAAGTATCATCACCGAAGTCAATCAGTGGAATGAGGCAAACCAGAATAGCGAGCGAGTGGCAGTTGAAGGAAGACGGGGAGTGGACATTATATATTTATATTCCGGCAAAGCTAAAATGTTCGTGATATCATGGAATTCGGCTCTACTTGATGTTCAAATTAAAAATTTTCTGCATTTAAATAATGAATGTAAATAGAAAAAAAATAATATTAATAATTTTGTTTCTGTAAAATATTTGTTTCAATATTTCTTCATCAGCAAAAAAACTATTAAAAAGATATTTTTCAAATTTACAGTTTATTTAATTTATTTCAAGCGAATTTGGTTTTGAATTTTAATAGCCGAGTGGTCGTTGCTCCGGCTGCAACCTCGGGCGTCAAATTTCTGATGCTCTCACCGACAGAAACGAGTCTGCAATTTTAAAATGAGGTGGGGCTGTATGTTTATCGCCAAGCTCGTCGAATTAACAGATCGAGTCTAATCAGAACTGATCCTCTTAATCGTTCACTTCCTTTTTCAACTAACTTTGATTTTAATGCATTTTCATTTATATTTTACTTCAAAATAATATTGATTTGAAATATTGAAAGTCTCTCAATATTATCGATGTAATTTTTTATTTTTTTCTCATTTTAAATGCAGCCAATTATTCGAAAATGAATATAGAAAGCTAAAAATTAAGCAAAATAAAACGAAAAGAAAAAGGAAGGAATAATGGAAATGGCAGTATAAGGGTGAATATGCATAAAGACCCGGTCTGCATACCAGATAGGTGCATTTACACGTATTTCATTTTATGGCAATACGAACAAAATACAGAAATGTCAACTTCAATTAAGAAGCAATCTGTATTGTCGTATATGCCATTTCTGTGTGAATACGACCTCTGGCATGTAGTCCAGACGTCTTATCAATACTTCATAGCGAATATGCATTAGATTTTGGGTTGAAGCGAGATTCTTGTGCAAAATAACGAACTTACCCCTCCAGTACTTATATAGCATGGAAGATGCAGTAATGCAATAATAATGCAAAAAATATTCAAATAATTAGTTACTTTAATAACGAATACTCGTCATAAATCAGTAAATCAGTATGACAATTTGTACAATTTCAAGTGAACTGCGAGTGAAATTCGATGCTTTTTGCTTCATATGTTGAATCTTCCTCCTCGCGAGCTCTCGACGTTGCATATCATGCTTTTAGTAACTGAAGAAATTAATGATTGATAAAAGTCGCTCAAAAAAATGTCGTGAAAAAACATGGATATTTTAAGAAACAACGAAAGGCTAAGGATATTATGGATGAATAACACTACTATTTTGGAAGGAAAATTTTTTTTCTTTCTTTTCATTCACCTCTTGTTATCATGATTTTATAACGGTTTAATTTTTGTTAAAATTTTCTTGAAATTTTTAAATTTTTGTTAAATTTTCTATTAAAAATAAATAATAATTTTGAGAATGTAAAATTTATAAATTATTTTCGGTAAATATGAAATAAGCAATAAATTTGTCGTAAGTTAGAATGACAATCATTCAATGCCAAAGATAATTTAAAAACAAACTGGCTGCCCTTGGTGAAGTTCATGAACTCTTTCGTGGCCCCTCTTTTTTTTTATTCTTTGGAACAGTTATTTGAAGAATGCTTCTAAATTCATAAAGTGAGTAGAATACACAGAATGAATAAATAATGTAGAAATTACGAAGATTCCTGATTTTTATTTGCGACAAAAGCACACTATTGATATTACTGTGGTTTGCTACCAATAAAAATAGTAAAAATTAAAGTAACAAAAATGAAAAATTTTTTTGGATGACCGTTTTTCATGTACAAAAATTTTTATAATCTCCATGGTCTTCGGGTCTCGGGTTAAAAATTTTACATTAAGGTTATATCTTCACGCTATTTCGCTAATTTTTCTGGGAAGAAAATTTTAAATGCGGAAAAATATAAGAAGAAAAATCGATTTTTGATGGAAAATTAATAAATTGAACAAATGAAAAATTTTCTATAATATTTTTGAAAAGTTTTTTTGCTTTATTTTTATATTTTTTAAAAGACAAATTTTAGAATCAATTATCTTTATTTTCGAAACCATTTCATTTTTCCTTAATAATTCGTTATGTTGCGGCCCTTCGAAGACATAATACATATGTTTTTCAGCTTCGAAGGTGGTCTAATGGCGCAGAAAAATGCGTAGGCAGTTAATTTAGTTCAAGATTTCATGTTGCATTTATTCATTTGCCAGGTCGTCCAAAATGTCTGCATATTTTCACCTTATCATCGCAATATTTATCAAACAAATTATTTAATATTTTAAATATAAAAGCCGATCAGTGCCATTCTTCTTGATTGTATTTATGTTCATCTAAGTATTTGTATTAAAATTTTATATATGATGGCGGAATAGGCAGATCGTAGTTATCTCGACTATCAAAGGTTTGTATTTTGCTTCCAACAGAAATAAATCTTAAGTGATTATCAATCATAAAGTAATCAATAAAGAAGTCAAAAAAAAATCCTGACGTTGCTTAAGTCACTTTTACTTCTACCGTCGAATGATCCACCGCAAGAATTCTAGTATACTAGATTCTTCATAAGAATAGCCGATGGAATATGCCTAACTAGAAATTGCGAGTGCTGACCACTCTTTTTTATGCTTCAAATTTGTAATGGAAATAAGGTATCATGCGAATAATTTTAGTTGTAAAATTTAGTTTAATCGTTTAACAAATGTAATTAACTTCATTTTAACAAATAATTAGTTTAAATATGTTAATAGTTTATAATTTAATTTATAATTTAATTATATGAATAATTCAGTCAAAACAATTATAATAATTGATAAAAAAAATTATTCTCTGAATTTTCGAATATATTTAAACTAATTTTATAATATTTTTGCGATTTTATACGAAAAAAATTTTTTTAAAATTCCATTGAAAGACTTTATTTCAAACAAATTCACCAAAAAATGTTAATTTGATTTTAACTTAACTTCTGCTTACCTTTTATTGAATATTCCTAATGTAATATTCGGATCTGCATAAACGATGAATCTAATGAATCAAGTAAAATAAGCAACATTTATGATTAAGCTCATTCCACTAGATACGATTAGAAATTTTTGTAAAGGAGTCATGTCTAATGAAGGAATATTCCTGGAAAAATTGAAAATTGTTTAAATTCTTCCAAAATTTCGTATTTCCAGTTTTTTTGATATATTATATAAAAATTTTAAAAAATCCCTTTCTCACTGCTATCGATGGTCATGATTATCATTAACCTCGAGTTCTCTTCCAGAGAAGCTTGAGAAATTCTAATCGTCTCTAGCAATGGGCTCTTCTAGACAGAGATCTCTGATATTCTTCCCGCAATCCTATAGAACTATTTTTCCAGTTTAAAAGATAGTATCCCCCACTATTTTATTTTTCATTTTCCATATCTCTAGTTCCTCTTTTAGCTTCTGCTATTCCTCTACTTTCTTTTATTCCTTTATCCTAATGTTCCTTTCATTTGATATGGGTATTCCTATTTACTTGGAATTCTCCATCAGTCCTGATTTGTGATTCTTATCTACTACCACAATATCTGGTTGATTGGCGAATATTTGATTTATTCAGGACATTGATTTATTGCTCTTCATGATTTTCTAGATCTCCCAGCTGGTCTTAAACGCCCTAAGCCATATATTGATCAGATATTTATGTAGAGATAACGCACCTAATTGGTTATTTTTGGCATTGGACAGTTTCTAAAGTCTTCATGCACATTAAGATTCTAATTCTGCATGTTAAGATCTGTCTGGTGTAATACTACTTCTATCTCTACTTTGTTCTAGTTCTTAATAATCTTTTTCCGATCACTGGTACCATTTCTCAGTATTAGCCATCTCAGCTATCTGTTGATGGTACATTCTATGGATAATCTTGCATTCTTTGCTCTACTTGTTCTTTCTCCAGTGTCTATTGGTACTTCAGACATTTTTTCAACAGCTCATCTTTTAGTGCCAAAGCCATCTTGCTGATTCTAATCTGTTCTTGTATGGTTCGAATTTTTTCGAAACAATGGCTTTGACACTCACCAAGTCCTATCCTTCTTTCCAGCAGATGATGGTATAATCTTTGGATGTTAAAACTGAAAATTTCCGTGGAACTTTGAGTAAAAATTTCCAAGCATTTGTTTCCGAATCGGCAGCTTTCACGTCTTTAACTATCTTCTATCAGTATCTGATGGCTGGCGTGGATTTTGTTTTTCCCACCGAGCGTTTCAAGATGTTTTTCTTTGGTAGATATCTTTCTTGCCTCCTCTTCGTGGTTTATGTTTGATTGTGGGATATCAATATAGTCTGTCTGTTATGTTCTGCTGATAGGTCGATCCATCAGTGTTAAATATCTTTCATTAATTTGCCACCATCCGGCCATTTCTCCAACCCAAATGGTATCCCAATATCCCTCATTGTAGATTCGTGTTAGATGAATGTTATATTAATAAACTATTTATTTCAATGCTTTTATAATATTATTGCCTGCTTTCCTAAACATATATAGTATGTAAAATAAAATTGAAATTTCCTTTATTATCTTCTGTGGGTGATAATGGTATCTTTGTAATTGAAAATCAAGCTCCCTATCTCTGGTAGAGGCCTGGAAGATTGAGGATTCTGGGCATTATCTTAACTATATTTCCTGATGGCAGATCGCTGGTCACATTTCTTCTCCGAATGACTTCACAATATCTTGTAGATTCGTGTTAGATGAATGGGCGAATTGTGAGAAATATAATATTGTCGCCTGCAATAGTTTTTCCTAATCAGCATCCTTGATATCAGTCTGGGTGCGGCAAGCACTTCGTCTTATTGCTAGATCTTCATGAACGACTTATTTCATTTAGTCATTAGGTGCCGATCATGTCTGGACCAATATCCAATCTTTCCTATATCCTACATATATATATATATATATATATACGCATTTTTTTACGAAATTTCTTTTTTAAAAGAAGTTTGTTCCTAAAATTTCCATCCAATTAAAATTTCCAATTAAATTAAATTAATATTCAATATTAATATTCAGTTAAATTTTGCAGATATTTGTATAAGATGATTGTTATGAAATAAATTCGTACGCAAGTTTCGTCTTTAAACCAAAATTTACTGTTTATATTTACGATTCTGTTAACCTGAGATATCTCGAGAAAGTAAGGAAAAACTGGATGACCTTTATTAACCAGTGATTCTCATTAAAAAACCTAAAAAGTAAGCCCGTGGATTATTCTTCTTCTTATAATATCACCATCACTGGTTAAGCTGGCTATAAAGGTAAGACCTTTCCAAGTTGCCATCTCATGCCATCCTCGTTAGTAATAGAAACTATTCTTTTTTCCACCGTGATTCTATCCGCTCGGTGGACCCGTAAATTTATCTATGAGTGGTCAGAGGCTGACAGCTTCTTAATATCTTCACTCTCTTTTGCCATGTCTCGCAGCCATATAGCAAGATCGAGTGAAGAATTGTAGCTATATAGATTTATGATAATTTCGCTTTATGATAATAGCTGCATAAAAGTTTCGTCGACAGGGTTATTCGGGTTGTAATTTCTTCTTTTACATAGCTATTCAGCATTAGAGTGGATCTAAGGCATTTAAAATCGGTTACTTCTTCAACCGGCGGTGAATTTATAAAAAGAGATATTTTACCAGCTTTTGTATATAAAATAAAAAAGCCTTCAATTTATTTACAATGTCCATTCTTGCTGCAGTTGCTGATACGTTAAACATTATTTGGATTTCGTCATAATTGTCAGCAAAAAGGACTACATCATCAGCCTATTCAATATCTGTGATGCTTTGGACTGATTTGTACTCTTCTTGAGTGCCGGCAAACGATGCCCATTATCCAGTCTATCGCTTCGTTGAATATTGTGGAGGAAAGGACATAGCCTTTACAGTTCTTATTTCGAAGGAATCCGTCGTTCCTCATATACTTAGACCAACGCCGAAGTACGCTGATAAAATGCCTTTATGAGTCGAATAATCTTCGTTGGAACACGGTCCCATTACCTTCCAAAGCACCATTCTATCAATTGAAAAGGCAGCTGCAAAGTCGATAAAACATGGGGAATTGTTGATATCTAAAGCGATCTCAGCATTCTTCTCAGCGTGGATATCTGGTCATTGCATCCTGGTCTGCTTGATTAGGGCGCATCCTGTTGTTCTATAGTGCCATAAGTTTATTGAGTAAAATGGAAACAAAAATTTTCGCTGAAACGTGGTTTGGCCTCAAAAAATTCCTTCCTTCATTGACTGTTCCCCGAATTATAATTGGTTTATGAAGGAAATGTTTTTTATTTTCGCCTAATCGGGACGCCAATACGCTATTCTTCTTTAACGCTATAGTATCTGTTGGGAATAGGAATGGGAGAAAATGGCTCAGTGGGTTGTTGCTCAAGGGGGAGCGTGGATGCTGAGGTTCGATTTCCTGCAAGAGTAAACCTGAACAAAAATCTGGGTGATGCTAGCAATTCACCTGCATTTTTATCGCCGAGAGACTTCCTAGCATATTGCCCAATTGCGACAAGCCAGTGGAGCGAGTTTAACCAGTAATGGCGAGGGCTCTTAAAAAAAAAAGATCTGCTGAGAATAAAAGTATATTTTGACAAAAATTAAAATGGATTAAAAAAGGTTCTTAATAACGAAAGAAAAACAACACTAATTTAAAATTTGCAAATTTAAAGAGGGTGTTCTTGTGAACAATAAGAAATAGAGATAAATTCTTAAATGATTTATTTAACAATTCTAATCAATCCAATGAAAACTGATCAAATACTGCAGAATACTTACAGAAATTTTTTATGATAAACCGTTGGATATATTTTGGTGCCTAAAAATTTCATCCGATCTTCAATCATGTAGCTAAAGCAAAAAATTGCAAGTTTTGCATAAAGTAATAATAAAGTAATAATCTTAATTGGTTCTCATAGTGCGATTTAGTGCGATTTAACGGAATAATTTCATGAAATTTTTCTATTCAAATGGATTAAATAAAAAAAAATTTATAGTAAAACATCAAAATTTAATAAAATTATCGAAAAATTTTCAAGAAGTTTTTTTCTTTTCTTTCTAATGGAATAGAATGGAATTTTTTTAATTTTGTGAAAATTTAATAATTTATGAGTTCTTTAATTTGCCTAGTGAGTCAATGTTGCTGGAGATACCGTACATTGGTGAGGGATAATATCGATATCTGCCTCTCTCTAAGCTAATAATCTTTTTGATAAGTCTAACTCTTAGTCTTTTTGCACAATGGATATTCGTATTCTTTCATTTTTTCTCATTTCCCATACTAAAATATCCTTCAACGACTTAATTTTTTTCATCTTTCTTTTTTTCCTCTTAAAAATTGTTAATTTTCGCAATTAATTGTTTGAAATACTAACTAAAAAAAAATTAATTACTAATTAATATCGAAAAATCTAAGATTATTTGTCAGTTTTGTTTTGTAAAAAGGGATTATTAGGATATGCACTACGGCTGAAATCTGTGCCCCTTGATAAGAGCGAAAATTATTAAAAGTTAAATTCGATTGTGGCTTGGGATGCATTTAAACTTTTTTCTTCTAAAAGCACTCACCATTGCCACTAACTTGTCGTGTCAAGAAATCACTTGGCGTTAAAAATGTAGATAAGTCGCCAGCAACATTCGGATTTTTGGAGGATAGTATACCCCTACCAAAAACTCCAGCATCCGCATTCTAAAATGAGAACAACGCGTTAAGTCATCCTACTTCTCTTTAGCCGTTTTTGGCGATACTGCGGCCAGACGAAGTGCTTCGGATGATTTGAACTCTAAGAATTTGAATTTGAAAGAATTTCTTGAAATAATTTGATTTCTTGATACTAAGCTATTTATATATATGTATCTTGTGAAAAACCAGCCAGTACAATGAACCAAATTAGAAAAAGTAAGTAATCGCTGTTCGAAGAAAGGAAAGGACATTATTATTTATACTTATAATTTCTACTTTTCTACTCGTTTTTTCTTAAACTCTGTTCAAGCGATGAATTATTTCAGCGGAACGAAATTGAACGAAAATAATTTTGGTTTATTCCGTTCCACTCTGTTGCAAATATGATTTAAAAAGCAACAACAAGTAGTAGTAGTACAAACAGAATTTTTGAAAAATATCGACTACAGAAGAAATTGTCCAGATGGTGCTGGAATCTAGCAGTATTTCTATCGCATATTGGTCCTCCAGGAAAAAATTTCTCATTGATAATCAGTTGAGCAAAACGAAAATAGTGAAAGCTAACCATTTAAATTTTTTGCTTATAACTAAGCAAAATTGATTAATTTATCAACAATTAAAGTGTCTAATGGACTTAAATAAAAGAAAGGAAGTTATAGTAATATAGCAGATCTTATCAATAACTTTATTAAAATAGAACATGGTTGAAAATTGAATTTTATTCCAAATATTCCAAATTTTTTTTCGAAATTTTGATTTTTTTTCGAAGTTCGAAATATAATCAATCAGAGAAATCAATGGATTGTGGAAAATTAACTGATTGATTCCAGTTGTGATAGTTTGCCCCTTACCAAATTCTCTGCATGAAATATGTAGAAGTCCTAAGTACTGTTTAAAATTGTAGGTAATATAGGCTATTAATGCCGCATGATAGGCGTAAATAAAGTTCGGATGGTAATAATAGCTTTTGATTTTCTATTGCTGATTCCCTATCAAAACAGTTCATAAACTGTATAATAAAAATAAAAATTATATATGCCTTGCTTAAATTAAGTTCTATTCAAGGTTTTAGTTCTTAAATAGCTCTAATTCTTTAAATCGCTCAGCAATTAATGATAATAATTTTCATAAAAAGCTTTCATTCAGGGATTTTTTGGGAACAAAATTGCTGGTAATATAAATTTTAAGGATAAAACTAAGCATAAAAAATAATAAAGATTAAAATATTCAGCACAGTAGGAAAAGATAGGAGTAGCGCAAGCACTGGCGACAACAGCTCATCAAGCACATGGCAGTTTTTCAGTGATTAATATTTACTTTACAGTCATCTCTCTCAATATCCACTCATGACAGGCAATGGTGATTTTGTAAATGCAAATAGACTTTATGAATTTATAAAAAAGTCAACGAAGCACACTCGATTCTCCTAAACGTTTAGTTTCGAATTTTACAATTTTCATCGTCCTTTTCGAGTTATTAGTATACACAAAATTTAATTTAAAAATATATTTAATCAATTCTAATAAGAAAATTCGAGGAAATTCTTCATAAACCCAAAATTTTTCAATGTTTTAAATGTTTTTCTTTTTGAAAATTTTTTATACAAAATTAATTTTTAATATTCCAAAATATTTTGAAATTTCTTACAATTTTTACTTTTTAAAAGCAGTTAAGTGATCCTTTTGTTCTATCTAAAAAGAATAAAAAGTATGTAAAATACTTCAGGAATCCCAAAAATTTTAACTGCATGATAAATGAAATTTAGTTAAAATATTTAATATTTAGTATTTTCCTAAATTAGCTAAGAAGAGGTCAATGGAAAGGAAAGTTGATAAAAGGCACTGACTGGTATATTGCATGTAGTGATTGTAATCTATATCTATTGATATGATCCAAACATTTGTCTTATCTTTGTGATTCACTGAAACATTGATTAACCTGCACAAAATCTATTAAATAACGAATTTTAAAAACTTAACAATACAAAAAGTAATATAAATTGTAATTTTAATGGTTTGAAAATAAAATATAAGATTTTAAAAAGAATTGAATTCTGAGGAAAAACCAAGACTAATCACTTTGCAGTACAATTAGAATAAATGATTTTTTAAAAATTTTATTAATTAAATGATAGAAATTTAATAAAAAAGTAATTCGATTTGATTAAGGGTGTAATAAATACCACACCTTATACGATTTTTTAAAACACATTCTTTAAAAAAAATATTTATTTTATTTACTTTTATCATATTAATTGAGTGTTAATTTAGAACATTTCTACTTTTATTTATCTATTAATAATATATTTTCGCTAGAAATTTTTTATAATATTTTTTTTTAATTGAATATGGTTAATAAATTCGACTGCTTTCACACGATCTTCAATTTAATGATATGTGGGTTTATAGCGTTGAGAAACCAGTCTCCAGTTGATTCCAGGTATCGCCTCATTCTAGAAGTCAGTGCAATGCAACCAGCCAAACCAGAAAGGATGCGCGCTCATCTAATCAAAAGTTATTTTCAGAAAATTCAGACTGAATAAATAAATATATAAATTCTTATCACAATGAAGAATGATAATAGTTTTCAGTAAAGTCAATTGACGCAAAAAATTTATAAAAAACATGGACGCAACATCGAAATAAAAAAATAAATAAGCAAATGTATGTATATTTTATAGATTTTTAATTAGTTTAATATTATATTATGCATAATATATATTATGTATATATTTTATATATAAATATTTTTGAATTAAGATTAAAATATTTATTTATATTAAAATATTTATTTATTTATTATTTATTTATTTATAATAAAATATATTTATTTATTTATTATTTATTTATTTATATTAAATATTTATTTATTTATATTAAAATATAAAATAATTCATATTTTGAAATAATATATAAAGATGGCCGAACTTTGTTTAGATTCTCGAACATCATGGTTCGGATCTTGCTTCCAACAAGAGTAAAATGTGCCATTAGAGAATACGATTTATGCTGGGATCCTACCTTACCCTCGATCTCCAAGTAAATCCCTGGCGAAAATTTTTCATATTATTAACAACTAGTGAACCTAACCAAAAATGGTGAGTGTTGGCCACTTTTATTTAAAGATGTATATAAATATAAATTTAAATATAAATTTATATATAAATTTTATTTCTAAACTTTTAATTCACGAAAAAATCAAAACAAAATGCTAAAATGTTTAGAATAATATAAGAGAATTAATTGGTCAGAACTTGAACACCTATCAAAATATTCCACTACAGTGAACCAGTGCCATACATTTATTTCAAGCAATGCTTTTCATTCACTTTTTTAATTTTCAGTTGCAACCTTATTTCACTGTTATAAACCGATTTAATTCTTCTTATCCACACTGACAACAACAGAGATTTAGCAACTTAAAATACCCATTTATTAGCTTTTATGATATTTATATAAATTATATAAATTAAATTAGTATAAATTAGAAAAAGTTGCTAAATTACTGGTCTTTAAATTTCATAAATTTCATAAATCGTTAGCTACAGCATTTAAATTCGGCAATAAAAAGAATAAATTTAAATCATAATTTAGAATTTTGTAGGTCTACTGATAAGGTCTATTGACAAAATTTAAACTTGATCAACAAAATTTCTAATAATCATTTTAAATCTCTTATTTTAAGATTGCTCTTATTGTTAATTATTTATATTATAAAGCATAAAAAATAAAGAAAATATGATGAAATATAATGAAATAAATCTTGCTTATGATCTTTCTGTATTTAATTATAATTATTTAATAATTATTTTCATTAAATTATTATTTAATAATTCAAATTTGACGACGAAAAATTTCATTTCATAATAAATTGTAATAAAAATATTGCCCCTATTTCAACAATATTAGTATAATAATGATAGTGGTGATTGGTGGTAGTGTGGTGGTGCTGGTGACGATGATAGATTTATTTGCACAGACGCAAATATCAATTCTATTGTTAAAGCATTCCCTCTTGTATTCTTTCTCGATTATAATTCTCCATTTTTGATCTACCCTTCCTCCTTTATAAAAATTTTGTTTCACAGATTTTGAGATTGATTGCATCGATTATTACTATAAAATAAATTTTTAAATTTTTTTAAATTTTCTAATTTATTAAATTAACTTATTAACTGTTACTTGGAAGGAAATTATTGTGTTAAGCCAACTAACTTACAGTGGATCAGCCGACAGTTCGATTTTATCAATTTTACCAACAATTCGGCCGATATTTTTCAATTACATTTTGGCATAAAATTGTTCTCAATTGTTCGTGGGTCAAAATTAATTTTCTAAAACTGCAAAATATTTTCCAATGTAAAATATATAAGGCATGACACTACTTATTTTATTAATTTTTTTTGAAAAATACTGCGTTTAAAATTATATTAGAAACAACTAACTAACTTCGTAATCATTTAATAAAACAAACCCAACAAAACCAGAAAACAACAAAATAAAATACAAAAAAAACTTTAACAACCATGAAAATAGGGCAAACTGCATAAGAAATATTTAAAAGAAAACAATGAAATATTCTATAAAAACATTTGATATTTAAAAAAGCGCAAAATGAAGAAGAAAATATGAGAAAAACAACAATTTTTCATTTCGAACAACAGGTGCACAATAAATAATATAAGCAACTAATGATGAGGAAGCACTGTAAGCAAAACATTTACAATCTGTTATCATCTAAAAGCTGTTATATTCGCTATATTCTTTCTCAGCTCCAGCGCATCGCTTGTTTGTTTTCCCATTATATAAATTGGTCGTTAGAAAATTTTGTAACTAATGGAATAAACAATTTCATAGCAATGAATAGAATTGTGGAGAAAAAATTTCAATATTTCAAAAATTCCAACCAATATATAAATTTGAATGAATTATTTTGTATAAAAAAATATATAAAATAAAATAAATAAAATATATAAAAATATATAAAATATATAAAATAATAAAGAAGCAATAAAAAATAAAAAACTAATTTACTAATTTTGACTTTTACAGATTTCGAAGTTACCAACCCGTTTCAGTTTAATTAACCTTCAAATTAAACATTTTTTCAGTAGTGCAATCTACTACAAAACAATTTTAAATCTGATTCACGAGCCTGCTTTGTGAAATATCATTCTTCGACAATATTTTCCTCGTTAATTGCAAAAATTGAAGTAATTTTCGAGTCACCCGTAACTGTAGGGAACGTCTGAAATATTAGGAATCTAATTAAATTTCTTAATAGCAATAATTAGATAATTATAACGTTAATATTTAGTTTTATATTTTTTAAGCAAAAAACAATCTAATTTAACATATAACCTTTGAATTAATTTATCGATAAGCTGAGCGAGTTTACGATCATCTACCAAAGAAGCAAAAGAAATAAGAACAGCAATATTATGCCGAAGAATCTGAGCATGTCTACTAAGAAAGAACATATTTTTAAGGATACAAAAAGGTGTGCATGTAGTAATACCAATTTGCCATCGCAATTTAGGCTGACACTGAGCAAGTACAAATGCGATTATATTAGGCACAGTTAATGAAAGTGATTGAGGAAAATAAGTAGAAGCATGCTTCCTTAAATGAAAAATAAAATTATAAATAAAAGTTGAAACTTGGGAAATGCAATTTTATAGGTAAAAAACTATCTCTAAAACAATTTTAAAGAAAAATTATTTAAGCTCAAAATTACTTAAATTTATACTTTAAAAATAACTTTTTAGCAGGAAGAAAAAGAATGAAAGGTAGTCGGTCCATTTTGAAGTTCCAGGGAAGTTCATTTTTTGAGACATCTATTCTAGAAAATTAAAACTTGAAAATTTTAAGTTAAATAATTTTTCCAGTGACAATGAAATTAGTCGTTAAGACAAAAAAATGTATGAAAATTGAAAACGCAAAAGAGAAGAAAAAATTACATCATTATTTTAAGTAAAGCTTCGTAAGGCTTAAAATAATAAGCGACTGTATGATAAATATGTAAAACCGCAGCACTTTGTCCACTTGAAGAACCAGCAAATAACATCAACAATACATCCTCACTTGTCGTCTATAAATTACAGTAATTTTTATCATATACCAATAAAACCTGTTAAAAAATGCTAATTTTGATATGTATGCAAGAAACTAAAAAAAAGCAACCTTATTAATTATTTCACTGCGAAAAAAATTTGACGTAATTTGTTGCACAAACATATTATAGGGATGAAAAATTGAATCAGAAGTATATGAAATAGGTTGCCTCGTTTCTGACACAAAATGACGGGTTAATGAAGAGCGAAAAAATGATCGAAAAAAATTATGAAGCGATTTTCTGAAAAAAATGTTTGTTAACAAACATTTTTTCTTGGAAGCGTCTAACGTTTATAGCAGAGCCAGTCTAACTAATAACTGGAAGGAGAATATATACATAAAAAAGTTCATTCTTTTCCTCTGAATTTGATTTTAAATTTTTTTAAATTTTTCCATACTAACCATATAAATAGGTAATATCATAAATCCAGGCTGCTGCTAGAGATCCACACGGCATCCGCACCCTCCTATGCGCACGATACTTCTACCCCGGTGATACAAGTATATGATTCAAGCATAAAATAATCCCAAGGAGATAAAATGCGCTCGCATGCTAGGATAGTTGCTCGAAAAATATCAAAAGGAACAACTCTCTGCATGCGCGATGAGGTGTTTACAGTACCAGTGTGGATAACGTTATGGACATTGTAAGCGATCATTGTCCACATTCCCAAATATCGTGTGGATGTCGTCTACTTGTAGGAGATCTGCATTCCTCACATCGAGTCTCGAGTAATTATTAATCTTGGCTCTGAGCAAAGATACTAGTTGCTATGGTGCTTAGGATAACTCAGGGCAAAATGGCGTAGCGATTGTCACGTCTGACAACTTCGCTTTGACTGAATGGAAATCGGTAAGCGATCGTACGGCCTTGTGCCCGTTTTAACGGTAAATTCTGCAATATTTCGGTCATCTATGCCCCAACTCTATGGGCAGAAAACCGTGATAAAGATAAAATAAAGTCTGTATCGAAACATGACGCAATAGAGTGAAACTGGAATGCGCTCATAGGTCATAATGTCGCTGCGAAAACCTCGACAATTGGAACGCCTTCATTATGCCGAAGAGCACGAACTTTTTGTCACTAATATTTGCTTCGTAGAGAACATCTAGTGACGTGGAATTCCCTGAATAATCAACACTTCAACCAGAATGATTATATATCTTAGCCGTTGGAAGAGTTCGTACTAGACAGCGTTCCTATCGCGGCGCTAAAACGGGTAGTCTTCATGAATCTGACCATGTTATGGTTCGAGCCAAGATCCGCACAAAATTGATAACTCGCAGAAAACAGTATCCCTCAAGATCCTTCAACTATCTCAAACCAGAAAATTCGGAGACGGCGAGCGCATTTCAAACCGAATTATTGAAGCATCGCAGAGATATAAATATCAATGGCTTTTCTGGAATGGCAAATGAATGCTTGTCCAAATTAAAGGAATGCCTCCGAAAGTCAGCCACTTTCTATGGTTGGGTATCGGAAGTAACTGCCCAAAAAAGCTGCCAAAGCATAAATGTCAGATGATCCTGACTACAGGATGCTTTGCAACGAAAACAGCAAGGCGGGACAGAAACTATTGGAGTGACATGGCCTTGAGAATGGAAACGGCTGGATAAGGCTATAAGAGGAAACTATTCCGCCTTCTTCGTAAGACAACTCCGGGAGCGAAATAGTAAGGAACAGCAATGGCGTGCCGATAAAGAGTATTAAGGACCACCTCATGCGATGGAAAGAATTCTTTAAGGCCAAACTTAACCATGAAGCGCCATCTGTTGCACCTGATACGTTCACCGAACCATATGCTTGCAATTGCGAGCCTCCAAGAGAAGAAGAAATAATCTTTCTGTTATCCATAAGTTTAAGTCAATAAGACTCAGGGAGAAGATAGTCTTCGGTCTGAACTCTTCAAATATTGTCCATCGTTCTTTGCACTTTCAACAAATATTGGGAGCAGAATTACTTTGCTTCAGTCATCTGGTAATATTTCTTTCTTTCTGGTATGATATAGACGTCTTAGCGAAAATTTTTACTTCTCTTTTACTCAATAGACTTATGGCAGTATGGGAGAGCAAGATAGCCCTAATCAAGCAGGATTCAGACCGGTGCGCGGTTGTGCTGACCAGATATCCACGTTAAGAAGGGACATTGCTTCAAATATCTGCAATTCACTGTTACGTGTTTCATCGACGGCTGCCTTCGATTCAATTGACTGAACTACACTTTGGAAGGTGATGGAAAATGATGGAATTCTATAAAATATCATTCGACTGATGAAGGCATTTTATCGTGCAGGTCTATAAATATGCGGAATAAATAAATTCCTTCAAAATAGGAACTAATCATCTTTTCTCCCACAGTATTCAACTATGCGATAGACCGGATAATGAACACCACTTGTCGGCACTCAAGAGGTGTACAATCAGTCCATAGCATCACAGATCTTGAATACGATGATGACGTAGTTCTTTCTATTGACAGTTATGAGCAATTAACACTAAAGAATATTATAGCAGCTACAGCGAAAATCGATTGAGGAAGTGCACGATTTTAAATATCTTAGATCCACTCTAATACTCTAATTTTAAATATCTTAGACCCACTCTAATGGACTTGCAAAAGAAGAAATTAGAACCGGATAATGGCAGCTAGAAATGCGTTCTTCCGATTGACGAAACTTTTATGGAGCAGTCGAGAAATAACCATAAAAACGAAAGTTCACATCTTTATAACCGTGATCTTGCTAAATGGCTGCAAGACATGGCTAATGCGAGTGGAGGATATTAAGAAATTTTCTGCCTCATTCAGTGGTCAAGAAATGACCACTCATTCTAAGATACATTTTAAGGATTCGCCGAGATAAAATCTCACAAAATTGCATCCGTCTTCCCATAAACATCACTTGCATTAACGGTACCATCACAAATCGTCGCTGGCTAAGGTACGGTACGTTCACGAAAGGCTTGACATTTCGCTATTTGCTAAGCCCTGTGATGGATGGTGTCAAAATTGAAGAGGGCCAATCAAGACTTGGACTTATAACCAGGAAAAGCTTTAAGTGCATAAGTGGATCAGCGATATATGGATTTGGACGTCGGAACGAATAATTTAGAAACACCTTACCCTTATAGCCAGCGAAACCAGCCTATATCAGTAATGGTGAGAGAGGAGAGAAGAAGAAAGAAACTATAAAAAGAATTACAAAGAATATAACCATATCTATTGAAGAATGAAGAAAAGGTGCTTTACATCTAGTTATTTATACTCAATCTACTTATTATAGTGAAATAAATTGATAAATTTTCAACGACACGCGCTCACGCGCTCGCTAACGATTATTGAAGAAATGCTAAAATTGTGCTAAAATGCTAAAAAACCATAAATTATAAATTTATTCTATCAGAAATTGATATAGAATTTTTATCCACTAATTTTAATCGGCATATTTTTTTAAGATCCAGCAACTGCAAAGAAATTTAAATAATTTGAATTTTAGACTGGGCAAAATAATACTGCAAAACACTAAAGAAGATTCAACAACGCAAGAACAAATGAAAACAAATATTTAAAAAAATATTCAAAACAAAAGAAATAACTTGGTAACCTGGAAAAGTTATCAACCAACAAATATGTTTGCTCGTTTTCTGAATCAGCTATAATCAAAACAGTATCAATGTTTTTCGAAATGTTGACCAATTTTCGAATGAAAAATCCATAATAATCGATATCAAGTCCTACAAATCTAAAAATACAAAAAATTATTTAACTTGTGAGCAAATTTTTCTCTCTGTATATTAACGCAATAATGACATAACAGAATGAGAAAAAGTAACTTAAAACCAAATGAAAAAATGAAACCTAATTTTTAATGAACTTTCAATTAATTTTGATTTGGACCAAAATGAGAACTACTGAACAATTTTTGTAATAAATCGGAAGTTTTTTTCTTCGCTAAAATTATTAGAATTTTTTAATGAATCAAAAACATTTTCACCAAGCCTCATATCAATATTTATTTTCTGAATATACTGCAGTTTTGATTCATAATTTCTTTTATTTCTAGCATTCCTAAGAGCATTTTTGCAAATATTACTATCATTAATTTATCATTCTGATAATCTGATAAATAATCTGATAATAACAGGAAAATAAAAAATATAATTGCATACAAATTATTAAACAATAAAAAATTCAATAACAAACCGTAATGTCTTATTTAGTGGACAAAATTTTTCATCGAAAATTCGTTTGTCAAAAGGATTCGACAGATCATTTAATTGATTAGTTTTGAATTGATATCCATAGCGCTTACTCATTTTATAGCTTTCACAATTAGTAATTTTATTTTCGAGGGATAATGGGATAGCAACATCCGATTTGAAAAAAGCACAACAATAGACAAATAAATTCTCTGGAATGCCCATTTTAAGCCCTTAATTTTTCAGCTGTCCATTAAATCAAAATAAAAATTTTAGATTAACTAATTAATAGTATTTATTTAAAATTTAAATAATAGTATTTAAAATTCTTATCGTGACAAAAACTAATTATAACGAACTATCTAACAAATTTTCTATTAGATTTAAAAAGCACAAAAGGATGAAGGAAAAATGGTAGATTGGTCAATATAAAAATTGCCGACTGAACAAGAAGTTCAGAATTATAAACAAAGAAAAATGAAAATATTTCGATACCTTGAGATAAATTGAGCAAGCGACAAATTGGAATGTTGGAAAATGACAAAAAAAAGCGAGAGAAAACATTTAATTTGGGACATACACCAGGATTTTCATTAAGCAGATCGTATCTCGAACACTTTGAGAGAATGATTTTTTTACTTAATAGACAACATGTAATCACCTAAATTGTCGAATTTCAACCAATTAAAATTAAAATATAAAATTAAAATGGTAATAGGAAGTGAAAATTTAATTAAAAATTAAATTTAAAAATTAAATCAAATAAAATTATTGAAAAAAAATTTGATAACAATCGTAAGAAATGCCAATAAAATATATATTAATATTTATTAAAAAACTAAAAGGACAGTGCAGCACTATTTTCTAGAAGCGAACCAGAATATAATAAATTATGTATTACCCCACTGCGATAGGTCTGCATGTTCTTGCAATAACTTTTGTCTCTTTTGATGATACTCGACCGTCTACGCCTTGAAATTTCACGTTTCTGCGCCATTAAACGAAAATGCAAATCATTGCCAGTAAAACATGAACTATATTCAATGGCTGCCTAAATCAAAACCATACAAAAACAAAAAAAGATAAATTGCCGTTATTATGAGTTACTTCAATGAAAAATTACCTGCTCAACTAGTGACAGATGTGATTTGTGAGGATACAGTACTTCTCGTTTGGTAAACAACATAACCGTTGGTCCTTGCTTTAAGATTAATTGTAATTGGTGATTTTTGACAATAAGCTCTGGATCTATAATAAAAATAGTTGCTTTAAATTTTCCCTTATAAATTTCATAATAAAACAAACATACAAGATCCAACCTGGTGAAATCCACTGAAGGCCATGAGAAGAGCAGTTCTGCTTTAAAATCCATGTCGTTATTTCTATAGCAGAAAAATTTAGATTAAAGGAATAATCGACTGTGTAATTACAAGAATTAAGACGAATCTGCCCAACAGTTATATTAAGAAATCGTGCTAATTTCGGATTTGTTATTAATGCAAAACCTACATGACCAAGCAAATGATCTGAAAAAAAAAATTCATTCTGAAAAACACAAAATAAATACAATAAAATAAAATATATTGGAGATCGATACATTAATTTTACCAGATATCGATATAAACAGTGAAAAATGCAAAATGTAAAACAAAATTACCATACTGCGAAAAATATAAAGATGCATATAAATATTTTTTATAAGAAGATGACTGTTGGAAATCAGTCTAAAATGAATTCAAATAAATTTAATTTGAAAAAGCAGGAAAATTTAGAAGCTTTTAAAACTTCAAAACCAGAAGCGCTTTTAACTGCTTCACTGTTATTTATAAGCCTAAATAGATGAAAAAAAATAAAACTGATGGAATAAAAGAAAAAAACCTCAGGAGGATAAAATGAAAAAATAGCACAATTATATTCGAGCAAAAATTCGGTAATTTCCTTCTTATTCGTAAGTCGTTTCATTGAACTTCGAATGTGCAAAATCCATCTAAAAAAAAGATTAATGATTAAAAAATTAAAAAATGAAAAATTTAAAAAATTCATCGAATTCTATGAATTTTGATAAATTCGTCACTAAATCATGCAAACTTTAAAAAACAATCATCTTTAGGGAAAATCTAATTCACTACCACTATCACATCAAAAATATCAGAAGGAGAACTAGGTCCACCTGAAACTCTGGTAAAAGAACCATACAGATGACATACCCAATCCAGAAAAGTTGAGCTGGAAAATAAATATGTATTCCAGTTCCTAAAGGCAGCAAATTTAAAAATTATATGCCTCGCAATACTCGGATTTCCCTTTCTGAGTTACTGGGTTTATTTGCAACAAAGATATGGAAAGAACCCAAGATGCTTCGGAATAAAAATTTCTATTTAAACTTATTATTGCATATGCAACAGCATGTACAGTATATAACAAATGATATCAAATTAGAGGTATAAAAGATTATTCTTTCATGATCCGGAATCATATTTATATTCCTAAAATTTTTTAAACATTAAAAGAATAAAAATATTCAAAAATAAAAGAAAAAAATAAAAAAGAAACCTCCTTAAATAATCTGCACCGGATTCACCTCTATATACAAGGAATATTTTCCCAATAAATGCAGCTATTACTGGGAAATGATTGGCTTTAAAAGTTTTTTTGCATTCTCCCTGTGGTGCAAAACAATTAATGGCAGCAAAAGAAAGCTGAAATATTTATATTATATCAAAATATTTTAAATCCGTCCAATTAATTGAAATAAAAAAATTATTGCAGAAAATAGAAGCATTTATCCCTCGTCAAATTTGAAACCGAAAAACCAAAACTTCGTAAGTTTAACCGAAGTAAATAATAATAATTCTGCGATAAACCAGATCAAAATATTAAATATTAAATAAAGCCTTTTTTTAATAGAATCAACACCAATTAATTATTATAGATCTTGTAAGTTAAAATCACTCACATCGTTATTGTTATGAAAACTTCTAGCCACCTCAAGAAACACTGGGCGCATTTGATAACATTCTAGGCTCCATGATGCATAAAACATAACTATTACAATTTCTGAATAATTTAGTAAATCGCCTGAATCGTTACCATTGAAATAATCTCTTATATGTAATGGAAAAAATTGTTTTGATGGCGGAGCTGAACGCTTGATTAATGAGCTATTCGTGGATTCCCTGTAACGAAAGCTTTTATGAAGATATATTTAAAAATCATGCACAAATTAATTTAAATATTATACGATAAAAAATTTAAGCCAAAACAAGGCAAGACAAAAATGAAATAATTTCATAACTTTATCCATCTACTTTCTAATGAATACTGATCAAAATGACGCATGTATCCATACATATGTATATAAACACAAATTAACTTTAACAAATTAACTATTCACGAATTAGTTAGCTAACTATTATAGCTCAACTAACTATTATAGATAGATTGAAGCTCTTCGCCAAAGAAATACAGGTGCATCCCTAACACTAACCAGACTTCACTTTTATCGAGAGGTATACCAATATGCACGAATCAAACCCACTGTATGCACATGCATAAGATAATTTTACATAGAAGAAGTAAAGTTAAACTCTGTAAAAAAAAATCTACCATTCGAAAAATCTGTTATTTTCTTATTCATCTTTGAAATTAGAGAAAAAGCTTTTATTTAAAGGAAATTGCAATATTAAATAAATTAACCATATTCCAATACTATATAAATATACTTAAAAATAACCTTCCTTTCAAATCTTACTGCCCTTATCATTTAAATGTTAAATGATAAATGATAAAGGAACTTACATTGCACTTTGAAAAACTGCAAAAAGTGTATGAACTACAAAAAAAACAAAAAGAGATCGTATATTGAACATTTTATGAAGTATTATTAAACTCGTCTGAATCAAGTTATACTGATCTGTAATTATTTTGCATCATAATTTTATAAAGTCATGCTTTCAAAAAAAATTAACTGAGATTAAATTAAAACCAAAACGCCTTAACGCCAATGCCTTATTTTGACTTTAACTTATCTTAATAATGTAGGATCACAGGAAAAAAAAAACAATTAAAACAAAATAAATAAATTAACGAAGATCAATGTAGGCAGAGTTTTGGTATCTCAATCGTTAATCTTCTTTGAAGAATGCAAAAATTTACTGAAACTTTTAGAAGATAGAATATCATCCGGAGGCTGATTTAACTCTTCTTCAACAATATTTATTCGTTCTTCAGTTTTACCAATAAAATAATTTTCTTGAGCCAATTCTAAAATTTTGATTGAAAATAAATTAGTAAATAAAAAGAAAATAACAATGATAAAAATAAAAGTTACAAAAATTCAAAGTTTTATTTAAAAAAAGGAAAGAAAAAAATAGAACGAATTTTCTTTGAAAACAAAATTCGATTAAATTTCTATTATTCTGCTTAAAACTTAAATAATTTTCTTAATATTTCCGATATCTAATATATAATCTAAAAATTTAAAATTTATAAAATATAAAAATTAAAATAATTTTACCAAAAATACGAAAGAATAAAAATCACCGTTTGATGTATTGAACCGTTTGTGTTGTGAATAATGATCGTTCATAAATGACATCAAATATAAAAATATAACATCATCAAAAAATTCTCTTTGATTGACTAAATCGCTATATTATACTAAATCACAACCTGGAAATAAAAATCAATCTGTTTGCTTATTTATTTGCTTATTTAAAATAATTCTAAGGAAAAAGTGGAAAAAAATACTCTTTCATCTTCTAACAGTTCTCATTACTAGTTAGGCTGGCTCCAACGGCTACAAGGGTAAGACGCTTCCAAGCGGTGCGATCTGACGCTATTGTCGACAGTACAGAAGCATGGTCTAGGCCCACATACTTATGGTCAACCTATACGCTCAAAATCTTTTCTGATCGTATTAGTCCAGGTCTTGATTAGCCCACCTCGCCTTTGACACCACCCATCACAGGGTTTAGTAAATAACGAAATATTCGCCAACTCTTACTGTGGGCGACGAAGAACGTGTCCTAACCTGCGAAGGCGATGTTCTGTGATAACATTATTAATGAAAGTGGTATTTGAACGAAGGTGGATGCGATCATGTGATATTTTCCGCTCGTCGGACCTGTAAAATGTACCTTAGATAAAAGTGGTCAAAGAGAAATCATATCCTCCACTTTCAATGGCTCTTCGGCGATCGAAAAAATCACGGTTATACAGATGCAGACTTTCGTTTTTATGATAATTTCGCGACGGCTTCATAAAGATTTCATCACCGGAAAAACTGCTGTCATCGGGTTGTAATATTATTTTTGACCATTTGGTATTAGAGTGGACCCAAGGTATTTAAAATCGAATAATTCCTCAACGGCAATGAATTTAAAAAGGCATAAAAAAGAGGCAATAAAAAAAGGCATTATATCAGCTTCTTGCATATAAGACAAAAAGATTTTCATTTTATTTTGATCCTGAGTCCGATTCTCGCTACAGTCGCTGACACATTATTTAGCATTATTTGCATTTCATCATAACTGTCAGCAAAAAGGACTACATCATCATCGTATTCAAGATCTGTGACACGATGCTCTAAACTGATTTGGACACCTCTTGAATGCCGACAAGCGGTGCCCATTATCCAATCTATCGCATAGCTGAATATCCCAGCTCTTATTTCAAAGGGATTTGTCAGTCCCCCATATACATAGACCTGCATCGACTGCGCTCATAAAATGCCTTTATGAGTTGTATCTTCTCTTAACACCGTCGCTTTCCATCACCCTCCAAAGCGCCGCTCTATCAATTGAATCAAAGGTAGCTGAAAAGTCGATGAAACATGTGACAGTGGGTTGTAAATATCTGAAGCGATGTTTCAAACCTTTTTTTAGAATATATAAATAACTCCGATAGAATGTATCAAAATAATTTCAAAAACTAAATGTAAAAAGCAATTTTATTTCATTTTATTTCCTTATCAGTGATTTCTAGATTATCAATATAAGAATTATCAAAATATCAAATGAAAACGACTCGGTTCACGAAACAAACCTGTTTATTTCTAAAGCAAATCGAACTGCTTTATATTGCTTGATAATGATTTATGATGTGTGCCAATAAAAATCGGTAATTTTTTCAGTAATCAGTAATTTTCAAGTACTTTTAAAACTACCGTTCTACTTTTATATGGCCTGTTCTCATCGACGTTTATATTTTCAGCGCCATAATTCATATGTGATTTATTATTATTTGATCTTCCAGCATAATATATTTTTATTTTTGATCTAACGTATGTTTAATGCATCTTCCTAATCCAAGTGCGGGCAACGAAAGAAACCAACCAAATGATTTTGCAAATGATTTCATTAATCCCCTCATCATGCCTCTCATCTCTCTTTCTTACCTCTCTCCAATATCTATTCTCTTTAACCTCTCTTTACTATTAATCAGTTTTATTCGAACATACTAATAATATGCATTCGTAAATCGGAAACCTGGAATTTGCCAAATTTTACGGTGGGTAATAACCGATGCATTTTTTGGGAAATCTTAGGGAAATCGAATATTTCATCGAATCAGCTTAGTAATCAGTAGGGATCAATCGAATTCCGGCCGAAAGATTTGAGCTTCTTACTCAACATAAATTTTCAAGCCGTTATGACCCTCAATTCAGCCATATTTACCTCTCTCCAATACTTATTTCTCTCGTTCCTTCGCATATATTCGCTAATGGACAAGACATGCACGTGGGTAATGGCACAGGTCAGCGTACTGAGAGGCAAGGGCTTGCTCCTAGATCCGAGTACCACTGTACAGACCTCCACTGTCGCCAAACGACTCCTTGACGACAGTTTCTAACTATACTAAAAGCCAGCTGTGTAAATGGAGATTTACCTGTTTGCCACAAGAAATTGCATCACTTATCGACCCACAAATTATGTAATATCAAAACAAACAACCAGCAAACAGTAAATCAAGCAGTCGCAACAAAATGAGTGAATAAATCTGCAGATTAGGTAGACATATCCGCCGCGGCTGCGAATTAGAAATTGGGGGAAATTCGCAACTTCATTTATAAATTTTTAGAAGCTTTGTCAGAAATTGATGGCATTTATTTTCATGGGATTTAAACCATAATTTTGCATTACTCGGCATTTATTTTCGGCATCCTTGTTCATTACGGGTTTCTGGACCAATGGCTGGAAGGGCTTCGGGCTTTGCATCCTTTAATCTTTCACCTTTTCGTGTGAAAGGCCAAAAAGACAAGTGGTCGGCCTGCTCGAGTGTCCTGGCCCGTTGGCTCATTCGACTAATTTCGGAGGTCTATTAGATGTTTCCAACGAAATCCAAAACGCTTTCTCACCTGGTTAATGTAGTAAATTTCCTTGGAAATTTCAAACGAAATAGTCGCATTTTCTCGTTGGAGAATAAACCAAGGAAGGTTGGCATCTGAATTCTTGTCGAGGAACGTTTCGATTTGCTTTAATCGAAGTATTCATCAGTCGAATGCTGAATTGAGTTGATCAATGCAAATTGAAGGCATTATCGACGCGGAACCTTCAAGATAAACCCACATCCATCTTATCTTTAGAATAATGTAAGTAAGGAAAGGAGTAAATTTCACTCGTAAGTTCGGGAAACGGATTGGCTCCGAGAGCTTTCAAGTTCGAGCTATGAGCGATGAAATTTTCTCCCAATTCTGCATTTCTCAATCTAATTTCATTTTTAGAAAGAAAACTTTACGATAAAACCACCACCACCTCCACTTATTTTCGTGGTAGGCTTTATTCTGTCGGAAACAAGAGTTAGCCTCTCAAGACAATATTCTACTCGCTTCGCTAAAATACACAGATTAACAGTGGGGTTATGATTTGTTAAATGCTTTCATTCAGTAGCTCAAGAAATGGAGGTAAATAAGAATATTAAGTGGGAAATATCGAAAAAAAGGAACTAAACAAACTAAAGTTAAATTGAGAATGTAAATTATGTATCGTTAAATTATTTCTTAATTAATTTATTTTTAAGTTAACGTAGTAATAACGAACAGGAAAATAAAAACAAAAAACAGCGAGGCAATAGAAAATTGAGCTAAAAAACGAGCAAAACACGATTCAGCAGGTCAGAAATGGAAAGTCAGCAGTCTGATGAAACAAAGCTTATAGAGGTGACCTCCAATGGAAACGACTTTATAAGACCAGTGATTTCAATCGTAGGAGATTATAAACGATAAATGTCGGGCGAAAGATGGCTGTTGCGCTTCACTTTTAATTTTTATTTATTTTGTTGTATTTTTATTGTCCTGGACGTGATAGATGATGTTTTATATTGTCGCGATTTAAAATGAAGGGGTTTAATAACCCAAGTTTGAGTTTGGGCGATATGTTACGATACTTTTTAACTGAAAAGTGCTAACGAACGCAAATCACGAACATACTTTCTTTTCGTTACAGACATAAGAGGAACTTTCAAGCTTATACTCATCCTGCGGAATTTTTTCACTTTTCTTTTTTGAAATTGAATATAACTCGTATATATACAATATGAAATATGAAAGGTGAAAAAAATTGGGCAGAGCGTATCATACTTATTAGACCCAGCATTTTAATAAGATTTGCAAGTGGTAATGAAAAATCTATTGTAAAAATTCTACATGAAGATTAGAAAATAAGGCAATTAAAACAAAGTTTGAGGGTATTAAAAAATTATAGCGCTTCAAGAGCTATCAATGGAAATGTAAATGGGGAGTGGCGATAACGGAAAACGAGGTTGAGATAATAACGGAATATTGGAATAAATATTTTAATGAGATTTGAGGAGAATCCTTAAGGAGTTCGGGGAGATTTAGAGGGATTAAGGGATTAAAACGTAGATGTAACGCTAAGTGCACTTTTGATGTCACCCATCACAGAGTTAGCAAGTAACGAAATATGTGTCAGTTCTTGTGGTGGGCGATGTAGCCTAACCAGCGAAGAAGATACTTTGTGATGGTACTGTTAGTGCGAGTGGTATTTGGGCGAACGTGGATACAGTAATGTGAGATTTTATCTCAGCGAATCCACAAAATGTACTTTAGAATGGTCAAAGGAGAAAACTTCTTAATATCTTCCACTCTCATTGGCCATGTCTCATATATATGTAGCCAGATCGAACGAATTGCAGCGATATGGACGCGGTTTTTATGGTGGCTTCGTGACGACTCCATAAAGCTTCGCCAATTAGAAGAAAACATTTTTACCTATCGTTATCCAGGCTCTAACTTGATCTTTTGTTTGGCCAAGGATTCTTAAAATCTGGTACTTCCTATAGGCGATGAATTGATAAAAATAGGTATTTTATGAATTTTTGTATCTATGGCAAAAAAAAAATTTTCGTTTGATTATATTATTCTTGAATCCGATTCTTGCAGTTGTTGACACATTGTTTAGCATTATGTGCATTTTAACATAACTATCAGCAAAAAGGAGTGCATTTTCAGCGTTTTCAAGATCTATAATACTATAACTGGACTAATTTGGACACTTCTTGAATACCTATAATTGATATCCATTATATAATCTATCACATAGTAGAATATTGTAGTGGAAAGGACTTGACGGATATCAGCTCTTATTTCGAAGGACTCTGTCAATTCCCTATATAATATGCGTTTGTCAACTTACGAACAACGAACGTCGAGTTCCTTCACCCTCCAAAGCGCCGTTCTATCAATTGAATCGAAGGGAGCTGCAAAGTCGATAAAACACAACGGTGGTTATCAGATATTTCAAGCAATATTCCAATCTTCTTAACGTGAATATCTGGTCAGCACAACCGCATCCAGGTCTAAATCCAACTTAGCTAGAGCTCATTCTTCTGTCTCGTACTGTCATAAGTCTATTGAGTAAAAGGAAGCAAAAATTCTCCCTAAGAAGCTGATAGGCTAATTGCTCGGTAAGTATCATTACACTTGCGACAATGAATGAAAATATTTATTGGAAATTACAAATTTGCGACAATAAATGAAAAATAATTATGTAACAAATTCGAAATAAACAGCGAATGTCGAAAAAGAGAGAAATGTTATGTTAATAATTCCAAAAAATATAACTGATTCTAGGAGCCTATACATTGCCCACATGTGGGTCGGGTTTATAATATCACGCAGGTGGATAAAATATTGCATCAAAATTAGTTTTCTTTTTTATCTAAGAGGAAATTTTTCATAGCTGCTTCTTTGAAATAAAAAATAATTTTACAAATTAGCTAAAAGATGTGTGAAAAAAGAAAAGAAAAGAAGAAAGATAATTTTGTACGATTTTAATATTGAGTAGATGACTGATTATAATGTGAAAAAGCCCTTTGATTAGTGATGTTTTTTTTTATAAATTCTTTAGCTGCTTACGTATTGCTATTATTTTTTTATTTTCGGTTATTTCCGACACATGGTGTATCCTGTCACCATTGGAATTGAGAACAGAATTGCTGATCCAGTTATCTGTATTATTTCTTTCTTCAATACCAGAAAGTACATTTGTTGAAGGTGCGTTATGAAGGATGATGGGTAGCATTTGAAGAGTTCGGTCCAATTCAATTCATCTTCAATTCATCTTCTCCCATAAATTTATGGATAATTCCTCTTCTATTGGCAGTTGCAAACGTATGGTTCGACGATCGAATTAGTTGTGTCCGAGATCTAATTATATTTGGCCTAAAAGAATTCCTTCCATTTTACGAGACGATCCTTAATATTCTTAATAGGCAAACTATTGCTATCTCGTACCATTTCACTGGTCATTTCCCGACTTATAGTTACTTTATGAAGAAGGTGAGACATTTTCCTATTATCGCTTAATCGAGCTACCTTTTCCATTTCCAAGGCGATATCACTCCACTAATGATTTCTATTCCGTTAAGTTGCTGTTGTGAAATTCTTCGAAGCATGCGTTAGCCAGGATCTCATGACATTCGTTTTGGCAGTTTTTTGGCAGGACAGTTGGACAGTTGCTTCCGATACCCAATTAGCATATTTTTAACTAGTATATAAATCAGTATGTATTTGCTATTCCAGAAAAGTCGTTGATATTTAAATCATTGAGGTGCTTCAATAATTCGATTTAAAATGCACTCACTATCCTCGAACCTTTTAGTTTGAGATAGTTGAAAGATCTTGGGGGCTTTTTGCGAGTTGTCAATTTTGCGCAAACCATGGCTGGCATTATAATGTGCTCTGCTCCGTGAATGTTACCAATTTTAGCACTCCCATATGAACAACCACATAGTACGTAGTACTGCTCCAACCGCGATTTATTCAATCTAGTTGGAGTGAATGGATTGGAGTGAATGTTATTTGAGAAGTTCCACGTGATTAGTTTCTTCTTCTACGATGCCGGAAGCATGTATTATTAACAAAAATTTATGCTCTTCGGCAAAGCGAAGAAGGCCTTCTTTATTGGCATAGCGAACTCCTATGCTATAGTTGCCAGTTAAGTTCATCGCAACAGCACATTTCAGTTTTCTTCGATTATGTCCATGTCATTTTCGATAAAGATGTTGTTAGCAATTGACGTTCGATATAGAACTTATCCTCATCAGTCATCTGCAGACAATTGGAGCATATACATTGATAACCGAGATGTTGTAGAACTTGCCCTTAAAGCTGGCATATAATCGCGTATATAGTCATATATTAGTCGTTTATCGATTTCCACTCGATCAAAATGAAGTTGGCTTTTTCGAACATAACAAGGGCCATCTCACACAGAGTTGTCCGAAAGTCCACAAGGGTATACTTAGTAGCACTGCTAAGTTTAGAAATCGAGATCCGAAATGAGGATCTTCGACAAGCAAGCGACATAAACACGATATTTAGAAAGGGTGTAGGCAATGATCGCTTGGTTTGCAATGTCCAAAGACGTTCTGACGTTTGACGCTACTACAGCTAGCACCTCGCCACGCGTGCAAAGAGTCGTTTCTCTTGACAGGTTTCGAGCAATTACCTTGATTTGCGACATTATCCACAAGTTTTGGAATCCCTTTATATCCGGATTTTATACCTCTATCTCAAGTACCATCAGACTGATAGTATCATGTGCGTCGAAAGATGCGAACGCCATGTTGGACTTTTTCACCATAGAGTGACTTGGGGATAGGGTTACAAGTGAGTCCCCAGTAGCCACCAGGATTTTTGATGTGACAGGTTTACTTTACTTGAAGTCAAAGATAAAGCAGAAAAATCAAAGAATCAAAAGAATTAAAAACAAAATTTAAGGAAAAAATAAACTTGAAAAAAAACACCTTTCGTTCAAGGTGTCAGCGAAGAATTCTAATAATCAACAATCTTTCTTAATAAATTTAGGGACAGAAATTCAAATAAATCACTTGCAAAACTGACTGATGAGGTGCGCTATACTACAAAAATATATTTTTTCATACGTACATTGGTCCGTCTTCTAAACTTATTTTTCTTCGTTTTCAGGTGCAATCGTGGAGTTTGCTTTACAATCTGTAAATCTAAAACATTTTTGGCGTTAAATACAATATTTGGAATATTCACAACTTGATAACTTTATTTATAATTTATTGTTATTTATTAAATCCCTTCCATTTTTTGGATTCAAAAAAATCCATCGTGAAAAAAAGGTTATTTCTTTTCGAATTTATTTGCAATTAGTAGAAATCTTGGACCGCAAATACTCGCGGCCGCCGCTGCGTTTATCTATTATTGGCTTCGTCCAGTGAATTTTCCTTTCCAATATTTTTCTCTTAGGTGAGCTGTGGGAGTCAGTTTTGTCCAGTTAACCTATTTATTAAGTTTAATGGTGGGAATCCAATAATTTCTTTGATTATTCTTTGATAATATCAGTAATGTTAGAATTAAAATTTAAAATTACTGGCAAATCTATTTGAAAAATATTTTATTGAAAAAATTTATCGTAAACAGCAAATATGAGGAATAGAAAAAATATTGATAAATTTTAAAAAATTCCTAATCACCAATTTAAATATTCTGGCGATTAATGCGTGGAAAAATAAATAATAAATAATAACAATTTGATATTGAAAAAAAAAATTTTTTTTGCCATTTTAGTTAAAGCAAACAGCATTGAGGAGAAAAAATTATAATTTTAAGAGTTTCTAGAAATAAATTTGTTATTGCGAAATTAGGTTGCTGTTTTGTTGTTAGAAACGGAGTTTCTTCAGCAGTTTGCAATTTCCTTTACGAAATTCTTGCTCACTCGTTTTCTTACACAAAACTATCGTATGAAATTATTTCAGTTTTTAGAAAATTTGCATAATTAAGCGTCGTAATTGCTATTATTATTTTTACCGTTATTTGTTTACTTTTTCGTTGATACACTAATTATTTAATTAGTCGACCAGTCGCTTTTTTGCTTTTCATTATTTTTTATTTCAGCCATACTAATGGGATCGAGATCGTTTGATATATCGGAAGATTATGCTGAATCGCAGATGCGTCGTGCAGTTGCACGAATTTTAGAAAATATTGGATTTTCAACAGTGCACGAAGTAGCATTGGATACATTAACTGATATCGGCAAAAAATTTTTGCAGAAAATGTGGACTGATTCGAAATCATTTGCAGAACATGGTAAATAAAATTTTTATTGAATGATTGCTACGCATCACATCGATCAGTTCAAACCAAAAAAATGAAGTGAAATATTTAAATTTGATGAATATTGAAACATTTAATAAAAATTTACGCATTTTTAATTAATTCTATAACTTTTCAATTACATAAATAAGGGCGGGTTCATATGTTTCTTCATTTTCTATTTTTGGTTCTTCCTTTTCTCTGGATTTTTTATCTTTCTCTATCTTCTTTTTTTGCGCTACACACCATTTCTGATTTGGTTGCTCCATTTATTACTACGGTGAGACCCTGGCATTCAGGGATTATGCTGCTGGCGGGACTTCAGTAGGTACTATCACTCTGCTTGGGAATTGGGATATATGTATTATTTTGTCTGATATTCCACACCATACCAGAGAGTTAAAGGTGAGTTGGGAAGGACGTTGAAGAACGTTGGAGATTTTAATTTTAAGACATGCTGGTTTTCTCTTGGCGTTTTGTTGACCTTAGGCTTCCAACTGAGAAAGGTAATCTGTTTCCCTGTTGATGGTTGGCAGTTATAGTGATCGACGAGTATTTCATTCGCCTTGCGAATGAGAGAAAAGCTGAAAATTTCCTGTTTTCTTCTACTGTTTTCGATCGGCTTTCTTAGAACCGTATCAATTTTTTCTTGCTATTACATGCCTTTGAAGCGTAACTAAGAACTCCTGACGTACTCTGACAGCTTTTTCAGGCTGTTGGGCTATTGATTCTGATATCCAACTAGCGCAGTCCCAATTAGCGTATCTTAGTATGGATTTGGCGAACATTTGGAGAATCTTCAAAAGGGACCAATATTCATTTCCTTGACCTTTATGTCTATGAAATTTTTCGACATTTGACTTTCCAATTCACGTATTGTCTTTACATCACATAGTTGAAAGATTTTGAGGATTCTGTTTCTCAGAACCATGATATGGTCCATTCCGTGAAATTTGCCAGTTTTAATGTCGCGAAAGGAGTTGGTATGTAGTATGAAACTCTTCCAACTGATCAAAATATAACTGGTCTAGTTGGAACATTGGTTGTCCGGAGAATTTTCCGTGTGATTAGATGTTTTCTATGTAGCATCGTCACCTATGTGAATTCTGATCTTACTCGACCATCACCATGTTACTTCTTGAGAGGAATGTTGTTAGCAGTTGTAGTTCCGCATAAATTTCATTTTATCACGGCATCTGCCCATAAACTTTGAATCAAACACAGGCCATGCTACCTTTAGTTGTCTTTCGCAATTGGAGTGGATTTAGTTATCTCACATACGACGTTTGCTACGCTATTTCGCTGCATTAATCATATTCGCGCAGTTATTTCCTTTCTCTTACATCATTAATCATTTTCTCATGAGTCTGTTGCGTTATTGTTCTGTTGTATTAGCCTTTTAATTCTATTCATAGCTCTAATTATTTATTGCATTTTTTTTTTTTTAAAGAGTCCTCACCATTACTGGTTGAACTCGCTCCACTGGCTTGTCAAAGCAATATGCCATGGAGTCCCTTGGCGAGAGAAATACAGGTGAGTCACCAGCATCACCCTGATTTTTGCACAGGTTTACTCCTGCGGGGAATCGAATCCCAGCATCGGCGCTCCCAATCGAGCAATAACCCACTGAGCTGTTCTATTCCCCTAATTATTTATTGCATATATGTATTTCCTTATTGTGTTTTCTTATCAGCCGAATATTTTATTTGTTTAATGTATGATCAGTGGGTTTCCATGTAAAGTAAGTACAAAAATTTTTTTAATAATTTATCATGAATCCATTGAGAGTTCTTGATTGTTTTGATGATCGTTTTTAGGTGGCCGTACGCGACCAGTAATGCAAGATGCTCAAATGGTTTTTTTGAAACATCAGCTAAATTTAGGTGACTTGCAAGATTATATGCATCAAGTTGAAAGCAATCCTCTTCCAGAAAAAGTTTGTTTTTTCTGCAAGAGATTCTGCAAGAATAAATTTTCAAATTTTTATTTTTAGTTTTAAGATTTTCTTAATATTAAAAATAATGTTTATATTCCAGTCTTATTTTTTTATAATTTTTATTTCTTTTTCATTTGGTTCGTTTCTGAATTATTTTTTCATTGCTAAAAGATAAAATGTACATTCATTTATGAGGTTATTTTTTCTCATTTTTATTTTAGGTGCCATTATTTCCGTCTCTAAATCCTCCTGCAATTCGGCAGCAAATTCCCTCTGAAAAAGAGTCAGTGGAGCGGTCGGATTCTATACCACCATATTTACCTGCTTTACATCCAGAATTTTGTATAGATCAAGGTTTAGTTAGTTTTGTCTTTACGATAATAATCATTTTTACGATTCTGTTATTTCTGATTAGAATCATTAAACATTTATGTAATAATAATTTATATTAAAGCCTTATCAAAGCAGCCTTTATCAATTGTTCAAACTGTTCATTCAGATACAATTAAATCAAATCAAATCAAATCGTCAAATCATAATGAGTAATTTTCGTCTTTTCAGATCAGATTTTTGTTTCGATAAAAAATATTTTGATAGTTTATATAATAATAACTGTTTAAAGAGTTAATCGAATTTTTTTGTATAAGCATTTCAGTGGATTCCTGACTTTTTTCATATATCCCTTAGGAACAGTTTTGGTTGATCTCATGAAATTATCAATTTTCCTTAAAATATTTTCAATATTGTCTTTTTCAATACCGCTCCTTGTTCGCTAAAAAAAAAACTCTAGAATGTGGTTAAAGTCACATTTTCCTGATTTCACCGGATTATCGGCAATAAATCTCGGTTTTTTATCAAAGGCTGATTTAAAATTAGCAATTGATCAATCTGATGATGTGGCAAACAATGATAACAAAGATTTGTCTAAATTCTCTGCGCAGAATATATCAATATCGAATAAGCAGAAGAAAAAATTAAGCATAGAGGTAACATTTTTTAAAAATGGATATTCAGAGAGTAATTTGTGTTTTCATTCTTTTCTTTTGGAAAACTAAGTAATTTAAATGTTTCCTTTTCAAATTTATAATTTAGTGAAATTTTTGATATGAATTTGTATATTTTGTATTTACCATTTATTTATACTATTGAAAAAAAATTTATTCTTAAGGAGGCAGCCAAGAAACTTTTAGCCGCACAGCAAGCTAACAGCTGTAACAATTTTCTTAAAGCATTATCAACTCAAGAAAATTCATCCACAGAAAAACAACATTCTGAGGTTTTTTTACAAATATTATTTGAAAATATCTTTTAGGATAAAGCAATTGAATTAATCAACTGAATTAAAAGATTTTCTGTAAGTCGTTCGGCTTCCTCTTTTTGTATGCAATTAAATCTAAGTGATTTAATCAAAAGCAAGAAATTAACTGGTAAAATATTTATATTATGCATTTTCTAGAGGACATCGGGTATGTTTGGTATGCCCCCATCTAGTGCAGTAAATATTGGTCATATCAGTGATTCTGCAAAAGCAAAACAACGAAAAAAAACTAAAAGAGAAAAGGATCGTGAGGAGAAAAATATTTATATGGATGTTAATGATGGTAGTTCGAATTCTATGGAAAAAGTAATTCTTTTTTTAGAATGGAGAAAAATATCTTAAAAAATACATATTAATGCATATTTATCTTTCAATTGATTTGAATAATGTAGATAGAATTCATTAAATAAAATTTAGACAAAATTTTCCTCGAACGATAGCTCGAATAAGCCGTTGATATTAAGTGAAAAAAGTGGTATTTGGCCAGACAGTGTCAACAGTAAGTCGTTCTTTATCACTGCTCATTCCTTCATTATTGTGTTTATATAATAATACTATAAATAATAGGCTATTGCAGAAATTAAAGCCAAAGAGATTTTAACGTAATATTTTATTGTTACTCATAATATGTTTCATTTTATTTCATTAATTTTCCGAAAAAAGTGAATCTTCCTTACTCTTCTTCAGAAATTTCGGCCCATTTATAGTCCCATGGCACTCGACAAATCTTCCTATACTCTTTTGTGTCGACCTATTGTTAATTATAAACTCGCTTGATTTATCTATAAATCTATTATAAACTCGCTTGATTTCACTGGCTTGATTTTCTTTTTCTTTCTGACATTTCTTGGAACCTATCATATTTAGAAAATTCCCTTTATATATCTCAGGCCACACTATAATCTTGAAACAATGGCCGATTCTCATCTAGGCATCTCGCCATAATATCATGTGCTTATAAAGATCTAACGATTCTATTTTCCGCTGTTAAACCACTGTAAATATACGAAATATCCAGTGCTTCATGTTACATCAGACAGCTCTTCTATATCATCTTAATGTTTAATCTTAATGTTCTCAATATTCTCCAAAATGCATTTAATATAAAATAAATGCGTGTTTTCTTTAACATATTTAATCAGTTTTTATTAAAGAGTATCATTTGCCTACAATCGTGTTTTCAATTTGTTTAATTTAATATTGCCAGTTGAAATTTTACCATCATTTGGTATATGGTCATCGTTTTGTACATTTAAACCTTACCTTCACTGGGCTTTGAAGTTGCAAGAATTTTCATTATTTAAGCAATATTAAGTATGTCATTTCTGATTAGATGTTATTAGATTCTGATTAGATTCGAAAATCAGCCTAGTCAACATAAAATACAGGAAGTCTAGTAGAATACACAGTTAAACTGCCCCAATGTTATATCAAATATATTTTCATAGATAGTCCTTTGTCTGCCTGCTGATTTATTTTCTTCAGTTGTATCTACCGTCGCTCTGGCTTCCTAGTTAATATAAATAATAATCTGTAACTTTTTAGTAGATGGAAAGATTAGCTGGTTCACTCAGTATAAAGAGATTCTCTCTCTCGACGATTCTATCATGGAATTAAGTAAAATTTATTTAAAGCGATGCTGTTAATGCTCTTTTGCGTATTGTTCTATTCATCAGCTAAAGATTCATCGAATATCAGAAAATATCCCTCATGATGAATGAATTAATATTACTTATGAATAAGGCATTTTTTAAACAAGAGGATATTCCATTCAGTTAGTGGAACTAAAAACTCCTAATATCCAGTAGTAATCAAGTAGTTTAATAATACCTAATAGCACCAGAAATTATACCAATTTTTCAGAAATGCAAGAGAAATTTGTCCAAGCCGTAGGGCTCTTTAAATTTTCAAATCAATCAAGCTTCCCTGAATATCGATCCTTTACTGTCGATATTTCTTTTTCTTTTCCTAATTATTCTTTCCTCAATAAAAATTATCCAAATGATATTGATCAATAATCAACCAATAATTGATTGATATTCTTACTTCAACAAAAAATATACGGAAATTCTTAAAATTTTGTCTAAAATCTTTTATTGCTATTGCTTCTGTTCTTAGAAAGCCTTTGGCCTTAGGTCTTTGTCATCGGTATTTTTTATACCTTTCCTTATATCCCATTTATTACAGTCTTTATTTCTTTCTAGAGTTCTTAGGACCTTTCTCCCTTAAAACTCATTATATTTCCTTAACATCTACCATACAAAATGTTTTTTTTTTCTTTTTATGATTTACTCTTTCCTTTTTCTTCTTTCACCCTTTTCTGTTATGATACAGTTCATTCTATGCCCGAAGAGCATGGAATATGAGGAGTTAGGTATGTGTGGTGGAAGTGCAGCGAGAATTGATGTATTGAGCAATTTTAATAGGAATTCAGCAAAGAAATATTTTGGAGATATAGAGATATTATATAAAAGCAAAATAATCAGCTTAGACGATATTAAGGGATGGGACACGAGATCGTTTGACGCTAAAGGAAGATATTAAGCGAGTCGAGTAGAACGAAAGCCAATTTTAATTTAATTTTAATGATAAAATGATAATAACGAAATAATAATGATGAAATATAACGTCTAGTTCTTGAAGATTAATCTTAAATTTCAATATTGATCCTCAAGTTTGAATACGATTTATATTCACATTTATGTTGCTCTTTACTGCCATTATACTGCCATTAGTCTTTAGCATTGGTTCTTAGGAAACTTTTATTTTAAAAAATAATTTTCAGCAATAATTGAGATTAGAAATATATACTTAAGGCTGCTGGTCAGGTTGGTTCCACTGACTACAAAGGTAACACGTTTCCAAGCGGCTTGGTGTGACGCCATCGTCGACAATAATAGAAATCATTCTTTTTTCCATCGTTTAAGTCCGTATATTGCTGGCCCATCTATACGTTCAGAATCTTTCCTGACTGTACCAATCCAGATCTTGATTGGCTTACCTCTCTTTTGATGCCACTAATGAAAGAGTTTATTAAATAACGAAATATGTGTCAACTCTTGTGGTGGGCGATGAAGAACGTGTCCTAACCTGCGAAGGCGACGCTCTATGATGGTGCTGCTAAAGTAGCATTTGAGCAAGAATTGATGCAGTCATGTACGATTTAATCCGCTCGGTGGGCCCATAAGATGTATCTATGAATAGTCAAAGGTAGATAACTTCTTCTTAATATCCTTCGCTCTCATTGGTCATGTCTCGCAGCTATATAGCAAAATCGAACGAATCGCGGCTATATAGATGCGGACTTTCGTTTTTATGGTGATTTCACGATAGCTGCATAAAAGTTTCATCAACCGGAAGAACACTACTTCTAGCTGCCGTTATTTGTAATATCTTTTTTTGCCTAACCATTCAGGTATTAGAGTGGATCTAAGATATTTGAAATTGGACACTTTCTTAATCGCTTATAAATTTGTAAAAATCGCTTATAAATTTGTAAAAAAAGCTTCTTGTAATAGTGAAAAGACTTTCGTTTTATTTACATTGACTTTGAGTCTGATTCTCGCTGCAGTTGCTGATACGTTGTTTAGCATTATTTATTTGCATTTCCTCACACCTAAGGCTGCTGTTTTTAAATATAATATAAAAAAATTACTAATCTTTTTTATTTCTGTCCAGTTAATCTGTCCAGTTTTGCTGTCTTATTGCTGCCACTGGAAAGGATTAAGCCTAGATTTTTTACATTTGTTCTAGGTCCATCAATTTTTCTGTCTATTTTCATTTTTTCAAGTTTAAATGCCCATTATTATTGTGCGACTTTCATTCTTTTTTTTCTATGTTGGTCGTTGCAATAGATATTTTTGCTTAGTATTAGGATAATTATTCAGATTTCTTATAGTCTATTAAACATATAAGTATATAAATAAAAATATGCATAAAAGTATATAATATTCGTATGTATGTAGTATCCAAAATACATACATTATTTTTCAGTTACAAGAAATTCGCCATCTTCATCTTTAACTGAAAGATTACCAGTGAGTACCTTAACAGAAAGGGAAAGGTATTTTTAAAATATAATTCGAAAAAGTAATTCTTATCATAGGATTATTTATTAAATTATGCATTATTAAGAGGAGTGAAGTTGTTCTTTGCTGCTTTATTAATATTTTAGTATGAATATTTCAGCTTTATCGATACATCTGTGCCAATGCTGAATGTGGTGCTGGAAAAATTGAAATTTGAAGTAAATTTTTTTTGGATTTATTTTCCTTACCACCTTTGAATTTTTCAAAAAAATTTGGTGAATCGATTTTAATTCAGTTATTTTTTTTTTAGTGTGATCGAAAAGAAAACTCAACCAAATCATTCGATTTAACAAATTTAGACGATGTTATAGAAACGAACCTCAAACATATCGAGCCTGAATCAATATTTAAAAGGCAATATTCTGTATAAAAATGTTTTTGTTATAAAATTTGCCATAAAATAATATTATGGGTAAGATTATATTAGTCTTTTTTTTTATTACTGGCTTACAGGGTTTTTTATCTTTCTTATTTTTTTGAATCTTTCCCTATTTCCTTTTTTAATTTCATTTAGAATTTATCTATTATTTAATGCTGATACATTTGGTTTGGCAGATTGCTAGGATAAGATTCCACTGCCAAAGAATTTGGTAATAGGGATTCTTGTAAGTCTCTCTCTCCACTCACTTTACACTCGTGCTTTTAATGACGAATCAAACTAATGATGTGATTCAGTTGAAGCAAACTTGAAAAACTTGATTATCCTGTCCCCATCCAATTTTATGTATTTGTGCTATATTAATTGGTAAATATCAATTTTATTGTTAACTAATGAATAGCTAATAGGTGTTTAAAACACCATAGTTTAATATAATGAAATTTATAATACGGTTGATAAAATTAATCGTTTATTAAAGTCAATAAATTTCTAAAAAATTTTTGTATAATTAATTGTTGTTATATAGATTTTGTATAATAAATTAGGGAAATTAGGGATTTTAATTTTAATTTAAAAAATAAAATTAAATGCTTTAAAAAGATGAAATTTGACATTTCCTTTTTATTTAAATAATGAAAGAGCTGTTGAAATGATTCATTTCAATGCTACAATCTTAAAATTTAACCATTAGTTCTCAAAAATAATTTCCTCACAATTCGAAATAAATAAGGGAAATTTAAGTGAGAAATTTAAGTTTATGTTTTTCAAGTTTATGAAATTTAAGTGAAAGTTTACTTTAAAATTTTTTTTAAAGTGGAATATGATTTTAAAATAATTTACACTTCTTTGCAGGGAGAATTGTGGTAATTACAAATCTGAAGTTGTTGATGATATGGTTGAATATTGCAAGAATAAAAATTTGAATAAAGAGCAAAGTGAAGTTGTGATGGATGCGAAGAGTAACAAGAAAGAATTGAAAGAAATGGACACAACTAATAAAAATAGTAGGAAGGAAACAGTTAAACGAGAGGATCCACATGAAAATTCTTCGGTTTTAGCTGGTGCCAAATATGATAATATGCAAATTGCTTCAACTATCCATTCAGCTACTGGTAAATTGTATATATATATATGAATTAAATTTAAATTTTGTTTAATTTTTTTGATTACTTTTCTTTTAAACTTTTAATGAAAATTCCTTACATTCTGGACATTTGCACTTATTCTTTTTTTTCTTTTTTAATATATTCTTTTTTTATTTTCTTTTGTTTTCTAAATTTTTTTTGTATAGTAGGTACAACAAAAATAAAAATGGTGCTTTCGAGAACTAATCTCCAAAAAGAATATTCTTCAACGGCAGTTAAAGGTAAATTATTTGTCGCTTGAAATTATTGTGCGTTTTCATGCAAGCCTATATGCAGTGGCTATCGGCGATGTTCCATACAGTGTTGAAAATGCTTCCTCAACTGGAATTGTTCCCACAAAACATGCATTTTATTCAGGTGGCCGGAAGGATAATATTGAAAAAGAATCTAAAAAGAAAAAGTATAAGGTTTGTTAATTTGTTCTTCTGAATTTTCAGTTTTACAAAAATTTTGAGTTTCTTTTCGATCTCTATTGATCCTATTTGAATATTATAGGATAAAAGAAAAGAAAAAGGTCATTCTCATAAGCATAAAGATAAAGGTAAGAGCAAAATACATAAAAAGGAAAAAGACAAAGGAAAAAGACGGCAAGCCCAAGAATTTCCCAAATCAAAATTATTTCAAGCAGGTAATGTAATTTAAGATTAAATTTGAATTGAATTTTTTGGCAAAGTTCTTCAGTAAGATAGATTTATTTCTAATTTTTATTTTTATAGAACCCGATGAATCTTTAATGAAAATCCCTAAATTAAAAATAAAATTTGGTGCTTCTGGTTGTCTCCAAGCGTCACCTTCAGATATTTTAACACCAGTGAGCAATAACACTTCAGTTTGCAAGGATCCAGTCTCATCTAAAATAGTAGCTCCTCATAAGTAAGTAAGTTTTGATTTAAAATATCAAATGTTCAAGTTATTTTATTTTGTTAATAAAAAATAATATGCTAAAAAAAGGGAAAGAAAGTTTGACGATTATCATTTCATATCATGAACTTTTGTGACTAGTCATCGTTTTTTCAGTTCATCCTTGGTTTCTGCCGCAGCATTTTCTGAAGCGAAATGTGCAACCATTTCTTCAAAAAAAGTGATAAGTGCGACCAAAAGTGTTGAAAATTCAATACACGATGGGGGGACAAAAGATTTCACGAAAAAAAATGTATCAACTGAATCTTCAGCGTTTCTTAAAAGAACTGCATCATTTGCTCAGCCATTATTAATATCTCAGAGGAGGGAAGATCAAAGGAAAGAGACTAAACATTCGTCATCATCCGTCAAAACTGAGGTTATTTTTTGTAATAATCTGGTTAAATTATTTTCAAATAAATTATTTTCTAAAAAAAATTTGTTAATTGTGGTAAAATTGTGGTAAACAATGTATTCAAAAAAATTCGTAATTAATTTTTATTGTTTCAGTGTAAAATATCGCAAAAATTTTCAAAAAAAGATTTATCACCTTTCGTTAGCAGTTCATCACTTAGGATGTTAGTTAAATTCTTTTCGAAATATGTATTTATGTGCTAAATTTTTTTAGTTTATTATTTTAGTTTATTAAATATTAATTCGCCGTTATTAATCATTGTTAATTATCGATCATTTTAGTTTTCTAATTCTACTGCTTTATATCAAGTTGTTTTCAGAATTTTCGATAAATCACCTCTGAAAATTGGCGAAATAAAAAAAGTGGAAGGGAAACAATCTGAAAATTATATGGAGCAATTCAAACAGAAAAAGAATGAGCAAATTAAGGATAAAGTAAAACTAGTTAAAAATAATAGCAATCAGAAGGCATATGAAGATGAACAGATGAAGCAAAGTAAGGGATTAGAAGGTGGACATCATTCTCACTCAAAGGAAAGTAAAAATCTGGATGAAGTGGCAAAACAATTCAAAGAAGGAAAAACGTCTTATGGCGATAAACGGCGATTATCTGACAGATCTAATGAAGAGGATGAAGAGGCAAAAAAATTCGAAGTGATTGGTGTCGGAGTGATAGAACAATTGAGAGGAAATAAAAAAGAGAATCTTAAAAAGAAACAGTTGAAATTGGCCAAAGAATTCATTAGCAACAAAAGGAGATATAGAGGGAAAAAAAAAAATTTGGATGAAAGGAAGAAACAAGAAAAAAATAAAGAAGACCCAGAAAAGGAAATGAATAAAGAAAGAAATAAGAAAGCAGACGCTTTTCAAAGTAAAAGCGTGGAACAAATCCAGTTGAAAGAGAAAAATGAATATAAAATTGATGAAAAATCGACGAAATGTGAGAAAGCAGATGAAATAATATCGAAACACATCGAAAAAGACAAATTGGTGCTTAACGATACATTTTCGCATAAAAAAAGTGAACACAAATCGCATTCAGGTGCGTTCATTATTTAAATTGAAGGATTCGTTTAGTTTCTAGCTTAATTTTCGCTTTTCTTATTTTCAAGCTATCGAATTTTTAATTTTTCTTCAATTTTTTTCTCTAGTTCTATTTTGGAGTCCCGAAAGTTTTTATTTTTAAATCTCCTGATTAAAGCTTTTTATGATAATTGTTTGAAGAGTTCACAAAGAAAGTTAGTGATAAAAGGGCTTTGAATTCAAATTCAGAAAAGTCTTCCAGTGAATCGAAGATAAAGAACGAAAAGAAAAGGAACATAGAAAAAGTAAAGAACTCGTATTGGTTAAATTGTTTGAATTTCAAAGATATAAAATTATTGTAAACTTTAAATGTTCAAATAACTTACAATTAATATCAGATTCATTGTTGAATGTAGTTTGTGAGAATTTGCAAGCACAGGATTAATCTATCAAAGAATTTAAAATTCAAAATTCAAGTGAAGGGCAAAAGTAAAAGATATAAGAATTCTGATTTTTTCGTTATATGATCGTTATTATGTTCGCCAAATTTCTTGATTATCTTGAAAAAATTACTGATCTTATAACAATTAAGACCGGTACATATCCAATTCATCCTGATAGTGAAGACTCGTTGGATGTTTGGATTTGTCCAGTATGTTCAGTTGCTTATGTTGATGGAGCTTGTGATATGGTTTGTTGTGATCATTGTGATAACTGGTTTCATTGGTATGTTCTTATTATTCTCGTTGACTTGGAAGTTTTATTTTGTCTTTATCGGAATTAATGTTTTACAGGAGCTGCGTCGGATTAGTGCTGGCACCGCCTGCTGAAGTGCCTTGGTATTGCAATAATTGTGCCAAGAAGAAAAGTCTTAAACGGAAAAGTCAGTCGAGTGGCGTGTCAATGAAAAAGATGAAAAAATGAATATATGAATATATGAATGAAAAGTGAACAAAAGTATTCAAAAATCGTTTAAAAACTTTTCATATTTTATATCTATTTACTATATATTTTATATCTGTTTACTATTAATTATACACTTTTTACACATTTATTATTAATCATTTTAAAGATATGCTTTTTTTATTTGCTTAAAAATCTAGTTCAGATTAATTTATTGCACTTCGATTTCCTTTCAGTTTTTTTAGGAACTCATATAATTTTAAGCATGTATTGCAATTTAAAAGAAATTGCTCAGCATCTATAATCTGCCATATATTTTTTTTGTTTTTGTAATTCTTAATTTTTATAATTTTTTGTAATATTATGTTTATAATGTTTGTAAATAATAACTTTGCGGGCAAATTTTTAAAAATTTTAGAGTTTGTTGGTAGCTGTTAAAATCCATATTCGTTTGTCCGTCACCTGTAAATCCGTTTTAATTTTTTTGGTTCTACAGGGTTACTGAGCTCATTGAAATCATTTTCTGTCAGTCAGTTAGCTTTTATAAAACGACGAAGTTATACAATATTTTCTTTTGATTTGTTTGAAAATTCCGGTTCCGCTTATTACGGTTCCTTTCCATTTTACGTCAGAATACTTGAATTTTTTGATTAATAATTTATTTAATCCTATTAACTTTATTCGATTTTTTATGTATTTCACCATATTTAAAGTAGATGTTCATTTTGTGGTGTTGTTTATTTTCTTATGGAAACGAAAACGAAAAAAGTTGATTTTTATAAATTTTATGGCAATTTTATTTTTATAAATTTTAATTTTTGTGGTGAAATTTATAAATTTTTATTTCTTTTCTTTTTTTCAAAAAGAAGTCTTCTAGTTATCTTTCATTATTATACTTTCTTAAAAATTTAAATAAATTTTTGCCGTGCAGTCCACTTAAAACTCACCAGTTTGCGTCACTTCATTTCTTGAACAAACGTATTCTTCCATCTGGGCGAAATTTATAATTTCATACTGGTTGCCGTACTCTCCATATAACTGAACGACAATATTTTAATCGACAATTTCAAAACCAAGAGATACTAGAAGTGGAATTTGCAGCTTTCTTCTGCTCTGTTAAGAAATCCACAGTAGTCGCATTTACAATACTGTCTCATTTTTGGAGCATTGTGACTGTGCTTATTTCCCCGAATAAAAGTTGGCCATTCAATTTTTGTGTGTGGTTCCATTATATCCACGAGATGCTTGCAAAAGTATCTAAGTATATTACAGAAAATCTTTTCATATCATAACAATTTTATCAAAAAGCAACAAAAACAAAATTTTTAAAGAAATAGAATCAGAATTTTTTTCCAATTTTGCCTTTAAATCGATGTATAATGTGAAATTTTCACCATAACTAGCATATATATCATTTTTTTTTTTTAAAGAAGTGCTCAATTCAAGAAAATATTCACGAATGTAATTTTATAATCTAAAAAACAAAAAGCACATTTTTTCGATGATTCGTGAATTCGTTAAAGAGTTCAAGTTCAAGAAATTATGCATTAAATAAAGCAATAATATAGTAAAATAAGCAGCAATAAATAAAATAAATAAAAAACAGTCCAAAGGTAAAAGCACCAATTTCAGAAATTGCTCGTTAATAGTTGTTAGTCACTTAAACAAGATAAACTAATTTCTAATATAAATATTATCGTTATTGTATTATATTATAAATTAAAATTTTAAGATGGGTATGATTATGGTCCCAAATAAATTAAACATCGCATAATTATTTTGATGTTAAATTGAAGTACACTACACTAATATTTATTCAAGCGATTTAGTGATAAAAGAAAAATTTTAATTTGTCTTGCAGCACGAAATGTTTTTTAGGAAAAATATTCGGAAATAACAGGAATTTGTCAGAGAATTTTTTGCGCATATTTTGCTAAAATTCAATTCATTGATACTTAAACGACAATAAATCATAAATAATGAAATGTGAAATTATACGGACGAAGGACTTTTTTGACCACAATTTGTCTTAAAACGAAGAAATTTTAAAAAAGAATGACCGTAAAATATCAAAGCAGCGAAATGAAAAAGGATTAACATAGTTAAAAAAAATGATTGTATGAAATGGAAACAAAAAAATCGAAAACAACCTCGTTCCTCGTCCACTTCATCGAAATAAAATTCAATTAACGATACATTGTTATGGCTGAATGCACTATTACTTGGATCTCTGTCGACCATCAGAACAGATCAGATTTTTTTGACCATAATTTGTTTTAAAATGAAGAACTTTAATAAAAAATGACCATAAAATAGAGTTCTTTTACTCCGACAGGAATAAATCTGCCAAAAAATGTTCGGCTTATACTAGGAACCAACCTGTATTTCTATCGTCAAGAAGAGCCAGTGAAGTTAGTTTAACCAGAAATGGTGAAAGCTAGCCACTTACACCACAATCTTACTTGTTTATTATCAATAGTTATAATTCTTTACTGTTTGGCATCATCAAAGGTTGGAGTAATATTGCTCACATCAAATGCAAATTTATGATATGGAAAAAGCAGAAAAAGAAAAAGCCTATATTTTTATTTTTTTTTCATGCATAATTTTTTACCCTGCAAATGTTTCATCGAACTGGTCTTCAACAGTTGCCCTTAGAATAATGTGTTTGCCTTTGTGCTCGCAAGCACCGATGATCAGCCTTGATAAAACTTCATTATGCCGTTATTCACATAATTTTCTCAGATATATCGAAAAAATTGATATTAAATTCGCCAAAATTGTAGAAATTTGAAGTTGGAAATTCGCTGCATAAACGATTAAAATTAAAATAGGTGATAAATTTTATTTCATGTTTTATTCATTTTTTTCCGCAATATCGCCATGAATGTTAGAAAAAAATTAGATCCAAATAAATTTCAAAAAAAAACTTTATCCATTTGGACTTCATTTTTCTAAATTTTACTAAATATGGAGTCCAATTTACATCGTTTGGTTGTTCAATCTAAATTTTTATTGGAAAAGAATCTAAAATTTATTGAAAATTTTATTGCTTATTTCAAGATTTTTGTTTTTGATGTTTAAATATTTCATGGTAAAATTAGCCAAATAATATGATTATTTAGTATTTCTTATTCTTTTAGGCATTATTTATTTATTTTAAAGGAAAGAATCATAGTAAATGGTTGAAATTTTAATGATTAGAATAGTTCTCAAAAAATATTTTATTATTTTAGAGTTCATCAGAATTATAAAGAAGAAAAAAGAATATTTGCATAAAAATTAATATTATTGGAAAGAAAAATTTAAACCACTAACTTTTATATTTATAATATATATTTATTTTATTTACTGAACCAAGAATTTAAAAAACAAAAACAAAATGCTGTGCTATAAGCAATAATAAAATAATAATTAGAAAAAAAATTAAAGGGATGCTTATAATATTTAGGATTACCTTTGTTAATCAAGATTGCGACTTTACCATACAATTTCAAAGCTTGTGGAACTGTCATGAATCTAACTAGAATCGAGTGCGTTGTTCATATAGTATTTGCTTCTTTATACAATGAGCAAATAGCTCATTGTTGATTTAATAGTATAAGCGGTAATTTCATAAGCTGTTGATTGTCATTTATTGTCATATAAGATCGTTCTTAATTTCATATCAAAAAGTAGTTTGTAAATCTGAAATTGACAAATGGTTTTTATAGTAACTCTGTGAAGTATTGAAATATTAAAATAAGACAATCTTCATTTTATAAAAAATCATTTACAAGAAAAAATCGTGATCATTTATAGTACGAAAGTAAGTTTAGCAGGTAATAAAATAATTAACCAAATTTAAACATAATTTTATTAAAACTACTATCATTTCACTAAAGAAATTATACATTTTTAATAATTTTAAACTTTAATAACTTAAAATTTTCCATGCTTTTATTTCTTTTAAATTTTCCATGATTTGAACATTTGCAATTTTTTCTTTATGTAATTGAAAATTTAGATTTACTGGAAATAAATCATAAATCGCAAGTGCGCATGATATTATATTATATTATTATATTATATTACATTATATATATATATATATCATATCTGCTCAAAGAAATCAGCAAAACAGAAAGTTATATTCTATATGTTATACTTTGAAAAATGTGGCTCGTCTGGTTTTATTAGATCTTTAATTTAATTTTAATAGGATTTTTTTAAATTTTTATTCTATTTATTCATTGTTCTTGTCAAAATCTGATTTCATCCGCTAATATTCTAAATGTGCAAAAGAAAGGGATTGAAATTCGCATTTAGCAGCAAATATATATTAGTACAAGCAGCAAAAAGATTTACTATTCTTTATAATTTTAATTTTTCTGATATTTTTTGAGTGAAAAACTGGGCAATACTAGTTTTTTCATCGTTTGATATGATGAAGTAGGAAGAATGAGTATGTATATTTTCAAATGTTTATTCCTTGTTTCTTCTAAAAGCATGCAGCCTTTCTAATTTGATATCCACCGACTGCTGAGATGAGATGCCTTGCAGTGAGACTTGGAGATAGAAGTAAAGGTGGCTTCCCACTATCTCTACTGTTTAAATATTTATTTTAGCTAAAATGAAGGTTCATCGGAAAGAACATTTACTATTTATAATTTTTATTATTTTGTTATTTTTATTATATTTATTTTATTTTTTATTTATTATTATTATTATATTTTTATTTTTATTTATATTTTTATATATTTATATTTTTTATATCATTTATATCCTTTATGATCTTAGAATTTTGTTATTTTTTTCCTTTATAATTCTCTTAATTTTATTATTTAGCTAAAATAAAAATATATATAAATGCAACAATATCAATATCGATGGGAAGATATTTATTGAAATCCATTTTTTTACGAGATGAAATGAATAAAAAATGCAAAATTTGCCTTTAAACGATTAAAAGCTTTAAAGCCACAAGAATGCTTTTGAATTATTTATTATTTAGCAACAAATACAAAGAAATGAATGTTAATCATTAGCCAAATTTAAGATATTAAAAATTGCTTAAGCGATTTGAAGTTGAAATTCGAAAATGGAAACCATTTTGTCAAGTTACTTGCAAAAGCATTCAAGAAAGTTTCATCAAAAAATATTTTCCAGTAAAAGAAAAAAGGTGACTTTTGCGAAATCTTATACCTTACCGTTCATTTCAATTATTCAGAATTCAATCATTTTTCCGCAAAGTTTATAATTTATAGCGAAAATTTGGAAACCTTTTTTTGTCAAATATTCTCATAAAAAATTGCAAATAGCCAATATATTCCAGTAGAAATCCTGACAAATTGCAAATAATCGAGAATCTTGAAAATTTTTATTTTGCACTTAATTTAATAATTTCCAATTGAAAAGAAATTTTGCAAAAAACGAATTGAAAAATTTAGCTTAAAAGTGAAAAAAGATTAATGGTGATACAAAGCAAGTAAAATTTTGAAAATTTTTATTAATTTTCATCAATTAATTACTTTTATTAATTTTAGTAGAAAACGAAAGATTTTAATTATTTTAAATATTTTATTTTAAGAACTGTGAATAAATCACTATTTCATTGGCTAAACACAATAATTAGTTTAGTTTAGTCGTTCGCGAAAAACTATTTATTTATATGTGGGAAGCCAGTGAAACCAGTAATGACGAGAGTTGTTAGGAAAAAAAGAGGAAGAAATATGCTTTCATTAGCATATATATTTTTTACATATATTTGTTTTAAATTATGCGAAGTGCATTAATTTTATCAAAATTTCTAAAGAACACATTGCCAAATTTATTACTTTACTAACAGCTTTTTCAGCTCGAAATTTAGTCTTTTATAGTTTTGCTATATTTCGCCATTAAATTTTATATCCATTCAATTTGTTTTCATATAAAAAATATAATATTGAACTTCAAAATTTTTTTAAAGTTTGTTTAATTTTCTTTTTAGTCGCTTTTTCGAAATAATTTTCTAATTTTCTTTTTATTTTACATCCCTCAAATTTTTTAAAAATTTTATTTTTTCGTGGCTGTTTTCAGAAATGAATTGATTAGTTGATTAGTTGAATTATGTTGTATGTGGTTTTATTAAATTTAAATTTAATTTATTTTAACTTTTTTGCGTAATTATAACAGATACTTAATAATGACTATTGATCTGAGCTGTCGATTATGTTATGAAATTCTATTGAGGGATCCAATGAAGAAGAAATTTACATGAAATAAGCAAAAAAAGGCTAAATTTTGGCGAACTACTATTTTAAATCATAATAAGAACTCTTCAATATGTTAGTTGATTGAGAAATTTAGGGACTAATATTCCGATTGATTACTTAGTTGATAGCAGAAAGATAATTTCTAACTTCTCTCGGATAATCCTTCTTTTCCGTTCGTTAAATCTTCAATTTTATTTGCAGTTATAATTATGATTTTATCACTGTATTTGTATTTTCCTTTTTTTTTTTTTAATTAATACGATGTTAGGAGCAGAATAACTTAGTTGCTTAATTTAATATTTCGAGTATCGTGCATGCATGCATGATTGGTCCTCCTTGTTCTATAGAAATAAAGCTATTAACAAATCCAAGGTGTGCGGGACATATTTTTCTGAGCGACTGACTAAAAATTTTCTCATCCCATGGCCAGATTATCACCATTTTACTAATTTCTTCTTTTAATAACAAGTACTTTAAAAACAAAAAGTTTTATAAACGTTGCAATTATATATGCATTTGAATGAACAAATATCATTTAAATTTAATTTATCTCCTTGGTAATAATCTCAATCTTCAAACGAATTCTTTATTTGGATCCATTTTCGATTTCTAATCAAATTTTCATGGAAAGTTTTCTCGCAAATTGAGGACGAATCATTTTAGAGCATTATTTACATACGTTTTCCTCCCTCTTTTTGCGGTAAATTTTGGTTAAATCAATTCAATTTTTGTTTATTTTTTTGTCGCTTGCCATGAATATATTCATTTTTTCCCTTATTTGCATTTTTTTTTCTTTGAATCTGTCAGTTCAAAATGAAATTTTTCATTTTGCAATTCCATTTCGAATTTAATTTAAATTATACAGACAACAAGTAATTTTAGTTGAATGCATTTATTTTGATGTGAAATTTTTCTTTTTATACTGCGTATATAAAAAAAAGATATATAATTGGACTAGAGTATGCATATTAAGGAAAAATGAAAGCGTAGTGATGGATTTTGAAAATTGATAAAACTTAGTATTAAATGGGAGAGATAAGAAGGGAAGCGAAATGAAAAACCACGAGAATAACGTTTCGGATGTAATGGATGCCTGAAATTCTTATGAGAATGGGATCGACCGATAATTGTTGAATGGATTATTGAACAATGCGATTATTTCCTAGAAGGCTTTTACTTTGTTTTTAAATTAAAATTTAATTTTTAATGATGATAATTTAAATTAAAAAGTTTAGTGACTTTGTTTCGTTTAGTTATTCCTTGGTTTTTATTTATTTTCTTATCTTTTTTTTGTATCCTTTCTTTCTTTATCTCAGTGAAACTCTTTTTTGTTTCCAGAATTTACTTCAATGAATAAAAAAGTAGAAAATAATGCTATTTGTTCCAAGAAAAATTATACCAAATTTCTTTATGCAGTAGAGCAGTATCTATAATTGTGGGCTGAGGGCAAAATTTAATATTACAATTTAAAAATCGTATTATGAATCGCTTCTATAGTTCTACCATAGTTCTTATAGCTCATTTTTATATTATTTCTAAAAATTTTATTAAAAAGAAAAATATGATTATGAGAAGATAATAAATAACAAATAGAAAAATTAAAACCAATAGAATAACTAAAAGAAAATAGAAAAATTTGTCTGGTTAAAATCAGTTGATTATTTCTTTGAAATCTTTCGCTTCCCTTTTCAAGTTTCTCATTTTTTCCAAAAATTTCTAGCAAGAAAAATTATAAAAATATTTCTAGAAAACATTGTTTTTAAATCTGTAAAATGAAAATAAACACCGTTTTGATGAAAAAAGTGATGAAAAACTTGTTATGCAAACTGCGTTAACATAAAAAATTTAATTTTATGGGAAAATATTTAAAGTAATATTGGAGGTGAAAACAAATTTCCGAAATTCGCGTTTTAAACAAAGTTTTTAAACTTTCTTTGCATTTTTAAAATAAATTTGTGAAGTAAAATTTTCAAAATAAATGATTAAATTAAGGAGAAGTAAACAATCGCTCATTATTTCTGATTAGGTACGTTCTGCTAGCTGTTAGCAAGGTAGAATAATTTTGGCAACGAATTTCCAATAGAAATACGGGTGAGTTCTCCAGAATTTTTCATGATAAGTTCACTCTTACTATAGGTAATAGATGAACAAAAGATTGTCATCACGATAATCTAAACTATTCGTAGATTCTGCATGGAATGGTTGAAATGGTCGAAATCTTAAAAATTATAATTTAAGATTTCTATACGAATTTTAAGAAAAGCATTTGGGGAATTTATTTATTCAGCTGATTCTTTATTTCATTTGCAAAGAAGACATATGGAACATATAATATGGGTGGCACAAGAATTCACTGAAAAGAAAAAAAAATTGTTTTTGGTATTTTTCATTCCGCTAGAGTTCAACAAAATTCTAAGAATTTTCAGTGGAAAAGGATGGAAAATCTGAGAAAAATTTTTCTGTTCTACCAAAAATTTAAGAAAAAATTGCGTTTTAAATAACCCTACAGGCTGGAAAACCCAGTCATTCTACACAGATAAATGTGAAAAAAATATCTTATGATATATGTCTTATATCAAATTAACCACTGCTGGCCCATTTTGTTCTAAATAATAACACTTGTCCATCTAAATACTATTTAATATCACTTATCCATCAATTTATTGAATTTAAAAAATTTACCAAAAGACTGCTGTGCTTATATCACTGTTATATTAAAATCGATTTGTCAAAAATGATAATCTTCTAATTACTTCTTTATTTCTGGATTAGCTAATTTACTTTGCTAACACTGTGACTTCTTTATAAGACACTCATTAGTTGACACTTAGGAATGAAAATACAAGTGGTTTTCTGTATAGAACTTAAAAAACTAATCGAAAAGAAATAAAGGAGGCACCATAGTTTACGATAAATAAATATGTGCACACCATAATCAACCAAAAAAACAAATATAAAATTCACTATTCCTAATGGACTCGATTAATCAACCAAGCGCCTTAACAAAAGATATATCGTGTATATATTATATTTCTTATATAATTTCTAAAGGATAATTAAATTTTGACGAGGTAATCGTAAATTATGGTGATCAAGACATTATAGCAGTGGTAACCTATTATTATCATTATTTAAATTCCATGAATCCTGATCGCTTTTTGAAATGATTTTTAGTTTGTCTTCAAATAATGCGTTGTTGATGGTCAAAAGAAAATTTGCGTAATCTATTTCGTTTACATGGTAACTTCCAAGAATTTCATTAAAAATTCGTTCAAAATTCTCTTTTTGTTCATAAATTTCAAATAATTTTGATGAGCCAATTCACAAATATAAATCACTTAGCCAGTAACTTCAATTATTTGACGTAAGTCATGAACTCAAATGATTTTTGCAAATTTCTTAAGTTGTTTATCCATAAAAGTCTTTAAAAATCAGTTAATTTTGTTTTGGAAACTTTTTAATGAAAAAATTTTTTGGATTATATTTAAATTTGTCTTTTTTTGCTATCTTTGTCATAAATTTATAAATGCGATTAATAATTTCAATGTATTTAAAAAAATAGATAACATATGAGAAAACAGTGAATAAAGCCTTTATCCAATATTTGTTTTATATACTTCCATGCAGAAATTCTTATTCATTTCCCAGATATCATGTCATTATAACGCATTCTTGGTTCTGTTAATAATTCAATGAGCATTTGCTTTCGGCAGTACAGACAGCACCGCAATATCACGCGGATTTCATATATAATGGTCTATCTCCCCGCTATAGGACGAGAATCGAGTCAAAGTAAGATATTCATCCATTCTAAGATAATTTAAACTGAAATAAATATCTCTATGAAACTTACATTTTTATGAGATCATCTTTTCATATGATTCTGAGGCCTATTTTATTATTTTCAATTATTCAATTATTTTATACATTTGATGGCTTTATTTAATTCAAATTGGTCCTTCATGTTAAATCTACTAGATTTACATAGGATATTCCTTTGTGCGAAGTTTCTCTTTTTTTGTGGTTGCCCTTACTCAGGCCTGCTCAGTTCTGTAGCTACCCTCACCTATTTTACTAAAAAGGAAGTAAGGAATAATTTAAGGACATTAAAATGATATGATATATGATGATGGGTTTGAAAGCTTTTTTTTCAAGACAACAAGTATAGTTTTGTGCCTTGAGAAAATTGTGAGAAAATTCATTTAAAACAAAAAATCACGGTTTCACGAAATAATTTTATGAAATTATTTCGTGAAATTTTATAAACAAAATACGTATATTTCAAAAATTATATTTTAAAATTGAGAAAAATTGTCATATTGAGTGTTTGGGAGAGAAGATAAATTTAATTTCGAAGTCCAAAATATATATTGTTTTGAATTAAAAGTTTTATTATATATTATACTGATAATAAAATCAAATTTTATATAATTGGCTTTGAATTTATATTTGTATATCCAAAGATCTACTTTTTTGCCATCTCTTTTTTTTATAATTCTTTTTTTCCCCAACTATATTTTTCCTACTGTAGAATTCAATTTAGTGACACTTAAGATTATTTTTTTTAAATTGAAAATAAATTTTTATATTCTTTACAGTTTGGCTTGATTTCCTTCTAATTCTAGTGGCTTTCTGTGGTCCCCCATTTTTCTAACCTTTCTTATGATATAAAGAGTGGCTACTGGTTGTTACTTATTATCATCAAGAGCATCAAGGCTCGTGCCGTGCATCCCATATAACAAACATGTCATAAAAAATCGTGCTGGAAATCCATTTATACGTCAACTGCTAAGTGACTCTGTGACGAAAATTTTTCACCGTACTAACAACTAATGAAGCCATTCATATGAGAAATGCTGAGCATTATCTTCACTTTATAAAGAAGATCCTAGTGATTGTATGAATAAAAGAAGAAATGAAAAAAGAAATGCCTGTTTATTTTCAAAAAAAATTCTTTTCTTCATATTCTGAAATGGATAAAAACAAATTTTTTTTCCTATATAAATCCTGTATAGAAATTTTTTTCTTATCAACCATTGCCATCTTGATAGATAAATATAAATATTTCATGAATGAATGAATAAGTCCATTGTATGTGTGTGTGTCAGTAAAGTTCTCTTTTCAATTTAATTTTTCTTTTAAGCAATTTTATGGATTAAGAAAACCTTTTTAGAAAATCACAACTAAATAGAATAAAATCAATTAATGCAAAGAGAAAGCTTTTTCATCGAAACAAATTGCGAGAAAATTCCGATGAAAAATTACCGATAATACATTCTTAATTTATTTCTTTTTTAATAATCACAATGAATAAATTATATTCTTCTTTTTTTCTGATAGCAGCACCACAGATTCTGCTGGCTTATTATGCTGGCTAGTCCGCATGCACCAGCATTCATTATTTTGTTGTAATCAATCATAAATGGGATTTTACAATTGCTATTTAAGCATTGTAACAAGGATCTTAATATTTTTTTCTAGACCTTGGTACTTCTCCGTATTCTTTCTCTTCACTTGGTATTGCTATTGCTATATCAATCACCAGTGTTGATTTGATTTTGATTCTTATCTATTACCAAGATATTTAGTGCTTGTTTGTCTATTTAGATGGGGAATTTCTTAGCCGTTTTAGACTTATTATTTTTCATAATTTTTTGAAAGTGGAAAGATCTAATACCATATAGCAGATATTCTTGTAATTGATATTACTTTCTGGTGCGTTTTTGCATAATCTGCTCTTAAAATCTTCTAGTGTGGTAAGGTTCTATTTCAATAGATCTGGTGCTTGCGCTACTAATTAATGCTTGCCTTCCAGTCGAGCTTTTTCCAACCACTGGCAGAATTTTTCGCCCAAGAGCCCTCTGCGATTCGCCTACCTTAATTACTACGCTATTCTCGAGCTTTAAAAAGAGAAAAATTAATTATATATAAATATATATGCATATATATATCAAATAAAAGATTGCTGTTAGAAATGAAAATGCATATTTATAGTTAACTTTTCTTTTCCTTTTCGTTATTTAAGTAATCGGTAAATATTTACATAAATATTTTTTTTTTGGGCATGGTTGTTTCATCTTTAGTGAATTCTTTTTAGCATTTTATAGATCAGAGCAACAACCCATTCGGATTTTTGCACTTTATGTTGATGTTGATGTCTAAATCATAGAACAGACAAAAAACAACTCACTATCCAGTCCATGAGCTATGATTACTATTTAAACTATTTAAATTATTTTCCGACAAGTGGTTTTTCTATACGAATTTTCGGCTGCAATTTATAAAATATATATTTTTTAAGTCATCTAACCTTCTAAATAAAGACCTGTTTGCATAAATTATTAAATAATAGAGAAAAATTATAGCTAATTAATGGTCATTATGTTCAAGCACAATAGTTAGAAATCTTTTTCTGTTAAGTACTAAATATTTCACTAGTTTCTCATGATTTTATAGAAAAGAAATTAGATTTTGCTTTTTTTGTTTGGTAATGTTAGAATTTAAATAGCCTAAAGTTACTCCTGTGATAGCTTATTCAAGAGAATAAAACAAAAGGAATGGGGAATGAAAAATTTGCTTTCGAAGAAAACCTGTGCAGCAATTTTGAGATTGGTGAAATTTTTGATAAAAATTGTTTTATTGGTGAAATTGTTTTTGATAAAAAACATTTTTCGCATTTACAGAATAATTTAATAATTTTCTTTTGTATTCTCGTTTATTTCCAAATCACTATAGAATTTTTTTTGATGAACTGATTATCACATGTACCATAGTATTAATAAGGTTGAAATGGTAAAATTATGAAATCATTTATATAATAACCAGTTTTGATTTATTTTTTTGAAATTTATTCTGTTGTGCATATTGCTGATGCAGATGATAATTGCTTTATCATCATGGATCTTTTAAATTTTTATCATACTGGCACTTTTTGTCAAAAAATAAAAATGCCCAGTATAAAACTAATTTCCGCATTAAAGTCCTAAAGCAGTAGTTTTAAGTCATTTGGGCATTTCGTTCTCATCTATGAAAGATTCTAGGAGATAGGCAGTAAATTTCTCATCTAACGGAAAAATACTATTACTTTTACTGGTGGCAATGATTTTATCATAACCTGCTATAAAATGACAACCGATAAAAAATGTAGAAAATCTTATCATGGATCATAAAAAAAGATCTAATTATTGATATTTTAGTGGTAAAGCTGAAGCTTGATTAGCTGATAATCTACTGTTATTTATAGCTACATAAAAGTGTTCCATTTTCAAATCAAAATCCAAGACTTTTTCTTTAGAAAATTCCAAATTATTAAGCAATAAGCAATTTAAATATTTTATAAATAGCATTATGTATGCAAAGTGCAAATGATAAATAGGTTCTATTCAAATATGTTAAAAAAGATTTCGAAATTTTCTTTTGCCTTTTTGAAAAAAATATTGAAAAAAGAAAAAAGCTTTTTCAGATCGAGGAAGAAGTTAGTATTCATTATTTAAAGTTATTCATTATTACGAAACTGTTTGATGTTTTCTGCAGTTTGATTATTTATTTGCATATTTTACACTGTATAAATTTTAAAAAATGTATTCTGCGAATTTACGATGAATTAATTGTAAGTGCTAATCCAAAATTAGTTGACCATAGGTGCAAGGAATAATTATGAACCAGTGAGTTTCTTCATACACCACTTATGTTTTTTATTCATATCATAGGTTATTAAATATATTATATTAATAATAAAATAATAATTTTGGTATAAAAATGTTGTAATAATAAACATAACAATTTTATTTAATATGTTTCAGTTTTTTATAAAATAATTATAAAAATAAAAGTCGGTGATAAAAAATAGAACGAAAGTTATTATTATTATCAAAGATTTTAACAATTAGCCGAAAAAGATGCAGAAAAACACCATTTTAGCATCTCATCATCACCATGAACTCCATTTTTCTTATGTTTAAATAGAAGATTAGGAGGGCACTAACTGCGCACTTTTCTTAATGAATATAAATCAATGCAATTTTAATAATATAAGGATAAATAAATAAACAAATAAATAAATAAATAAATATATATATATATATATATTCAATAATTTTTTTTGCTTTGGCCGAGGCGCGGTTGTTCTGACCAGATATTCACGTTAAAAAACATCGATTCAAATATCTGCAACATTCGACTCATAAAGGCATTTTAACAGCGTACGTCAGCATAGGTCTGTATATATGGGAAACTGATAATAAGAACTGGTGTTCGTCAAGGTTTTGCCCTATAATATTCAATTATGTGATTGAATGGATAATGGGCACCGCTTATCAGCACTCAAGAGCAGTACGAATCAGCCCGAAGCATCGTATCACAAATTTTGAATACGCTGATGGTCCTGTTGAATAGTCCTGTTTACTGATAGTCATGACAAAATTCAAGTAATGCTAAATAACGTGTCAGAAACTGCAGCAAAAATTGGACTTAGGGTCAATGTAAATAAAATGAAAATCTTTTCGTCTTAATATGCAAGAAGCTAAAATGTCTCTTTTTATAAATTCATTGCCAATTGAGGAAGTGCCCGATTTTAAATATCTTGGATCCACTCTAATACCAAATAGCTAGGCAAAAGAAGAAATTACAGCCTGATAATGGCAGCTAGAAATGCATTCTTCTGATTGACGAAATAACCATAAAAAACGAAAGTTCACATCTATATAACCGTGATCTTGCTAAATGGCTGCAAGACATGGATAAGGCAAGTGAAGGATATTAAAAATTCTCTGCTTTTGACCACTCATTCTAAGATACATTTTAAGGATTCGCCGAGAAAAAATCTCATATAATTACATCCGTCTTCGCATAAACATCACTTGCATTAACAGTACCATCACAAATCGTTGCTGGCTAGGCTCGTTCACCAAAGGCTTGACATATTTCGCTATTTGCTAAACCTTATGATGGATAGTATCAAAAGTGAGTGAAGACGGCCAATCAAAAGCTAGACTGATACAGTCAGGAAAGATTTTGAACGCATAGGGGACCAGCTATACGGACTTAAATGTTAGAAAAAGGAGTGGCATCTATCACTGTCGACGTATCAGAACACTCAATTTGAAACCTTTGTTACCAGTGAAGCCAGCCTAACTAGTAATGGTAAGAGCTCTTAGAAGAAGAATCTTTTTTGCTTTATGCTTTGCCTTACCTTTTTTCTGAAAACGCGCAACATTTCCGTTAGCTTTCCTCTCTTCTTAGACCAAACAACTTGTTAAGAAAAGTAGATATCTAGCATCACCCAGACTTTTTGTAAGAAAATTTATTCCTGAAGTAGTCCCAACATCGCGCTTCGAAATGCGAACATCAATGTATTGAACCATTCTTCTTTAAACCTTGTATTTTATTCGATTTATAAAATTGGATTTTGGAATTGGAAATTGCATTTATAAAATTTTATTTTATAAAATTGGAATCATGACTGGATTTAATTTTTAAAAGATCTTCAAGAATGAATATTGTGGCTTCATGATGTTTTACACTGCTACAACAAAAAAGATAAATCTTTGACGGAGGAAGTTACTTGGATTTTAACAAGAATTTGTTTCGTTTTTTTTTATATTTTGATGTATGGTGGCTACATTATTTTTTGACGAAGAGAGTATAATTTATAATTTATATTTTCTTTTATTTTATATTTTGGTAGAATTTCGCAGCGTTACTAATGTAATTTTTGCTGGAGAATTTTAGTAATAGCGGAAAAAAAGATTGATGTGCTTTAATAGAAGAAATAAATTTGAAAAATGCCTTTGATGGGAATTCAGAAAACGTTAAATCCTATCATATATAAAATTGATTGACATTTTAAATCTCACCGATGAAGTGGTATTAGAAAATAAGTTTCTTAGCGATATAAGATCTTTAATTCGTTCATATTATTCAACTTAACCTTTAATAAAATTATCCGCCTTAGATATGAGATATTTTTTAGATGATGCCCACAATAAATAATTTGCGCAAAATATTATCTGGAAATTCTGCAAGGCTTTCTAATAAATAAATAAGATGCTAGCGCTCTCCAATTCTGGTTAGATTCATCTGTTATTGTGATGAAAAATTTTTGCCGTAGAGTCATTTGAGAATGAGTGTAGATTCTTCAAAGCCACCAGGATTTTCTAATCATAACTTATTCCTTATTTCTGCCGAAAGAAGAGAATTTTAATGCTGATTATAATAAGCCTTTGAAAAAAGACAATCTATAGTTATAATCTATAATTATACATAGTTTTTACAATTGCCATTTCTTTTAAATTATTAAATAATTATTAAATAAAATTAATAATTATTAATAAATTAATAAAATCGTGTGAGAAATTTTTAAATCCCCTCGATATTTTATTCATTTTTAAGATCATTTATCTTTAAATTATAACACCTTTTTAGAACTTTAAAGTAAAACCTTATCCACATGGTGAAAACTTCCTGCCTTTGATCTAATTAATTTTATAAAAAACATTGTCAAATTCAATTCTTAACAGTAACTATAGGATTAAACAAAATGCAGGTTTTAATAACAAGAGAGAAAGAGAATGGAATCCGATTTTTTTAGCTTTGGCAATTATTTTTTTTTCCTTTATAAGCTACAAACGAGATAGTATAGAGACGACTGCTTTACTGGTTAGAAAAGGCATAGATACGGGGCGTGCCAATTAAATTTAAATTTAATTGAAGTCCACTATTTACCTTAGGAATGGTTAAAAGAATTAAATTTAAAATATAATCTCAGTTTAATCTTTCGAATATTTCTGAATATTTGAACACCTTCAGTCATCTAAAATCTAGGGATCAGTGAAAAATTTATTATTATTTATTATTTATTCTTTGTTTATTGCAATTGGGATAGAATGGCTCAATGGGTTGTTGCTCAATTGCTTGAGAACGCCGATGCTGAAGTCCGATTCCCCGCGGGATTAAACCTGTATAAAAATCTGGCTGATGCTGGCGACTCATATATATACTATCGCCAAGGGACTCCCTGGCATATTGTCCAATTGCAACAAGCCTATGGAGCGAATAATGGTGAGGATTCTTAAAAAAAAATTATAGACAATATTTTTAGGCGAATTATTGAAACTATAAATATTTTTTGTTTCAGATGTTCGAATATTTGAAATATTTATTAATGAAAAAAATTTACCATTATATTTGCAAAATCTACAAGCCATTCACTCACAAATGAAATTTATCTATTTTATTTCTATTAAATTTAATTATATTAATAATACATTTCTTCAATTTGCTAAAAACTTATGGAAGGAATATATGAGAGTCTGGGTTGATTAAAAATGATCCTTGGCAAATCCAATCCACCATTTTAAATGAAAACTCAATTTCCACTTTACACCAATTGATTTTTTCTGTATTAAAATCAAAATTTATTAATTTATTTAAAGTACATATATAAATTATTTTATCTTGCGCAACAATTATTTACGTAGCACTTAATTTCAGTTTAATAATTTGTTCATCATGCCACAGTTCTAACGCTTTTTCAGAACGCTTATGGATGTTGCAAGCCAAGCGATTACTGTCCACACCATTTCTAAATATCGCCTAGTGTGGCTTGTTTGTCGGAGATTCGTCTTTATCATGTCGAGTAATTATTCTCAATTAATTATTAAACGTGGTCCGAATAAAGATATTGGCTATGTTACTATGGTGTCTCGGATAATTCGGGGCGAAATAACGCAGCGACTGTCATGTCTAAAAAGATTCGATTCGTTTTGATTAAGTGGAAGCTAGTAAGTTATCGTATGGCACATTTCAAAGGAATATTCTGCAATATTTCGGTCATCAGTATACTCCAACTTTATGCGCAGATGACCGCAATAAGGATAAGTTCACACGGAGCTTCAACTATTAACAACATTTCTACCGAGACCTGATATGTGACATCAATTGAGGGAGACTGGAATGCGGGGGTAGGTGCCGTTACGGTGAATTCGGTAATTGGCAAATATAGCATCGGTGACCAGTGTGCCAATGGAGAACGCCTTTTTTGCTTTGCTGAAGAGCAAGAACTCTTTGTTATAATATATGCTTTCGGTATCGAAGAAAACATCTAGTCACGTGGAACTCTCTGGACAGCCAATATTCCCATCCGATTAACCATATATTGGTCAATTACAGCTGGAAAAATTCTCTACTTGGGTATACTAGTAGATAGTCGTTCTTATCGGGGCTGAAACTGGCAACCGCCATGGATCAGATCATATTATGTTTCAAGCCAAGATTCGTATAAGACTGACAAATCGTAAGGAACAACGTATCCCAAGGTCTTTAAATTATCTCAAATTAAAAGATCTGGGAACGATAAGCGCATTTCAAACCGTATTATTGAAACACTTCAGTGAAATGAATGTCAATGACATCTCTGGAAAAATGAATGAATACTGGTTCCAATTAATGATGTGCCTACAAGAGTCAGCCATTTCCACATTAGGGTATATCAATAGAAAATGTGCTAGTTGGGTGTCGAAAGCAACTGACCAATTGTCTGAAAAAGCTGCCAATATTTGAATGTCAGGAGATTCTGAATATCGGGTGTTTCGAAGAATTACAACGACAGTAGCACATTGAGGCAGAAATCACTATTGGAGCGATATGGCCTTGAGAATGGAGACAGCGGCTTGGATAGGTGATAATAGGAGACTGTTTCCTCTTCTTCACAAAGCAACTATAACTCGAGAAGAACTCAGCGAAATGATACGAGATATTAATGGGGCACCTACTAAAGCTACTAAGAATCGCCTCAAATGATGGAATTTTTTGATGCCAAACTTAACCATGATGCGCCATCTGTTGTCCCGAATATAACTGATTATGCAGAATGTGTTCTAACCATGCTGAATTCAGACCGGGACGCTGACCAGATATTTACGCTAAGAAGGGTGAAAGAACATCGCTTCATCGATTTTACAGCTGGCTTCGATTCGCTTGATAGAACAGCGCTCTGGAGAGTGATGGAATGTGACAGTGTTCCAGAGATTATTCGGTTCACTAAGGCATTTTATCAGCATATCCTGGCACAGGTCTGTGTATATGAGGAACTAACAGACTCGGTCTAAAAGGTGATCAAGTAGTAGGTTGCTTCGATTGAGATCAAGTAGCATGGATTTTATTTTTGTCCCTTATCTTACAATTGCGAAATCCGTGTGATGCTGCACATCCATCTATGTTTCTGCATTTTCTAAGGTTTCATTTATCTCAGAGCCAGTTGAGCCAATAAAAATAGGAATGAGCTTTTGAAAAAGATGATGATGACCTGATATTGAGTTAGTTTAAATGAGTGATCGATAAGGATAATATCGGAAAAATTTTATCTTTTAAGAGATAAGTTAGGTTGAATTAAGCTTGCCTTTTAAAAAAATTTTTGAAAATAAAAAGCAGAAAAATGCTTAGGGCGGGCACTTAGTGTTATTAGATATGTATATATGAAAAAGGATTCATCGATATAAAATTTATTTATTTTTATTCAACTTTCACTAAATTTATTTTAGCATTATCGAAAATTCTTATGTATGACAAAAAATGCAAAAAATCTTAATCTCTCAAATTCGTTCAGTGAACGCAAAAGTTCCTCGACAGAAATGGAAAACTTTTCGTTTATGCATTCTTCAAGCATTTTTATCATTAAATCATATCTTTTAAGAAATATTTTTCCTCAGTTTCTTTGAAATTATATACTCCATTTTCAATCAAATCGCCTTACTTAATTTTATTTTTTGTTACTTTTTCTTAAAAGTTGAATTATGTCGATACAGTTAATGTTTCCTAACCAATTGGCATTCCAAGCATTCTGAAATTTATTGGAAATTTTTTCGCTCAGCATCGTAATTTCTTTTTCTAATGGCACTTACCATTTCTGGTTTTATAAATTCCACTGGCTCATGAGCCTATTCCTCTAGTTACTTTAGAACAGTAGTACAGTTAGGTTCTCAGCACTATTTGAAACCATAATCATCTGCTGTTAATCATTAATTGTTCCAGAAATCTGCGAACATTTATTTTTCACTGTTTTGCAAATTGTAAAATTTCTTCATTGGTCAGATAAATTTTTAATGAGCAGAATTGTACCTGAGTATTTATCTTTGTTGGCTAAATGATTCTTGAAGTAATTGTTTTTCTATATATGTATTGCCACTTCTTCTAACAGCTGCTCTCACCATTGCTGGTTAGGCTGGCTCCAACTACAAGAGTAAACAGTAACAGTAACTGAAGCCATTCCTTTTTCCATCGTCTAAGTCAATATATTGCTGGTCCACCTCGCTTTTGACGCCATCCATCACAAGATTAGCAAATAACGAAACATGCGTCAACTGCTATGGTGGACGACGGAGAATGTGCCCTAACCATTGAAGACGGCGCTTTGTAATAATTATTATTGATGCAAATGTTATTTGAACGAAGATGGATACAACCATGTGCGATTTTATCTACTCGACGGATCCGTAAAATGAACTTTAGACAAGAGTGGTCAAAGGAAGGAGTGGTCATGATTTCACGACGGCTTCATAAAGGTTTCGTCAATCAGAAGAAACGTGAGAAAGTTTTAAAAACGTTAAGCATTTCCAGCTACCATTATCCGGTTGTAATTTCTTCTTTTGCCTAGCTATTTGGTATTAGAGTGGATCTAAGATATTTAAAATCGGGCACTTCCTCAATTGGCAATGAATTTATAAAAAGAGACATTTTATCAGCTTCTTGTACTTAAGACAAAAAGACTTTCGTTTTGTTTACATCGCCCCTGAGTCCCATTCTCGCCGCAGTTTCTGACACATTATTTAGCATTACTTCCATTATGTGATAACTATCAGCAAAAAGGACTACATCATCAGCGTATTAAGATTTTTGAAAAAATTTAAGTTTTAAAACTTAAACTCATTTGCCGATTCCTTAATTATATGAGCCCATCTTACCATCATATAAACGAATTAATGGAAATACACATTTTTCTATCGCCTACTTGTCTTACGCTATGTATTTTTTCTCACTAATTTCTTCGTTTTTTATTATTTAATGAAATTTAATCATTTTCACGATATTTTCAATTTTTAAAATAAAAGGACAATATTTTCAAACAATATTTTAAAATCACTTTTAATTTCACAATTTCACAAACGGATATCCTTTCGCTCTTCTTTTTCTGACAGTACTAATCATCTAGTTTAGTTATTTTCATTGATAAATTAAGGCGCTTGGAAATGGATAAATGAACTTGTTACTAGAAAATTTCGTATTTTTTTCCCGCATCTATTGATAAAATCTAAAATTTAAATGACAAATATAATTGAAATAAACGTGAGAAAGTTTTAAAAACGTTAAGCATATGTGAATTCTTCATTTCATTAATAAATTTAACGGAATAATGAAAACATGTACTTATTCGCCTGATTACGCATTTCACTGATTAGGAGTCACAATTGGTATAAAGCCATAATTTTATTGAAAAATATCTTTTATGAATTTCAATAACGCTTATAAATGAGCACAAAACCGAAATGCAAACCCCGTATACTAACTCTTTTTCTGCTTTTCCTTTATCTTTCATAAATCCATTCAGGATTGGTTGCCAAATTTTCGTTTGTCTCACTTTATCGTAAACTGTGAAAACTGTGAAATTGAATTGGCCTTTAATCATCGAATGTCGGTTGCTTAATCAAAAAATGAAGAAATCTGGTTTTCAAGGGAATTTTAGCAGAGTATTTTTATAATATTTTTACATTTATCAATAATTTTTTATATAGTTTATTTAGAAGATAACCAAGTCAGGCTAAGAAAATAATATATTATTGATAATGACCTAAGATAATGCAATGAACTTCAAGACAAACAAGTGGTTATCTCAGTATATTAACAACAAACCAGAGCTCTAATCATTTAATGTCTCTAATCATTAAATAATAATTTGATATTTGGCCTAAATTCTTTCTGAAATTTGATTAGACCACACCATTAATCATTCATTAATCATTAAGGGAATTAATAAGGAGTACTTTTAATGCATATTTTAACTGGGAAATATTTATAGCATTTAATTTATAGCATTTTAAAATCATAAGAAAAATTTTTAAATGGTTATCTAATTTTTTTATTCTAAGAGATTTCATGGCCAATAATTCTTTTCCCTGTATTGAGTAATTTAATAGATAATTTTTTTGAAAAACTGCAAGAGATTACATCCATACGCCATATGGAGTAGTTATTTACCTAAGTGACAACTACCCAGATTATCAATTCTTATGCAGCTTTCTAGTTAATGATTAATTATGTCGGCAAATGACTTTAATAATTTTAATAATTCTAAAATAATTTTTTAAGTGGAAATGATTTTTAGAAATAATATTTTCTGAATTTTTTGACAATTTTTCTATATTTATATTTCCTATTTGATTTAGTTTCGTACAATTTTTCACTTATACAACACATAAATTTCTTTTAGAAATTTTAATTTTAATCTAAACTTTACCATAAGAATTTTAATATCTTCTCAGTTTTCTTTGCAATTTCAGTCATCTCTTTTTGCCTATCAACTATGAATTTAATGAGAATTTCAGTCTTTGGCAATTTTTTTGGTAAAAAAATCGCATCCTGGAAAATTAATAAAGACTTGCTTTCCAGCAAATTATCAAAAAAGATTTTTTTTTCTTTCTAGGAATTTTTTTTCTCTAGAAAAATTAATAAAGATTTGCTTTTTTGAAAATTATTGGAAATCTGTCTTTTGAAAAATTATCTCGAGAGTTTTTCATTAAAATTTGTCGAGGAGATTTAAATTCTAAATTCTTTACCAAATTTTTTTTTTTTTTTATTTCTGGTGTTTGGTGCATAACAGAAAGTTTTTTATAAAAATGCAAAAACATCATTATATTCTCATATAAAATAATCAAAAAATGGTAGGGCACAAATATTGAGTTAATGAATAATTGTATAATTGTATAATTGTATATGAATAATTGAATGAATAATAATTGTTTAATTATTTTATTATTACCATTATTATCAATTTCATCCAGTTCTTCTTCTTCTAACAACTCCCACTGGTTAGGCTTGCTCCGTTAGTTACAAGAATAAGAGTCTCCAAGGTGCTCGGTTCGACATTATCGCTAGCAGTAATAGAAGCCATTTCTTTTTCCATCGTCTAAGTCCATATATCGCTGGTCCCCATATATGTTCAAAATCTTTCCTGGCTGTATTAGTCCAGGTTTTGTTTTCTCACCACGTTTTTGATGCCAACCATCGCAAAGTTCGGCAAGTAGCGAAATATGCGTCAAGTCCTGTGATGGACGATGACGAATATACCCTAACAAGCGAAGGCGACGCTTTGTGATAATATTATTAATGCAGGTGGTAGCTGGAAGATGGATACAATCATGTGCGATTTTATCCACTCGACGGATCCGTAAAATATATCTTAGACATGAATGGTCAAAGGTTGGCTTCTTAATATCTTCCACCCTCACTGGCCATTTTTCGCAGGCAAGACATAGCAAGATCGAGCGAAATGCAGTTATATGGACGCGGATTTTTGTCTTCATCGTGATTTCGCGATGGTTTCATAAAGGTTTCATCAACCGGAAAAACACATTTTTGTCTGTCGTTGTTCGGGTTACAATTCCATCCTTTGCCTGGTCAGTTAGGATTAGAGTAGATCCAAGGCATTTAAAATTAAGCATTTTTTCAACCGGTAATTAATTGATAAAAATAGGTATTTTATCAACGTCTTGCATATAAGACGAAAACATTTTCGTTTTATTTACATTGATTTTGAAGTTCAATTATCGTTGCAGTTGTTGTTGTTTAATATTATTATTTGCATTTTATTTAATATTATTTAATATGACTGTCAGCAAAAAGGACTACATCATCAGCATATTCAAGGTCTGCAGTACCATGCTCTGGACTGATTTGCACATCTCTTGAGTGCTGACAAGCGATGCCCATTGTCCAGTCTACCGCATAGTTGAATAGGGGAAAGGACGCAGTCCTGACGGACCTGTTCTTATTTCGAAAGAATCTGTCAGTTCCTCATATACTCAGACCTGTGCCAGGGTATGCTGATAAAATGCCTTCATGAGCCGAATGATCTCTGGAACATTGTCACATTCCATCACTTTCCAGAGCGCTGCTCTATCAAGCGAATCGAAGCCAGCTGTAAAATCGATGAAGCGATGTTCTCTTACCCTTCTTAGCGTAAATATCTGGTCAGCACAACCGCGTCCCGGTCTGAATTCAGCATGGTTAGAACATATTCTGCATAATCAGTTATATTCGGGACAACAGATGGCGCATCATGGTTAAGTTTGGCATCAAAAAATTCCATTATTTGAGGCGATTCTTAATAGCTTTGGTAGGTGCCCCATTAATATCTTGTATCATTTCACTGAGCTCTTCTCGAGTTGCATAGTGAAGAAGAGGAAACAGTCTCCTATTATCACCTATCCAAGCCGCTGTCTCCATTCTCAAGGCCATATCGCTCCAATAGTAATTTCTGCCCCGATGTGCTACTGTCGTTGTAATTCTTCGAAACACCCGATATTCAGAATCTCCTGACATTCAAGTATTGGCAGCTTTTTCAGACAATTGGTCAGTTGCTTTCGACGTTGTTCCTTACGACTTGTCAGTCTTATACGAATCTTGGCTTAAAACATAATATGATCTGATCCATGGCGGTTGCCAGTTTCAGCCCCGATAAGAACGACTATCTACTAGTATACCCAAGTAGAGAATTTTTCCAGCTGTAATTGACCAATATATGGTTAATCGGATGGGAATATTGGCTGTCCAGAGAGTTCCACGTGACTAGATGTTTTCTTCGATACCGAAAGCATATATTATAACAAAGAGTTCTTGCTCTTCAGCAAAGCAAAAAAGGCGTTCTCCATTGGCACACTGGTCACCGATGCTATATTTGCCAATTACCGAATTCACCGTAACGGCACCTACCCCCGCATTCCAGTCTCCCTCAATTGATGTCACATATCAGGTCTCGGTAGAAATGTTGTTAATAGTTGAAGCTCCGTGTGAACTTATCCTTATTGCGGTCATCTGCGCATAAAGTTGGAGTATACTGATGACCGAAATATTGCAGAATATTCCTTTGAAATGTGCCATACGATAACTTACTAGCTTCCACTTAATCAAAACGAATCGAATCTTTTTAGACATGACAGTCGCTGCGTTATTTCGCCCCGAATTATCCGAGACACCATAGTAACATAGCCAATATCTTTATTCGGACCACGTTTAATAATTAATTGAGAATAATTACTCGACATGATGAAGACGAATCTCCGACAAACAAGCCACACTAGGCGATATTTAGAAATGGTGTGGACAGTAATCGCTTGGCTTGCAACATCTATAAGCGTTCGCGTTCTGATGTTCCGAAGCAGCTATAGCCAGCATTTCACCGCGCTTACAAAGTGTTAACGGATACGTTCTCATCTCCCTGAGCAGATTTTGAGCACTTATCGCGAGCAAATTCTATCTTTGTTCCTTGGAATTTCATTATTATTATTATGCGTGGACTGTATATTTATTGCATGTACCAGCGCATCAGAAGTAGTATGCTCGTCGGAAGAAGTCGAGTAAAAGGGACTTGACCCTTTCACCATAAAAGCACTTTGGGATTGAGACACAGGTGGATCCACAGCAGCCACCCGGATTCATGACAGGTTTACTCCTGTCAAAGATAGAAAATAGAGATAAATTTTAAAAGAGAAATTAAAATAATCTGAACTAATTGCACCATTCGATCATAGCGTCTCGAAAATTTTTAATTTTTTGAATTAAAAAAAATTTCTTATGAGATGTATTTATTTAAAGAATTTTCTTCGAAAGTGAAAAAAGGGTATTCTAAAACGAAAATTTTAATAAAATTTCGATTAAACGTTATATGCAAATAAATCAACACTAAAATTATTTCTAAATTTGTTTAAATGAAAAAAAAAATGCAATTTGATTGGAAGATATCCTCATGAAGATATTAAAAAGTATAAAAATAATATAAAAAATTCTCGTTTATTTACTTTTTAATTCTTAAAGAAAAATAAATCTTTTCTAAGACCATTAGAAAATTTTATTTATTATTAAATATGGTTTGCAACCATTTAGGTAAGCAAAACATCAGCTGAACTATTATTCTTGAGCACAAAACATTGAGTATAAATGTCTTTGTTGCACAATTTTCATAACATTTTTCAATTTGGACAATATGGAAATTTTTTTTTTTCGATTCTACTAAAATCTTAGCACGTTCAAATTACCATTGAAAAAATGGCTATGCTCATTTATTTGCAGATTATTAATTGATGATAACGTTTATGCTAATCTCCCTTTCACGAAACGCTATTCACCTTTCATCTCATCATTACAATTTTTTTGGTCATATTTTTAAAATACCTCAGTACATTTCTTATTCTGCAAATGTTGTTTATATCTATTATATTGTTTATAATGACTTGAAATAAGCGTTAGAAACAGAATCTCCACATCCACATCTCACATTTTCACCAATTACCTTTGTTTTTCGACTCCATCAAATTTCAGTTTTCTGTTGCTGAAAAGTATTTATTGTGTTTTATCTATTTTCGATTATAAATTCATTATTTTTTCTACTGATTGTTGCTGTTTTTTTAAAAACATTTCGTTTCAGTCTTTTCAAGAGACTTTTTTTGCCTTTTAATTCTATTATAAGCAACGACTGCATTATCAATTCAGTTTACTGACGATTATTTGTATTTTGCCAGTTTCCTGAATTTTTTTCTCGTTGATAGTTATCTGTTATCTATTGTTTCGAAATAAGTTTTCCACTTTTTTTCGATCTTCCAAAGCGTATTAATGGACCAATGATGATGGAAAAGATACGGTTGTCTAACGTCATTCAATAGGTTAAATTAAGATAAGATGAAAGTGGAACTAAATTAATCATATGAATGAGCATATTTCAGATACTGCAAAAAAACGAGGAGAGAACTACATAAAAATCTTAAATGATATATCGGTGGACAATTTTAATACATATTTGTAATTATTACCTATTTCGATGACTCGACCAATGTTTGTAATGCAAGAATAGAATGGTTCAGATTTCTTTAATGGTTGATAGTGAAAATGTAAAAAAAGTATATATGAATGATACAAGGTAAGAATAAAATTAAACGAATTTTATGGGAAAAATAAATATAAAATATAATATAATGGGAAAAATGAATAGATAATAAATGTGGATGCTGCAGTCGCAAAAAATAATAAAAATAATTTGTATTTAAAAAAAAATTTGTGATAATGGTAATATTATTTATACTTTGCCTTTTTTTTTGTTCAAAATTTTTATTTTAATTGATTTCAAGTTAAATGGTTTAAGTTAAGTTACTTTAAATTTTCAAATTCTTCAGTGTAATTTTTAGATTTTTTTCAAAATTTGAAAAATTTCATTCCGCGGTATAATTTTTATTAAAAATCAACTTATTATTTAATTTTTATTCATAAGATTTTTTTGTCGAAAAGATCTTTAAATTTATGATATAAAATGATAAATGATAAAAGCATAATTTTATGATATAAAATGAATTTCATCGATCTTTCTAATTACAATTTATATTTTAAAAAAAATTTTACGTCACCGATATAGAATTAATAATCATTAAGAATTAGTACAATTTTCAAAATTGAAGATGTATTTGTTATTTCGATGAAAAACTTGAATATTAATTATTTTTCACTTTTAAATTAATTCGAGTAAAGTGAAAAATTTTTTTAGCGATTAAGTGTTTTGTGCACTGAGATTTCGAGGAAGATTTCAAGGAATGGAATGAAAAATTAATGATTACTGAAAAATAATAGTTTAATAATAGTTAATCAGCTTACTTTAAAATAAATACCAAAAAAATGAACGCAATAATTTTATGAAAAAACCAGTTTATTCCTTCTTTTGTCTTGAGCGCCACTCACTATTTTTTTTTGGTTGTCTGTACTGATAACCACTGTCAGATCCTTCGGCCGGAGAGTTACTTAGGCATAAAAGTAGTATTCGATTTGAATTCCACTCTTTTGGGATGGAAAAAAGATGCGAGTTCAGCACCTTGACCTACGTACCATACCATTTCACATTCTTCCGACCACTGTAAGTCTAGACAAATAGTTTGTAAAAATAGTAAGGCTTAAAAATATATTTTATCAGAAACAATTATCTAATATATTAAAGAGGAGAATTTTAACTATTTACTTTATTAATATTAGCGAAATAAATTAAACTGATTTATATATTTGTGACAATATGGTTGACATTCTTGATCCATTTATTATTTCGCTTTTACTTAATTTTACTTAATTTTACTTAATTTTTGACGAAATTTTTTAAAGAAAATCAAGAAACAAAGTGTGAAACTTTAATTTTCGATTAAAATTTTTTTCAATATTTTTTGAATATTCTTTGAAAAAGCCTTTCAGAAAATTTCAGATCTTGGGAAGAAAAAAGGGATGATTGTATTGTTGTAACAATATGGTTAATAATGCTTAGCTATGCTCTAATATCAAATATTCTTATTCTTATCGGTATAGGACGAAGTTCAGCGATGCGTACTGCGACGAGGTAATTAATTATTTCTTTCGAGAAGTTTATTTAATTTATAATTAAATAATTAAATAATTATTAAATTAATTAAATAATTAATTAAATAATAATTTAAATTAAATAATTTTTTTCAAAATTAAATAATTTTTTTCGAAAAATCCATCTTTATTAAATAGATTTTTTGAATAAAATTTTTTATTATTACCAAAGAATCATTTTTTTAAATGATATCTTTAAATTGTTATTTTTTCCTAAAATGAATAATCAAACTAAAGATTTAGTAATTCATTTAAAAAACCAGGATAAATTCTGATTTACAAAAGTTTTTCCTCGCTTTTAAGTCGTAAAGTGCCCATTATTCCTGATTACACTCGCTCCATTGGCCATTTGTACGGAAAATTCTATTATGCTCGCTTCGTTGGCTATTTGTACTTTTAAAAAATTTTGCTAGGAGTAGGCGAGAGGAGCACCAACGGATCTTCAGCTATACGCTATTTCTTTGCTTTTGGCTTATCATATCATTTATTTGAATAGTTAACCAAATAGCACTCATAGCCTAATATTTTCCAGTTCAAAAAGCAAACAATAAATGAATGACTTGTTATAAATATTCTTATTTAATTTCATTTTCGTTATCATTAGATGATGAAAAAAATAAAATATACATAAAAAAAATATAAATAAAATTATGGAATGAAAAAATATTTCGTTCCGTGATTTTGTCTCAGGAATTGTTCACCTATTTAAATATTTCTAATTTTCTCATAAATTCGTCAAATTTTTTTTGAAAATTTTAGTTATTGGTTTATAATATCATTAGCAGTATGTGATATTGTTATGACAATAATAAGTTTGGTACATTTGGTACCAGCAACTGCTTTCCATAGTGCCTTCTTGGAATTTCATTCAGTTCGTAATATCATTATGATTTTTTTTTACGATTTATTTTGGTATACAGCTGTGCTTCAACTTGGTCTTATGGCTTTTAATAGGTAGTTTATTATTATTATTTTAAGATTAATTTCGTGAAAAATACTTTCAACTGGCCAATGCTTAAATTTATCCACTCGTAAGTTATTTCTAACTCCTATGTTTATCAAATAAGGTATTTGTAATTCACTTTAATTGCTGCTAGTACAACGATTTCTAGCAATTCTTGATTATGGTTATGAAAATAAACTTTTTATTTACTTCTTGAAATTTAAAATTTAGAAAATATTTAATCAGTTGGACGATTTGTCTCAAATTTTTTAAAATAATTAAATATTTTCTAATTATTAATTAAATATCTCTAATTAAATATTTTATATTAAAATTATATTAAAAAATAAAAATTTTTATTAAAAGTGCGAAATTTAGGTTTGTAAGTATAGTTTATCCAATGGAATACAAATGGCTATTTTCACCTAGAAAGTCTTTAATGATAATTTTGTTAGGATATTTCCTTGGTTTGATGGTTTCACTTCCATCATTATTTCCGTGTTGCAATACATTATGGAATTCTTATTTCTATATAACTGTTTATGATCCTATGGACACTTGGTCGGTACTCTTTTTTATTTTTGAAATATTATCTCGTGTGAAACCGCTGTGAATTGGTAATTCATAATGCATACGCGCTTATTGCATAAATCAAATATATTATATATATATATATATATATATAATATAAAATATATTAAGGTATAAATACATTGATATGTGTGTTAATAGCTTATCATTGGTAGCGATGATAATATCTTATGCTATAATAATCTATAAAGTTAGAAAGAGTAGTAAGGCTATGGCTAAATATCAATTGACAATACGAAATAAGGTTAGTCTTCCTGCATTTTTCATTTTTCTCAGTTTGCATAAATTTGTATTTGAGCTTATCCATAATTATAAGCGCCTTAATGTTAATTTCAATGTTCATAGAAGTCGAGAATGAAGGAGGAAAGTTTTTCAAATATTTATATAGTACAACCGCCAAGAAACCAAGTGAGCAAAAAAGAAATGCGTCTATTCATACAGGTTATTCTTATAATCTATTGAATAAACCTGCAAAGTTGGATCCATCAACACAATTTATTTTTGTTTTTCTTTTTATGTGGTTCGCATTCCTTAAGTATAGGCTCCGTTAATTTTTCTTTAAATCTTGTAACTCGCAGTAAAACGCGTTTCAAAATATTTATACGCTCACTTAATCTACTCCGCTAGCGCATTTTCATACCCATCGCTTCCTCTTTATTTTTTTTCTCAAAATTTATTTAAAACTCATAAAATTCATTTAAGCAATATGTTCTTCATTAATTGCTAATTGCTTTACTTTAATCTATTCATAGAATCGTAAGGAATTCTACCATTCAGAAGTAGCCTGAGGCCTAAGTACAAGTTTATATTGTTATCAGCATCTGGTATATATGTGGTATACGAAAAGCGTTTGCATTGTCAAAATTTGCTGGTGCTATTGGCACAAATTTAACGTCTATTGCAGTTTTTCGTAACTATCAGCGAAAAGAACAGCATAATCAGTGGTCTTTGCTCTGGACACATCTTGAATGTTAATAATCATAATCCAGTCGCATAGTTGAAAATTGTAAGGGAGAAAACATAGTTTTGACTCATACACTGTTTTTCAAAATTTTTATCAATTCTACACTTTACGTTGACGTACGCCGATGAAATGCTTTGGTAGGTGCGGTCAACTTCTGTGGAATCAATATTGCATGATAAATGAGTATAAGTAAATAGTAATCTCTTATAAAAAACAGGTTGTGATACCTAGTGACACATAGTGATGTCGCTTTTGCGCCACGATCATATTACCCGAGATCGCAAACTTAAACTTTTTAGGTTTTCAATTTATTTATTGTTAATATCATCTTGCTTGACCTTTACAAGTAAAAAAGTAGAGAAGAATGTTGTTCCTTTATTTCTGAAGACCTTCTTCAAAAAAAAAACTTTAACGAAGAATGAATTCTCTAAATACAAAGCCTTCAAAAAACCTTAATAATTTGAATTTTGTGCCCACCGTACTAAAAATGAGAAGGGTTAATGAGATTGCGATTCATCTTTGATCACTGACGATAAGTTTCTCGGCAACAAATTGCTTTCACAATTCTTTAAAATTATTATAAGAAATTTTTATTAAATAAAGTATGATATAAAGTTCTATTTCAAAAGTTTAGTTTTTTCTTGTCTCGGTTGTATTTCTTTTAACGTGGACAACATGGCAGTGGCTCCCACATATTTTTGAATCAAAATGGGCATATTTCGTTATGACTTCGCTATTTTTTATTAATAATTCTGTTAATCCGACAGTTTATCTTTTCTTCAATACTCAGGTAGAGCTGCTTTTTTACAAATCTTTTTTTATTTTTATGTAAACTTTTCAAAAATATAAACTTTTTGTATAAAATTGACCAATTGATTTCATGATTTCAGATTTTAAATTTCAATTTAATGTTATTCTTAATATTAAGAAATTCTTCACTTTTGTTTTACTGTTTCGCATTTTAGTTTCATATTATTTTTAATTTATTTGACGCATTCAATATTCGCATTTTATTATCATTTGTTTTATTATTTCATTTTATTTATATACTTATACTATATATTTATTATTGAATTTTATCACACTCATTAATTATTTTATTTTTATTATTTAACTCTTAATTATTAACAGTTGGTAAGAAAATAATGAATGATGATTGTCATTTATCGTTAATGCTGTCACTTGCCTATATTATTGATATTTAATTAAATATTAACAGCCAACAGCAGTAGCAAGAGAAAATAAATAGACAAGTAAAATATTTCAGCTACGTAAAGAAATTGCTTTTCTATTATGCAGTCGGACAACAACAAGTGTGGAAAACTGCAAACGAAACAGCATATCATCTCGACCATTGCGAAATGACACAACTGAAAACAACAGTCCAAGCCCAATTCGCGGCTCGAAACGAGATATTGTTATTGCTCACAATGCATTAGTTGTTTCGAAAACATCTTCCGATTCAAATACTAGTACCGTTTTATATGAAAGAAACACTTCGGACTGCAAAATTTTTAGAAGTGACAATAATGTAATTAATTCAGCAAATATAAGTTGTATGTAAATGGCTGATTTCCATGGAACAAAAAAATTTAGAAAGAAAAATAGTGGAACTGTGGTACTTCCAGGAATCGTATTAAAAGTCTGCTTAATCGCAAATGTATTAGGTTTCCCTGGTTTTAATCTCCTTAGCCATTTCTCTCTTTCTAAAGATAACAATTTTAACGGACAATGACAAATTTTAATAAATTTTTTACAAAATTTTAGAAAGTTTCCCTTAAATTTGGCTTTTTTAAGACTTTTTTCTCCTTTTTTAAAAATCAATTTAACGATAAACTGAAACAAAGTTTAACAAATAAAGAAATTTCGGAAAATCTGCAAAATGCAAATTATCGCTTCACATGAAAAATTAGGCATTTCTAAATTAACAATTATAGATTTTAATACAAAAAAATTCTTGGGAATTATTTTATAAAAATTTTCATTTAATATTTATTTCGTATTCAAAATAATTTCGATATTTTTTGATTTAGTGGAAATTAAATCATTAAAAAGAATTATGCGAAGGCGATTAATTTTATAAGTTTTTTTTCTTAATTAAATTTTGCATTCTATAATTTTTTCTTATTATTATAAACCAAATATGCAATTAAATAAAATCGTTTTACATTTCAAAATTGCATTTTTTTTTCAACGATAATATAAAAGTATTATTTTTAACTAAAACCTTTCCATATCTTTGACACAAATTTATTAGGTTGCAAGGAAGTAAAGCACCATTAGTCACATCAAAAATTTTCGTCAAGCTGATAAAATTATGTGGGCACTTTTCGCTTATGTGGACAGCGTACCCAAGGAGTCCTCCATAATCATTCTCTGCTTTATTTTTTTGCTTTTCCATTCTCCATTAATATTCTCTCTTATTACCACCCTAATAAACAATTATCAGCAAATATAATCGAAAATTCGTACCGTACCGTAGAAAAGTATCGAAAACTAATCATGGATAACGGTATGGATATAGATAATTGACAAATTTTCACTGTCAATATATTGATCTAATTTTCAGCTAAAACCACTCCATTAATTAACCTAAAAACATATTTTAAGTCTTTTTATCAGTGGCTTATCAGCATTATTTCTTATAAAAATATTATATAATAATAGCGATTAACCATAAGGAGAAAAAAAATTTTCAGTGTTTTTCTCGATTGTAATTTTTATACTTACAGTTTTCAATTTTTTTTTCATCTTTCATCGTTATAATCTTTTCAGTTTTTCGATTTGCTTTATTATAATAATAATTTATTATGTTCATTAGGTTTAATTATATAAATCAGTTGTAATTAAATTCCAATTTTCAGTTTAATAGTTATTAGTGGCTTGAAAACTTATAATTTTTTTCGAAATCTCATTACTTTTGTTGTTTTATTATATTTTTAAATGAAATGGCCTTTTATTAATAAATATAAAATCTATGTTAATGTTACTTTTTAACATTCGAAATCTCTTAACACTATTCCTTATTTTCTAAAAAATTAATCTCATTTATAAAACACAGAAAAAGTAACATTTAGAACAAATAAATAAAAAGAGGTTTATAGTTTTTTTGATAAAATAAAAGAACTATTAAGAATTAGGAATATTAACCGATCCAACTTGCCACTGGCTGGCTAAAACAGATTCAGAGGAACTGAAACCAAAAAAATATAAAAATGATACAGTAGAAAAAATTTCAGATTCCAGAATATGCTGTATTTTCACTTCCTGAAGAAACTAAAGGCACATTGGCCTATGGTAGAGAATACTTTCCAATAAGATGCTATTAGCTTGCAGCTTAACTTAAGTTAGTTATCAGCATATTTATTATAGCTTACTTAATGATCACTAAAAAGATGGAGTAAGACTAAATTCAGATCGAACCAATCTTCTTGCACCCTATTATTTTTCAATTTCAGAGGGTTGTTGAGATCTTATAAACCATAACAAGAAAGAAAGTTTTTTAAATTCAGCACGATAGCACCAATGCAGTGAAACAAGCAACAATCCCACGGAGTAATTCTATCCCCCTTTGCTTTTGCCCCTGCGTCGGACAAAATCGAGCCATTCTCTACTCTTGCTAATCCATCAATCTTATTTTCTATTGGAAAAACTTTATTTTTATTTAAATAATCGAGCAGGAAGATAAGAGCCATATGTGCTTATAACGACAAAATAATAAATAATAATGAAAGAAATTATGATAGCGAAATAATTTACAAAAAGCTGAAAACTAACAAATAAAGGGAATGACATAATAACACAAATTGAACTGAATGTATTATTGACATTATTATTTATTATTATCATTTTATTTATTATTATTTATTCGGCGAACCATTAGCCATATCAGGTACAACAGATGGTGCTTCATGGTTATGTTTGGCATCAAGGAATTCCTTCCATCTTATGAGGCGGTGCTTGGGGATAAAATCGCTCAGTGGATTATTGTTCAACTGAGAGCGCCAATACTGAGATTCGATTCCTCGCAGGAGTAAACCTATAAAAAAATCTGAGTGATGATGGCGACTCACCTGTAGTTATACCACCAAAGGACTCCCTGGCATCTTTGTCCAGTGCAACAAACCGTCGGAGCGAGTTTAACCAATGGTGAGGACTCTTAAAAAAAAAAAAACGGCATCTGTATTACGAAGAATGCATGTAATATACCGTATATATGTGCTGGTTAGGTTAAAATTATTTGTTAAATGAAATATAGGAATAATATTATTAAACTACTTAATACCTATTAAAATGGTGAAATGCTTCGACGGTGGCTTAGGTTCGCTCATCCGATTATTCTATTCTTTTAGATGATTAGTACTGCTAAAAGGAAAAGCGAAAGGGTACCCGCTTGTGAAATTATAAGTGACAAAAATATTTGAGAAAGCCTTTTACTTCGAAAATTGGAAATATCTCGAAAATGATTAAATTTCATTCGTGATTAAATGAAATTTCATTAAATAATAAAAAGCGAAAAAATTAGTGAGAAAAAATACATAGCGTAAGACAAGTAGGCGATAGAAAAATATATATTTCCATTAATTCGTTTATATGATGGTAAGATGGGCTCATATAATTAAGGAATCGGCAAATGAGTTTAAGTTTTAAAACTTAAATTTTTTCAAAAATCTTAATACGCTGATGATGTAGTCCTTTTTGCTGATAGTTATCACATAATGGAAGTAATGCTAAATAATGTGTCAGAAACTGCGGCAAAAATTGCTTTATTGAATTAAAAATTAAATATTTATTATCTTCCATTTATTAAATTAAAGATTATTGAAAATTTTTAACTTTTTGTACTTTTTTAATTGTAACTCAGAGACAATGTAAATAAAACAAAAGCCTTTTCGTCTTATGTACAAGAAGCTGATAAAATGCCTCTTTTCACAAATTCATTGCAGGTTAAGGAAGTGCCCAATTTTGCTAGAAAATCGTTCTTCGAACTGTCGAAATCTTTAAGGGGAGCCGTCGTGAAATTAACATAAAAACGAAAGATCGCATACAAATAGCCGCTATTCTTTCGATCTTGCTATATGATTGCCGATGAGGGTGGAGGATATTAAATATTATTTAAAAAAAAGAAAGATAAAAGAATAAAAAAAAAATATTATCTACCTTTGACCACTCATTTTACGAAACATTTACATCTAAGGTATATTTTACGGAATTGTTGAGCAGATAAAATCGTACATGATTACATCCATTCTTGGTCAAGTACCACTTGCATTAATAGTACCATCACCTTCGCTGGTTGGGGCACGTTCTTCGTCACCCAATAGAAGAGTTGACATACATTACTTACTAAGGATGGTGTCAAAAGCGAGAGGCCAATTAAGAGTTGCACTGATACGGTCAGAAAAGATATAGATGGGCCAGCAATATATGGACTTAGACGATGGAAAAAGGAAAGAAAGGAAAGAAAAAGGAAGGAAAGGAATTCTAAAACTAACGACGATGGCATCAGATTGCGCAGCTTGAAGACGTCTTACCCTTGTTGCTAATGGAGCTAGTCTAACCAATAATGGTGAGAGCTATTAGAAGAAGAACAAAGGTCAATCAAATTAGTAAAGGGAATATTACGAATAAAAAACTGTAATGGAAAAACTGTTTATTAAACATGACGAAACAATCTTTGGATCCTACAGTCGCTAATGTCACATGTCAATTTCGCAAATGCCATTTAAACATGCCACAAACAGTAGAAAACGACAACGCCATTAATGCCAACTCATCACGAATTCAAAATGGGTTACGAAAATCCACTTTTATGCAGCTATAGCTGATTAGGCGTAAACTACCAAAAAAAGTTAACAGAATAAATCAGAACAAAAATCAATCAGATTAACAGGAGATATTAGGAATAACCAACTGTAATGGAAAGGTCCTCTAATCGAAGTTAAGACACCTAATGAGCCAGAGTTTGACGCCATGCAAAAGGATAATTATTATGTAAAGCAAGGACTTTTCTAATGCTAAATTTTATTATCTGTACACTGTTATCTGGAACAAGAAGAGAATAAAATGAAAACAGGCTCATTTGATAGAAATGCTGCATTGGTGATGACTACAAGAACATGTCGATAAGAACTGATAAAAAATCCTTCTCGTTTTCTCAAAACTCGAAGTTCAGCGAATCAACTGTGACGGGAAACAACTTTTGGTCGATTCCCACTTCCATATCTCCTTTAAAAACGAAGAGACAATACAGGATAATCTGCCCACATCTTTGGAATTACAACTGCAACGGTCAAATTGGAAAATGCAGCAAGATGCAGCAAAATTTAGCGATGTCAACAAGTTGTCCTACAGAACGATGTATATAAGTTAATTACCTAAATCGCATGCAATAAATAAAAACAACAAAAACGACAACAAACAACAGAACAATGAAATAAAAACAACAAAAATGTAAATAAAAAACAAAGAAGAATGATAAGATAGGTTGATTAAGATAGGTTAGTGGCCTAATAAACAACCGGTTCAATTAACACATTGCGGAAGCGTCCGGAAAAATTGCTATACATATATTTTTGGAAATATGCTAAACACTACCGAATCCTGGAAGAGCGCTTAACTAAACTCTCAAAATAGTTCGACTTATGTCTAATTTTTCTTCTTCTTCTAACAGCTCTCACGGAGGATGAAAAATAAACTAGAAAATAGAAAATTGTTTACACATAATTTTATAATTTACATAATTTAATTGATTTAATTTATAATTCACCTTAATTATTGCTGAGAAAGTTTGAGAGAAATTGGAGCTGAAGAGAAACGAGGGGAGCGAATCCTCGAAAATCCACGACCGCTCCCAACGAAAATCCTTTAATTTACAGTTTCGGCACGCGACTAACACGCGATTCATAAATATTTTCTATCGTTTTCACGCTTTTATAATTCGTTTATAAGAAATATATAGAAAATAAATATTATTTGTTGGATAATTAATTAATAAAAGCGCAAAAAAATAAAAGGAAAACACAGTTTAAATACCACAATGAATTTTTCAAATTTGAATATGAAGCTGATAGTTAGCGAATACTAACTATCGCATCGGTCTCCCATCAATTTCAAGAATATCGTACAACTAATTTCATTTCGGTTCTTTTAATTATTTTTTCTTAAGAAAATTTTTTCTCATGTTTTTAAGTATTTAAAGCATTTTTTCGTTTCAGCTACCTCATTGGAGAAATTTTCCAACAAAGTTTTATCATTAGTGGTCTTTGATTAGAAAATTGAGAAACAAATGAAGTTTTCTAATATCTCTAATGGGTAATTCGTTTTTCTTCCTTATTTTATAGCTTTATAGTTTTTTAATTTTAGCAAACTTTTTTCTGTTCTAATGAATTAAGCGTAAATCACCACTCATTTATTTTATAGAAATTATTCCGAAAAACCCGAAAAATTCGATTTTTCATTTTTTAAAAAAATCACTATTGTAAAATATTTTTATTAATTTAATTTCTATTATTATTAATATTCTAATAAAAATAATTAATATTTATACTGAACATATTTATTAAACAATAATGTTTCGCTTTGGCAAAAAACTGAAGTTTGCAGAAAAATGAAACGACTAAGGGGAGATTTGCTGGGTGATGAAAATTTAATAAAAAAGAGAAAACAGTCGCATACTCGTTTTACGCCGTTTAAGCCTATCAAATTACCGGAGGCATGGAAATATGAATGTCGAAGTTTGTTTATTTATTGTTGCTCAAAATAATATTAGTGGGAAAGCGGCGAATGGTTTTTGGCTTTCTTTATTCTTTGTGAAGCGTATTCGTTTGATACGGGAAATCCTCCTAAATAAATTTGTGGAAACACTTGAATAAGAAGTATGTTTCAGTTTTATGGAATGCTCATGCAATCTTCGCCTTTTAAGACTGTATATATTTGGTTTTTTGCTTCCTTTCAATCTCCCACTTTTTCGTTTAATATCCCTTTTGTTTTATCCCTTTATTCTTTCCCTTTATTCTTTTCTTGCCAGTAACTTGCTTCGTCAATTTTTCGTTTCTTTACCACTTCCTCAACAAATAATCTTATAATAAATAATCTAATCTTATAACCTATTTTTTCATTTCCACAGCCATCGCATGAATTTATTATTGTCCAGGACTGCCCAAAGTTGTGCAAAAAATTGAAGTGAAAAAAGTTTTTATCCTCGTGATGAATTATATTTAGCGTATTAAATGGATGTTTTTATTTATTGACGTATCCCACGAAATCCATAAATCGGTTCCTAAATTAGCCTCAGACCACTTATTTTTATCATTCATATTCATCTAAATCAAGCTGAATTAGTTAAATCAAATGAACTAGTTAAAATGAACTAGCTGAATTAGTTAAATCAAATTAAATGAACTAGCTGAATTAGTTAAATCAAATTAAAATGAACTATTTAAAAATTCTATTTTATTAAGTAATTTAGAAATGCAAGAATCGATACGTTATGCGTTATCAAATTGTCAATATAGTGATCCAGAAAGAAAAGAGCGACTTTTTTTAGCTGTTATGGATGCTCTTAGTGGTAAAAAAACGATTAAAGGAGCTGCTATCACTCACAATGTAGTGGTTTTCCTGTCATATATTTTTCCATTTCTTAAGTATTAAAATGAAATAATCAAATTCTTTGAATATAAAAAAGATAGCTGGTTAATTTTTTCTTTTCTTTTCATGTTATGGTTTACATCGATGTTGATTTTTTCCTTCTGTTTTGACCTAAAGACCGTTTCCAATTTTTTTTGCTCATTTTTTTGACGAAGAAAACGTTTCAGATACCTTGCACTACTCTCCAAGTATATTTTCATCGTTCTCGTTTGCATATGGAGAAATTAATGAATGATCATGATAGTGGTATTGCCGAGCAGATTGAAATACCCGTTTCGGTATCTCATTTATTTATGCTTCTTTTTATACTTCTTATTACAAAAATTATTTTTTATATTAATTATTAATTTTTTTCCGATTTTCATCGCTTGTTGTAGAATGGAAATATTCGTACCAAAATCTTATTTTTCTGCTTAAAATTTCTGTTTAACTATTTTTGTTCAGTCATCTCTAGTTCTAGTTAAGTTTATTCGGTTCATTGGTACATGATGATTCGTCAGCAAATGAAATTGTTGCGCCAAGGGAAAATTTGGCTCTGAGTTCAGTCAGCGTAGATTCTTGTGAATGCCTTATTAACAAAGGTAAAAAATCATCAGATTTCAAATTTTATATTATATCATTGAAACTTTTCTGATTTTTCTCATTAGAATATTTGTTTTTTAGCTTCATGCTCAAAATCACTGGTCAGAACAATCACAGGTTCAAAAAAGCGCAAGCCGAAATCAGTTCATCGATTCATACCTGAACCGTATTTCTGCTTAGATCCAGAGACCGAAAAACAGAATTATGATGAATTTTTTGATACTTCTAAAAACATTTATTTAATCCATGTATTTTCGTTTTTGTAGATGTCAATAGGAGACAATTTGCGTCAGTTAAGAATTGTTTATAAATTGTCTCATTTCAGCCGAACAAATCATCGGAGCAAATATTTGCGCCAGAAGCATCATCGCTTGATAACAATGATTTAAATTCAAGGCGAACTCAAAGTAATTTATTTCTTTTATTCATATCTCCGATGTAAGCATTTTTTTGTTTATTGGACGAAATACTTAAATTTTCATTCATTTAATTTTATTTTCATGTTTTTATAGACAATAGTCCCTATATTCGTAATGCGATAGCTGCTGTTTTGAGTTTTAGTAATGCGCCAAATGATGTTAAAAATCGATTGAAATGGGCAATAATGGACATTCAACGTAAAAAACTTACGATTGAGGTTTTTTAAAGATTGGCCACATTTTTTATTTTTTTGAAGCTATTAGTTAAAAACCATTGAATTTATGAAATTAAATTTATTGAATTTTTTATCTGGGGTAACTAAGGTTTTTGAAAAACTTGAAACTTGAAAAACTGATCTGATTATTTATTATTTTGAATATATTCAGCAAGCTTGCTATCAATACCATCTTCTGAATGACTGTTTAATTGCGTATAATCAAATGGTTGAAAAAATTGTTGATGAAAAAGATAAATCAGGTTTTTATTTATTTCTTCTTAGTTCATAATCATATTATATTGGTTATTATTTGAATTTATTTCTTGACGTTTTGTAAAAATAAAAACAGTAAAAATGTAAAAATATATTACTTTTATAATTATACTTAATGTATTTATTTTTTTTTGAAACATTTATTTTTAACGATAATGATGGTAATGTTGGAAAATATTTTCTCTAATATTTTATTTTTTATGGAAAAATTTTTTCCATCCTAAATTTCCTGTAGAAATTTTTTTTTTAAATTTTTTTCATTTGTCATTTCAAATTACTTTTTTGTATTTCAGTTATTATTATTTTAATTTTAGGACAATCTTGTGGTAACAATCTCGAAGAGGATTGCAGAATCATTCAGTGGTCAAAATTCAAAATCGCTGACAAGAACAGATGTGAAGTCGGATTACCACTAGATCCCAAAGATCATGAGCGCAAAGAAAAAATTGAGAATTGTGTGGCATCTGTTTGCCAAGCATCAGTTTATCCAAGTTATTCAAAAGAGGCATTGCGCAAGGCTGTTTTATTGTATGAATTTTTTGTTTTTTCTCTTTAGTGAAGATGAAGTAACTTCTTGATTTAATTTTTACATAGTTGTGTCCGTCAAAAAAAATGAATAAATCTATTATAAGTTTGAAATGCGACGAAAAAGAATTTCATTAAAAAAATAAAATTATAGAGTGATATGTGGTGAACAAACAATCAGTGCAGCTGCATATTTGAATCATTTGCCTATATCAACCGTATATACATATGTCAGTCGTGCTCGTATAGCTCTTAGTGGGATACTTCCACCGCAAATTACTGGATCTAGCAAGTTGCCTAAAAAATTATGTACCAGAGGTATTAGTTAAAAAATAATGTTTCGGAAAATTGTTGAGAAATGTTTTTCGATAAAAGTAAAAAAAGAAAAGATAGTTCAGATCGAAATGAAGAATTAATGGTGAATAATTCACGTAAAATGAATGAAATCGATAAAATGCTAACATTATTATTGGAAAATTCGAATTTCAATGAAACATATAAACAGAAAATTTTTCATGCAACGCTTATGGTTCATTTCTACTGCTTTAATTGTTGTCATCTATTTTTTAAAAAAATGGTCTTCTAAATTATTTATTTATATTTTTTAAAAAAACAAGGATTTTTATTAATTAATTTGGCAAAATTTTTTAAAATATTTGTTCGCAGGAACCTTTTGTTTATTATATTTTCCAGCAAGTCATATGTGGAAGTATAGTCGTTTCAATTATAGGTTCTTACAGAAGGAGCTTCATTAGTTATGGCATCAAAGCTTTGTGGTGTGCCTATAAACAGTTTTAATTTCTATGTTCAAAAAATTAGATATAATCTCCAATTGTCTAGTTCACTGAATAAAATATCGCAAAAAGTGAGCATAAATTGTTACTGAATTGAATTCAAATGTGTAAGAAAATTTGCTTATGCTAAATCATATCCTTTTGCTTTTTTAGGAAAATATGATCGTTGCGAAATGTGATTCCACTAGAGCAAATATATCCGTTGAAAATTTCAAAATGATAGAAGTAAATGGAAATTTTTCGCTGTTTTGCCGAATTTTTCACTTGCGTTGTTTATTTTTTACTTGTTATTTTTTATTGCCGTTCAATTTTTTTGTAATTTTTTTTATAATTCTTTCGATTCCTTTTCAGACACCTTCAAACTCTTCATCTACACCTATCGAAAGGACATTTTTATTATCTACTGCAAACAGTAATATATTTATATATATATATATATATATATATATAGAGTTAAATATTATAAGGATATTTTTTCTTATAATATATAAATATAAGAATAGTTTATAAAGGAATTTACAAGAAGTCTTATGCAATTATTCAGCTTTTTAGTTAAAAGGTTCTTCAATTTAATTTTGCTTACATTTAGTGATTGTTTAATTTTTAAATTTTTTTATAGCAGATACAATTTTTCGTTCAAAAAAAATAGGCCAGTTGATCAAAAGAAAAAATATTATGAATGAGCTTCGACCATCAAATTCTGATAGCTGTTCATCGCCACCTTATGAATTCGTTTGTAAAAATAATCAACATCCAGTAGATGGTGAGTGTGACGAAATATTTGCATTTTTTTTTAATTTATTGAAATATATTCTCTCATTTTCTTTTTTTTTACTTTTTGTTTTTGTTTTTTCTTAGATATTTTAACGAATTTTTTATTTTTTTCTTCAGCTCGATCTTATTGATCGGCTTGGAATGTTTTTGAATTCAAACTTTTTTTTTCATCTTCGTTCGTTTTTGGTTGTCATAGACGTTGTTATTCATTATTATTCCATTCCCTGTGGAGTAATAAATTAATTCCTAAATTTAATTTTTTTAAATCATGGCAAATCTATTTCGAACAATACTAATTATTCCATCAGGATAGTAGAATTTCATTCAAATTTCCACTTTGCTACTTATTTGCTCTAACAAAAAAAAATTAATAAAAACTGTCGTATTCGTAGCTTAAATTGTTGTTAATATTATCAAAATTCATTTCTTGATATTTTTCCGATATCATTTTTGTTTATTATTTCATCTCGAACTTAACTGGTTAAACATTCCTGAAAATAATAATATTGATATAAAATGCATGGGAATAACTATAAATGCAGTAATTTACGATCTTAACAAAAATGAAGAAGGAAAACAATTAGTTGCTGTTTTCATTTCTTCCCAGATAAAAATTTGAGTTAATAAATTCATAAATTTTGGTATTTGCACCTTTTGACTATTATTGATGTAAACTTTATAAATTTTTTCTTAGCCCTTATATATACTGCTTTTTGAACATATAAATTTTGATATATATGATATGTTATTTTCATGAACGTTTCAGATGAATATGAGCTATTTCAAAATGTTGCTCATTATATGTGCGAGGACAAATTTGATGAAATTACATCCATGGATATCAATATTCAGCCAAGATTGAAGGAAAAGATATATGTGGTAGTTTTATTACTTTTTTATTTTTTTAAACAATTGTTTATCGTTTCCTAAAATTATTTTTTTTAATGCGCCTTTACTATTTTCATTTTCATTTAAAGATTCTTCGCTACTATAATTATACTGGCAACCATGACGATATGTGCAATGCTTTATTAGAAGTTTTCGTCGAACGGAAAAATTGTGATGAGGCATCTTCTTCTAAAACATTTTCTTCGAGAACTCTGAGTACATATGTCCGCCTTGTAAAAGCTCTGCTCATTGCGGTGAATAAAGAGGTGTTTTTTTGTCATCAAATTCATAAAATTTATTGAGCAATTTAATGGGGAAATTCTGCTTTTTTCAGTTCAGTTTTCTGTTATCCGTTCTTAAATAGTAATTTCTATGTTAAATATAACTCATAATGTTAAATATAACTTAACTCGTCAGCTTTTCGAAACTTTTACATTTTTTTCTATCTCTTCAATCACTACATTCTAGTTTTAATTGTGTTCATCTTTGTATATAATTTGAAATCATAAATTTTTATTTTTTTTCGTAAAAAATCTTTGGTTTTTTTTGCTAATTTAGTGTATATTCGATCTATAAAGAAAATTTAAGATTATTTTTTTAATTGCATAAATTTAACTTTTTGAAGATATAAACATAAGTTTGATTCTGATTATTTGTCCTTCCATATAGTTTGAAAAATGAGATGAAATTTTTTATTTATGAAATTATTTCTAGTTTTATTTTGCAGTTATCTGATGAGCAATCTTTAAAGTTACAAATATGTGAAACAGATATGGATGAAATGATGAAAGATAATGACATTATGCTTATTCATTCTAAATCGATTCTCAATTCTTTGGAACATTCTATAAAATTAATTATCTCTTATCTGGTCGAACATCGCTGTCATCAATCTCAAGATTTACAAGAAGTTAATTAATTAATTAATTGGGGATTTTTTTCGAATTTTTAATTTTAAAAATGTTTGGTTCATATATTTTTTTCTACCATTATCAATAAACCTTAACTGAAATTAAGAACAGCTTCTTCTAATAGCTATCATCATTACTGTTTAGACTGGCTGCACTAACTACAAGAGTAAGACTTTCCATGCTATGTACGATCCGATGTCATCTCTGGCAGTAATAGAAGATACTTCTTTTCCCGCCATCTAATTCCATATGTTGCTGGTATTTATATAAGTGTTTCCTGACTATATCAGTCTAGGCTCTTAATTGGCCCTTCTGGTTTTTAACGGCATCCATCACGGAATCAACAGTTAACAAAATCAACATATGTCTACCACTGTGGTGGGTAGGTAGGTGACGAATGTGATCTAACCAGAAAAGACGATGCATTGTGATGGAATTGTTGCAGGCGGTATTTGAGCGAAAGTAAATGAGGTTTGAGATTTTATTTGGCGTAAAATGACATCTTAGACAATGAGTAATCAAGAGAAGATAATATCCTCCACTGTCATTGGCTATGTATAGCAGCCATATAACAATATCGAGCAAATTACAGCTATTAGACGCGGACTTTCGTTTTGATTTGGCGACGACTTCATAAACGTTTCGCCAGCAGGAAAAATGCAATTCTAGTTACCAGTTATCCCAGTTGTAATTTCATTTTTCGTTTGGGGCTAGAGTGAATCGATAATATTTATGAGGATATTTAAAATTTTTCTTCAGTCGGGTGATGAATTGATAAAAATAAGTATTTTATCAGCTTTTTATATGTAAAACGAAGAGAACTAAAGAAAAAAAATGAAAAATCTTTTGTTTAAATGACATTAATCCTGAGTCCGATCTTCCATTCAGTTGTCGATGCTTTGCCTAGCACTATTTGCATTTCATCATAATTGTCAGCAGAAAGGATTAATAATCAGCGTATCCAAGGTTTTAAAATTTCCATAAACTACGAGCAAAATTTTTTTAAAATTTTTTCTAAACTTAAAAAAAAGAATTGAAATAAAATATATATATAAATATATATATATATATAAAATATATATAAAATTCATTTATATATAAAATTTAAATCCTGTTTTTGATAGAAGCATGTCTGTCATGTCAAAAATCCGAGTTGTTGCTGGTGACACACCTGTAACTCTATCCTCAAGTGACTCTATGGTGAAAGAGTCAGATATTCTTATACGGCGTCCGCATCTTTCGACGATATTTTCCCAGCCCGGTGGAACATGTGATAAGTATACAATTCGGGCATAAAACGATCCCATAACTGATGAATAAAATGTGCTCGCAAGCCAGAGTAATTGCTCGAAACCTATCAAGAAAAACAGCTCTCTGCACGCACGGCTAGGTATTAGCATGGAACGTCAGAGCTTATAGATGTTGCAATTCAAGCGATTATTGTCCACACCATTTCTAAATACCAGGTGGATATGGCATACTTGTCGGAGGTCCGTCTTCCTCACTTCAGGTCTCAAGTAATTACTAATTCTGGTTCGAAGCAGAAATACTGGCTATATCATTGTGTTGCTTCGGATAACTCGGGGCGAAATGTCTGATACGTCATAATGACCTAGACAATTGGCAAATATGGCGTTAGGGACCGGTGCGCCATTGGCGAACGCGGAGGAACATGAATTATTTGTCACTAATATTTGCTTCATAGAAAATATCTAGTTACGTGGAATTCCCTGGATAACCAAAACTTCAACCAGATTGGTTATATATCTTAGTATATATCATTCGCCATTGGAAGAATTCCGTACTAGATAGCGTTCCTATCGCGGCGCTGGAACGGGCAATCTTCATGGATCTGACCATATTATGGTTCAAGTTAAGATCCGCATAAAATCGACAACACGTAATAAGATCCTTCAACTATCTCAAACCAAAAAATTTGGAGAGAGTGAGCGCATTTTAAACCGAATTATTGAAGCATCTCAATGATGCAGATATCAATGATTTTTCTGGAGCGGCAAATGAATACTAAAGGAATGTTCCCAAAGATCAACCACTCCCACGCTAGGGCATAAAGATAGGAGGCAACTATCCAATTGTCTGAAAAAGCGCACGAATGTGGGGCGATCCTGATTAACCGCATGCTTCGAAAGCAGCATGGCAGGCAGAAATCACTATAGGAGTGATATGGCCTTGAGAATGGAAACAGCGGCTCGGATAGGTGATTATAGGAAACTTTTCACAAAGCGATTATAACTCGGAGAGATCAGTGAAATGGTAAGGGACAACAATGGCGTGCCAGTCAAGGATCGCCTCTTAAGATGAAAGAATTCTTTGAGGCCAAACTTAACCATGAAGCGCCATCTGTTCCCCCTGATATAGCTGATAGTTCGCCGAACCATATGCTTGCAATTGCAAGCTTCCAACAGAAGAAGAAATAATCTGCCATAAGCTTAAGGCCATTAAAACTCCTGGTGAAGATGGTCTTCGGGGTGAACTCTCCGAATGTTGTCCATCGTCCTTCATAACGCACCTTCAACAAATGTACTCTCTGGTATTGGAAAAAGAAATATTACCAGATGATTTGAGTAAAATAATTCTGCTCCCAATTCTCAAAAAAAGTGATAGGACATACTGCGACAATTATCGAGGAATCAGCGTGCTAGACGTCTCAGCGAAAATTTACTTCCCTTTTACTCAAGACTTATGGAAGTACGGGACGCAGGATGCGTCCTAATCACTTGGATTCAAACCGGGGCGCGGTTGTGCTGACCAGATATTGATGTTAAGAATGGTGTTGGAACATTGTTTCAGATATTTGCAACCCACTGTCACGTGTTTCATCGACTTGTGGCTGCCTTTGATTCAGTTGATAGAGTGGCGTTATGGAGAGTAAAGGAACGCGACAGTATTCCAAGGATCATTCGACTCATAAAGGCATTTTATGATCTAATCGGCGCAAGACTGTGTATATGGGAAACTAACAGAATCCTTCGAAACAAAAACTGATGTCCGTCAAAGATGTGTCTTTTTCTCTACAATATTCAACAGTGTCAATACACTGGATAATGGACACCGCTTCTCAGCATTCAAGAGTTGTACAAATCAGCCCAAAGTATCGTGTCGCAGATCTTGAATACGCTGATAATGTAGTCCTTTTTGGTGAAAGTTATGATTAAATGCAAATAATGCCAAATAAATAAAGTATCAGCAACTGCAGCGAAAATCGTACTCAGAGTTACTGTAAATAAAACGAAAGTCTTTTCATCTTATGTGCAAGAAGCTGATACAATCTTTTCATAAATTCATTGCATATTGAGGAAGTACCCGATTTTAAATACCTAGGGTCCATTCTATTATCAAATCGCCAGGCAAAATACGATATTACAACTCGGATCACGCAGCTAGATATGCTTTCTTCCGATTGACGAAACCTTTATGGAGCCATTGTGCGATCACCATAAAAACGGAAATCCGCTTCTATATAGCCATGATTCGTTCGATATGGCTATTTTGCTATATGGCTTTAAGAATGGCCAATGAGAGTGGATAATATTAAAAAGTTATCTTTCACCACTTTTGTCTAAGGTACATTTTACGGATTCGCCAAATGGATAAAATCTCACATGATCGCATCTACCTTCGTTCAATTACCACTTGCATTAACCGTCATAAAGCATCGCCTTCGCTGATTAGGGCATGCTCTCCATCTTACATCACAGGAATTGACACATGTTTCGTTACTTACTAAACCCTATGATGGATGGCGTCGAAAGCGAGGTGGGCCAATCAAGACCTGGACAATACGGTCATAAAAGATTTTGAACATATAGGTGGACCAGCAATATATGGACATAGATGATGGAAGAAGGAATGGCTTCTTTCACTGTCGACGATGGCATCAGACCGCGCCGCTTGGAAGCGTTTTACCCTTGTAGTCAACCTCACCAGTGATGGTGAGAGCTATTAGAAAAAGTATTCAGGTCTATAATACCATGCTCTGGGCTGATCTCCTCAGTTTGCATTTTTCAGTTCTCATAGACTTGTGCCAAAGTATGCCAATAAAATACGTTAGACTGTTGTTAATCGAATGTTCTTCCCTGGGGCACCATCACATTTTATCGCCCTCCAAAGCGTCGTCAATTGAATCGAAGGCAGCTGCAAAATCGATGAAACAAAATGAAGTAGAATGGGTTGACGATATTTGAAACTATATTCCAAATTCCTTAGTGTGAATATTTGGTCACTGTCGCCTCTTTTGAATCCAGCTTGCTTAGAGCTAAACTACCATAAGTCTATTCAACAAGAGGGAATCCAAAATTTTCTACAGTAATGATTTCTATTCGTTATATTTTTTTTTTCTTCGAAGGCCAAAATTCCCTGACGTTCGTGCTTTGGCACCTTTTTTCAGACTGTTGGATAGTTCCAAACTAGTTTACTTCCTACTTTTATTCACTAGCGTGGAAGTGGCTGATTTTCGGGGACATTCCTCTAGTTGGAACTAGTATTCATTTGCCGTTCCAGAAAAATCATTGATATTTATACCATTGAGGTGCTTCAATAACTGGGTACTCTTATCTCCGAATCGTTTAGTTTAAAAGATCTTGGAGGACTCTATCTCTTGAGTTGTCAGTTTTATGGAGATCTTGGCTCGGACCATAACATGGTAAGATCTATGAAAATTGCTCGTTTTAGCGCCACAATAGCAACGACGAGGTTCCTTTTAAGTGGCGATAGAATAAAATATAATCAATCTGGTTAAAGTGGCGGCTACCGGAGAGTTCCACGGAGTTACGTGATTTCTTCGATGTTAGAACTATGTAAAAAATAGAATAATAATTGAAGGCAGTGGAATGATCCACGCTTTAATATTTTAGAAAAACCTTGATTTGAATAATAATAAAAGTATTGATCATCGCACATATTTTTAAAAATTTTATTCTTCATTTCACACCTCAAACTTGGGTAATTAAACCTCAGTAATACTGATAGGAAAAGACAATATTCGATGCAAATTAAATCCATAGAATATTCATCTAAAAAGATGACTATTTCAAAAGAAATAAGTGATTAAATATTTCATAATTAAATAATATTATTATAATTAATATAATAATATTAAATATTATAAAGGATATTAAATAATAAAAATGCAAAAATATTGAAATATTGAGACCCAAGCGCTTGGGTCCACAATAAGAAAAAAGGAAGAAAAAAGCAATTTTCTTGAGAAGGATATACAACTGCGAATTGACCTTAATCTTTTGAAATATGAAAATGGAATAAGCAAAGAATTGATTAAGTTAATGAAAGTTTTCTTTTGGCTGAGGTCACTAGTTTGAAATAATAATTTTAGAAAAAGCATCACATTTCGCGACATATGTATTAGTAACAAAAAGTTCTTTCTTTTCGACAAAACGTTCTCGAAGTTCTGAAAGAAGACATTCTACACTGGCGCACAATATCCCGATGCCATATTTGCTAATTACTGAGGCAACAACGTAACTTAAACGCGCATTCCAGTCACTCTAACTATCGATTGTGACCCTGCCAGCTTTTAGTTGGAATGTTATTAGTTAGAGTTCTGCGCAAAACTTGCTCTTGTCACAGTCATCGCATAAAATTGTACCATGTATGATATACTGATGACTGAAATATTTCAGAATTTCCCTTTGAAACGGATGTAGGCCATACTTCTCGGAGCCAAGCTTATAATTACTCGAGACTCGAGGTGAGGAAGACGAAATCCGATAAGCAGTCGACATCGATATTTTGAAAAACATGTTACATCCATAAGCGCTCTGATATTCCACAGTGCTACGACTAATACGCCGCGCGTATAGAGAACTTTTCCCCTTGACAGGTTTTAAGCAATTGTCTGGCTTGCATATTTAATTTGTACCCTCTGGATTCATTTTATGCTCAGATTTTATACTTGTCGCAGATGCTACCGGGGGAGGGGGTGTCATGTGCACCTAGACCTGATCTTTTCACCACAAGTCATTTAGGAATAAAGTTGTAGGTGAGTCCTCAACAACCACTCAGATTTTTGAAATCATGATAGATTTACTCATGTCAATGACAAAAAAACAAAATTTAGATTGCCTTATAACACAATTAACTGAAATTTTATTTCTATTTTAATTTTCGTATAAACTTTAAGAAAATGAAAAGATGTCTCGAAGATGTATTTCTCAATGGTTTATCGATTACAGAAGCATTAGAAATTCACAAGGAAGTCGTAAAACACATTCTTCAGGTCCACTTTTTTTATTTTCTTTGGATGCTTATGCATTTTTCGTTTAAAATAATGGTATTTAATTTCAATTTCAATTGGGTTTAAAACGATGAAGCAATATGAATTCGATTAATACATCATTCTTTAATAGGAATTGTCATTAAAAGTGAAATTTAAGTGGCACTGGAAATCCATTTATATACGTCTGTCTCAAGGCGATTCTGTTACTAAAATTTCACAAATGGCTCGTTCTAGTGGTAAATGGAGCCAGCCAAGAAATGATGCGTATTAGAAGAAATAGGAAGAACCAGTAGCCATTATTTAATGTCTAGTTTATTCCTTGCTTTTTTTCTTTAATAGTCACCATTACTGGTTAAACTCGCTCCACAGGCTTATTGCAATTGGACAATATGCCAGAGAATCCTTTGGCGATAGAAATTTAGGTGAATCGCCGGCATCACCCAGATTTCTCACAGGTTTACTCCTGCGGTCGAACCTCAGCATCGGCGTTCCCATTCGAGCAATAACCCACTGAGCCATTCCATTCCCATTATTATATATATTCCTTGCCTATATAATATGAATTTCTCAAATTTTTGAGTTTTAAAATATTACAGATTTATGTCAAACGTTGTCATGATGCTTATGCATGTATAACACTTGAGTATTTTGTATTCTTGGCAGAAGTAGAATTTTTGATGAAATATTCTCCTAAAAAAGGTGGATTTTTATTTTTATTTAACAATTTTTTAAAATATACGCTGGCCATTTTATTCTAATTGGACGGCGAACCAGTGACTAAAAAGTCAATTGGAAAGATTGATATAAGTCCTATTCTTCTCGATGAAAGTAAGTCCGTTATTAAAGAAACCGATTTGTAGTGAGCCAGTCAAATTTAAATTTCCCAATAATCTCATTCCGATAGTCAAGGAGCCAAGTCAAATTTAAATTGTTGTTAGAAGAACCAGTAATATGAAGAAATTCTATTCGATGTTTTGGGAGTTTATATGAATCAGATAGCGTTAATATTTTTAAGAAATCTATAAATATTAAATATAAATATAAATATTAAACTGATTTCTTCTTCTTCTAATAGCTCTTACCATTATTGGTTATGCTGGCTCCAACGGCTCTAAGGGTAAGATATTTCCAAGCGCCGCGGCCTTATACCATCGTCGACAGAAATAGAAGCCATTCCTTTTTCCATCGTCTAAGTGGTCCACCTATACGTTCAAAATCTTTTCTGACCGTATCAATCCAAACGCTCTTAATATCCTTCGCTCTCATTGGTCATGTCTCGCAGTTATATAGCAAGATCGAACGAATCGCGGCTATATAGATGTGGACTTTCGCCGTAATCCGAGTTGTAATATTGTTTTTTGCCTGGCCATTTGGTAACAGAGTGGACTCAAGGTAAAATCGAGCACTTTCTCAACCTGCTCTCAATGAATTTAACTCAATGAATTTATAAAAGGATGCATTTTATCAGTTTCTTGCACATAAGACGAAAAGGCTTTCGTTTACATTGACCCTGAGTCCGATTTTTGCTGCAGTTGCTGACACGTTGTTTAGCATTATTTGCATTTCGTTATAACTGTCAGCAAAAAGAGTCATCAGCGTATTCAAGATATGTGATTTATTCAGTGCTATGCACTGATATCTCTTGAATGCCGACAAGTGGTGTCCATTATCCAGTCTATCGCATAGTTGGAATATTGTAGAGAAAAGGGCATAACTTTGACGGATATGAATTCTTATTTCGAAGGATTCTATTAGTTTACCATATACACAGACCTGCGCCGACGTACGCTCATAAAACGCCTTTATGAGTCGAATGATCTTTGGAACACTCTCCGTTCCATCACTTTCCAAAACGCAGCTCTATCAACTGAATCGAAGGCAGCAGCAAGTCGATGAAACACATGACGGTGGGTTGCAAATATCTGAAGCGATGTTTCAACACTCTTCTTAACGTGAATATCTGGTCAGCACAATCTGCACAATATCTGGTCTGGCCGCGGTCTGAATCCAGCTTGATTAGGATGCATCTTGCTGTCCCGTACTTTCATAAGTCTACTGAGTAAAAGGGAAGCAAAAATCTTCTCTGAGACGTCTAGTAAGTTGATTCTTCGATAATTGTCGCATGTCCTTTCTCGAGAATTGGGAGCAGAATTGCTTTGCTTCATTCATCTGGTAATATTTCTTTTTCCCATACTAGAATACTTTGTTAGAGTACATTTGTGGAAGATGCGTTATAATGGACGATGGATAACATTTGAATACTTCGGCCCGGAATATTATTAGCCTTAAGCTTATGGATAGCGAAGATTTCTTCTTCTGTTTGAGGCTCGCAATTGCAAGCATATGGTCGAGAAGCCAGTGGAGCGAGTTTAACCAGTAATGGTGAGGACTCTTTAAAAAAAAGAGGCTGTCCTTAATACTCTTAATGGGCATGCCATTGTTGTACCTTGCCATTTCACTGTTCCTGAGTTAGAGTTGCATTATTAAGAAGGCGGAATAGTTTCCAGTTATCACCTAATTGAGCAGCTGCCTTCTTTATTCTCAAGACCATGTCTCTCCAATAGTGATTTCTGTTTCATTGCTTTCCTTACAATTCTTCGAAGCATTATTCGGAAGTCAAAATCTCCTGATGTTCATGCTTTGATAGCTTTTTCAATTAGTTGGACAATAGTTTCCGATATCCAGTTAGCGCATTTCTTACTTGTTTGCCCTGGCGTGGAAGTGGCCGACTTTCGGAAACATTCCTTTAGTTTGGATCAGTATTCATTAAAATTGATTTATTTCCATCCTTAAATGTTTTTTATTGGTCTTTAAATTCAAATTAAATTTGGAATTCAAAATTAAAAGTTGGAAAAATGGATTTTTTAAATAAAACGTTTATTTTTAAATAAAACGCTTATTTTTCTTCCATTTCCTTTTTTTCAGAAAAGGCAGCGCCACGCTTTATCATTCGAGAAAAAGATTCTAAAACACCAGAAAATACTGGACATTCTAACAAAGTATATATTTTTTATAAATATTTTTTTATCAAGTTCACTAAGTGAAAAAGTTACATTAGTCAAAAAAGCTTTTTGCAGATAAATTTTATAAATTAAATATTAAGGATTTTCGGAAGAAATCTACTACGCCATCCTCGTACTTAAATGAAAAGAACCATTTACTGAATAGAGTGCTTTCCTCAATTTTCACAGAATCCATTCAAACACCGATGAATAACTATTTGAAGTGAGCGAATTTTAAAATTTTGTATAGTTTTAGTTTTTGATATTTCCTTAGTAATATTTTCTTTATATTTCAACGAAATTTCTTTAAAATTCAAGTTTTTTTTTAATAATAATTCTATATATAATAATAATATAATAATATAATTCTTTTATGGCTATTTTTGAATCATTTTTTGTTATTTTTTAGGAAATTAAATGCGATCAACTTCCCAATTGAGAATCGCCTAATCATTGGTCTTGCCAAAGAAATTTGTTCCAAATTGTTCATTTTCCCGGAAAAAATGAATATTCCGGATACAGTTTGGAATGAATGGGCGACTCTTTATCGACAGCTCCACCCTGAGTTTAATTTTGAAGATTGTTGAATATACCTTTAAATCATATATTGATTTTGATTTCATGCAGCATAATAGAATTTACGAATCCCATGAGAATTCAGTCTTAATTTTTGCCAAAATTTAGTTTCGTTAAGTTGAAAACTTAGGATTACTTGATTTCTTTTTCGTAAACAATTTTTTTGATTCTCATGGAAGCGTTACGAAATATGATTTTTATTTATTGAATAACAGACCATATTCTATGCATAATATTACATTATCATTATGCATAAGTTACCGATCTCTAAAGACTGTGCAGTTGGAAATTTATTTAACTACAGTGATAGACAACGCAATTTATTTTTGCTGGTTACAAATTTTTTCCGCTTTTATTTTGATCAGTTTATCTTCGATTTTGTACTTTATATAAAAATAATTTTATTAAGAAAGTACAACACGTCATGCATTACAGAAAGCTGCCCTGATGAGGAGAGAAGCAAATAAATAAATTCACAAAATATATTGTATTTTATTCATATCTGACTTCTCATTCTTCCGTTGTTTTTTGAACAAATACTTCTATAAAAAGGAAGAAAACCAAAAGCAAACAATCAACCGAAAAAATTTAAATGAAACAAAACAACCTTTAATTAAAAGATAAAGTATTTTTTAAAAATAAAATGCAGTAAAAATATAACAGAAGAAATAAATATGAAAAATGATAGCAAAAAATAAAAAAGAAATAATAATAATGAAAGTACCTAATAATGAATTATAATGAAAGTAGAAAATATGTTCGTTTTATATATATATATATTATATGCAACAATTTTCGTAAATCCATATCAAAAAAAAAACTTAAAAAAAAATGAACAATTTTTATGTGCAAAAATTTGAAGTTATTCTTTTAATCGCAATAAAATTGCAAAGTTGCAATTGCAATAAATTTTTTAAGTTAAAGCGAAGAAAATTAGAAATTAAACAATAATGTGATTGCTGGTAAATTGGCAACATTCCCAATCGTTTTTTTATTGAAGCCACGGAGCATCAAACAAAATATCTGGTTCTTTCAAATAAGAAATATTCTGAAACTGAAATTTATTAATGGAGAAGCAGACAATTCAATTTCAAATTTCATTAATTGCCATTGTCATTAACATTTTCAAGTATCAAAATTAATAATTAATCGCAGTTTTAGCAAAATATTGAAAGAGCAAAATGAAAAAATTAACGCTGAAGTTTCGGAAAATTTCCATTGCAGAGATGCATTGACAAAGCTGAAAATCGATTAAAAATATAGCAAGAAAAACTTTTCATTTAGCAGAAATATGCGCAATACTGATAAAAAAATAAAATAATGCCGAGTTTTCAAAAAAAAAATGATATGAAAAAATGAAATACAAGGACCAGAAGATTCTTATCAACATGTCGACATGGACAAATATTTAAAATGATATTCTCCAAATAAGTTTTATTTTTAAAAAGAAAGATTCTAAACTTTATTGAATTTTTAAAATAAAAGCAAATGAAAAATACCAAATATAGGACAAATATCATATAAATAATTGTTGGTAGTGACAATGCACAAAGAATATACCACTTCGATCCAAGACGACTAATCACATAATCATAAAAGAAATATAAATTTATCATAATAACAATTAGTGATATTACGAAAGAAAATATCTGGAATGAACTGAAATTTTGAAATTTAATTTCTTTCAGCTTTTAAAGAATTCTTTTATTTAAACTTTATCATTAAGAGATTTCTTTAAAAAGCTAAATATTTTTAAAATTTGAGACGAAAAAGACTGAATAAAATAAAGAACAAATTAAAAAATTGCAATCGGAGACAATTTAAAAAGAAAAAAGAATTACCTTGAATTTTTAAAACCATGCATGACTCGTTTACTTGATGTAAAAGTTATTATTGGTATAAGGGCAAATGGTAACTGTATCATTTGGACACAGTTTAGAAAATCATTCATACCCGTTAGATCTCTGACACCATTTAGCGTTAAAGCAACAAACATCGTTGGTACTATTGCGATCGCTCTTGTAACCAAAACTCGAAGCCAACGAGACCATTTTATTTGAAGAAAACCCCAAAATAAAAAATTTAAATAATGGATTTCTAAAACTCCAAAAAAATAAAATTCCATTGCAGCCACAAGTAAAGTTCCGGCATTTAGATTTTATCGTGTTAGCCCAATGAAACCATATGGAACACATAACAAGCCCATTCCAACTACATTTTCGACTTTCGCCGCTTTTTGATTAACAAAACAAACTTTGGTGCAACTGAATTAAAAATGCGATTGGAAAATGTAAAAAAAGTTCGAATCCGCTTTATTAAATTCGTCCTGTTAAATTCAGCGCAAGCAAAAAGCTATATAAAATATAGAAAAAGAATATATTTATCATATATTTTTAATTTTGCATAGAATTAATTTCAAAAACAATATAGGAATTTTCATTAAAATTTGCTAAAAATGTTTTTGAATATACTCATCTATGTAACAGAAGAACAATAACAAAAGCGCAAATATGAGTTAAAATTTCTTCTTCTAATAGCTCTCACCATTACTGGTTAGGCTCCACTAGCTATAAGAGTAATACGGCGCGATCTGATGCCATCGTCAACAATAAAAGAAGCCATCCTTTTCCTATTATCTAAGTCCATATATTGCTGGTCCACCTATATGCTGGTCGAAATCTTTCCTAACCGTATCAGTCAAAGTCTTGATTGGCTTACCTCGCTTTTGACGCCACTCATCACATGGTTTAAAAGTAATAAAATATGTGTCAACTCTTGTGGTGGGCGATGAAGAGCGAGTCTAACCAGCAAAGGCGATGCTCCGTGATGGTTAATGCAAGTGGTAATTGAACGAAGGTGGGTACGATCATGTGAGATTTTATCCATTCGGCGTACCCATAAAATATATCTTAGACAAGAGTCAAAAGCAGATAACTTTTTAATATCATCCACCCTCATTGGCCATATTTAGCAGCTGTATAGCAACCTTTCTTGGGAATTAATTTTTTCCTACCAGAAAATACACTTGATGCATTATGATGGATGATGGATAACATTTGAAAAATTCGGCAAACGTATAATTCGACGAACGTATCAGCTATATCTGGGTTAACAGATGGGGCATCATAGTTAAGTTTGGCTTCAAAGAATTCCTTCCATTATTAATTAAGATATTGGTCGATTGAAAAAAAAAATCTATCCGAATTTCTTTTTTTATGATGCTAAAAAAATAAATTTTTAAGTGACACTAATTGCAATAGACTACTACTTAATAATAATCTAACAAATAAAAATATACTAACCTCCATAACAAACTGACCAGCATATGTACCCGTCATAGTAGAACTTTGACCTGCAGCCCATATCCCTACCGCCCAAACATACATTGCAGCCAATCCAAATTCACATCCCAGGAAAATTCCACCTTTATAAATATCCGATTCAGCAGTTTCATTATTGTATGGAAAAGATTCCGGATCAGGAATATTTCCACGTTTATCACAATCGCCACGCTAAAATATTTTTATATAATTTTTTCAATAACAGCAAATGCGTAAAAGAAAAGATTGAATAATGATTAATCGAATAATATTTTCTCAAATAAAAATTTCTAATAATATTTTCTCAAATAAAATTAAGATGATTGAGTAGCAAAAGAGTGTGCGAATAAAGTATGATTAACCACATCATAATTGGTCTTTTGGAAAAATCCATGCGCAAAAACGGCAACAACAAATAAATTAACAAAAAAGCTGCAAATTAATGCAACACCGGATTCTATGAAAAAATAAAAATTTGCTTCCTTCACATCTTTCGTTTTTTTTCGATCGACATTTCTACTCTAAAATTAGATATGTGGTTGATCATTTCTGATTGGATTTGTTCCATTAACCGTTGGTACTACGATTTAAAGCTTTTGTCATTAGAGTAAAGAAATATTTATTAATGATAGGTTCACTCCTGTCAAATAAGCAACAAAAACGTTTTAGCGAATACTTAGCAATAATTTCAAGCAATAATTTTAATAATTTCAATACTTTCTCTGATTTTACTTCTATTTTTGCATAAAAAAGCCAAAATAAAAGAAACCTTAACGAGCGCTGAATGCAAATATAAATTATGTGGCATAATAACAGCACCAATAATACCGACTGCCTGCAAAAATTCTTCTCGACCACAGCCTTCACAAAACGGTACAAACATACCTTTTATAACGTCAAACTGATTCGGTTTCACAATTACATACTTAAAATAATCGTGATTCTTGCATAAATTTTAAAATAACATTAAATAAATGAATAAAATAAATAATTTTCTCACAAATTTAAATCAAATAAAAGACAAAACTATACTTTAAAATTAAAAAATTTGCAAAATTCCATTATAAAATTCTTCAAACTATATTGAATTAAAACATTTTTAATTTTGCTTCTTCTTGAAGAAATAATTTTAATTCTGAATAAAAAATTGAAAAAAATAATTCAAAAATAACTTCATATCCGAAAGTGAAAGCCATTGTCGTAATAAGAAACGCAAATAATCCTTCAAGTTTGCGAAATCCATAAACATCGAGAAACAGAAATAATAAAGTATCAAGTGTCGTTATTAATACTCCCAAGTACAATGGTATGCTTTAGAAAAAAAAAACAAATGAATAAAGTGTGTTGAATAAAATAAATCTAAATCTAATAAATTTTAATGAGTAAAATTAAAAAAAATTACAATCCGTTTGATAAAAGGAAAAATGCGATAGATGTACCAATAACTTCTTGCATATCACTACCAATTATAGCTATCTCGATCATAATCCATAATATATATCGAGGTACTTTTGGATAATAATAATAAGCTATCTGAAAGAATAATTAGTATTAATTAGATGAAAAGCAAAAAATACTTAAAGATGATTGAGTAGCAAAAGAGTGCGCATGCACTTCGACCTAGAACTGTTTACACTTCCATTTCTCAAAGACAATACTTCTTCCAACAGCTCTCACCATTACTGGTTAGGCTAACTCCGCTAGCTACAAGGTTATCAGTCCAGGTCTTCTTGTCTCATCTCGCTTTTGAAACCAACCATCAGGGTTCGGCAAGCAGCAAAATATGCGCCAACTTTTCTGGTGGACGACGGGGTACCCTAACCAGCGAAGGCTACGTTCTTTTATAATACATGTGGTAGTTGAACGAAGATGGATACAATTATGTGGCGTTTTATCCGCTCGACCGATCCGTATCTTAGACATGAGTGGTCAAAGGTTGATAGCTTCTTAATATTTTCCATGCTCATTTCCCATGATTCGCCATATACTAAGATTGATATATGGACGAGGATATTTATACTCATGGTGATTTCGCGACGGTTTCATAGAGATTTCATAAATCGGAAAAATACATTTCTGACTATCGTTGCCCGGGTTACAATTTCACCTTTTGCCTGGCCAGTTGTGACTAGAGTGGATCTAAGTTATTTAAAGTCAAGCATTCCCTCAACCCGTAATGAATTGATGAAAATATGTATTTAATCAGCATCTTGTACATAAGACGAAAATATTTTCATTTTATTTACATTGATTTTGAGTCCAATTGCTGCAGTTGTTGACATTGTTCAACATTATTTGCATTTCCTTATAATTTATAACTGTCAGCAAAAACGACTACATCATCAGCATATTCAAGGTCTGCAGTACCATGCTCTGGACTGATTTGCACATCTCTTGAGTGCTGACAAGCGATGCCCATTGTCCAGTCTACCGCACAGTTGAATACTTTAGGGGAAAGGAAGCAGTCCTGACGGACACCTGTTCTTATTTCGAAAGAGTCTGTCAGTTATACACAGATGTTCCAGGGTATGGTGATAAAATGCCTTTATGAGCCGAATGATCTCTGGAACACTGTTATATTCCATCACTTTCCAGAATGCTGCTCTATCAAGCGAATCGAAGCCAGTTGTAAAATCGATGAAGCGATGTTCTCTCACCTTTCTTAGCGTAAATATCTGGTCAGCAGAACCGCGTCCCGGTCTGAATTCAGCATGGTTAGAACACATTCTGCAAAATCAGTTATATTCGGGACAATGGATGGCGCATCATGGTTAAGTTTGGCATCAAAAAACTCCATCATTTGAGGCGATTCTTAATAGCTTTGGTAGATGCCCCATTAATATCTTATTTCACTGAGCTCTTCTCGAGTTATAGTTGCGTAATGAAGAAGAGGAAACAGTCTCCTATTATCACCTATCCAAGCCACTGTCTCCATTCTCAAGGCCATATCGCAATAGTGATTTCTGTCCCGCTGTACTACTGCATTTGCAATTCTCGATAAGCACCCGATATTCAGAATCTCCCGATGTTCAAGTATTGGCAGCTATTGGCAACTTTTTTAGACAATTGGACAGTTGCTTCAAACGCCCAACTAGCATATTTTCTACTAGTATACCCTAGTGTAGAAGTGGCTGACTCTTGTCATTAGTTCGGACCAGTATTCATTCGCTTTTCTAGAGATGTCATTGACATTCACTTCACTGAGGTGTTTCAATAATACAGTTTGAAATGTGCTTATTGTTCTCCGATCTTTTAATTTGAGATAGTTAGGTCTTGGGATACGTTGTTTCTTACGACTTGTCAGTTTTATACGAATCTTGTCTCGAACCATAACACAATCTGATCCATGACGATTGCCAGTTTTAGCTCCCCGATAAGAACGACTATCAAGCACAGAACTCTTCCAGCGGTGACTGACCAATATATAGTCAATCTGATTGGAATACTAGTTGTCCGGAGAGTTCCACGTGAATAAATGAATTTTAAATAAATTTTCTCCGATGCCAAAAGCAAATATTAGTAACAAAGAGCTAATGCTCTTCAGCAAAACAAAGAAAACGTTCTCCTTGGCGCACTGGTCCCCGATGCCATACTTGCCAATTACCGAATTCACCGGTATTATGACCTCCGCACGCATTCTAGTTTCCCTCGATTATGATAATATCACCTTCCGGTAGAGATGTAACTAATAGTTGAAGCTCCGCATAGAAGTTATCCTTATCGTGGTCATCTGCGCATAAACTTGGAATATACTGATGGCAGAAATATTGCGGAACTTTCCTTTGAAACGCACGTAGTCCATATGTCATTTACTGGCTTCCACTTAATCAGAACGAATCGAGCCTTTTTTTCTCAAGACAATAAACCCATCATTAAAAAATAAGCAATAATGGGAACTCAATTACAAAAAATAAAAAGGTAACAATAATAATATTAAATCACGGAATTATAATTTTTTTCTTGAATCGCTTTTCTTTGAACAGACAATATGAAATAATAGTGAGTAATAATAATAATGAGAATCCGCTCGGTTCAAATTTTTTATCCTTAAACTTGGGTAATTAAACCTCAGACGAAGCCAATAAATGAGAAATCACAAAAAATCAAAAAAATAAATACTTTATAGACTTTATAGAAAATAAGAAATCTTGGAACTAAAATTAATTTAAAAAATCAAAAAAAATTACAAAAATAAAAGTATAAATATAAAAATTAATTCTTGCCACAAAACACACAATAAAAATAAATTGTTGGGGTGCGTTTTTATCAAATTAATTAATTGAATGTTGAAGACAACTTTTTAAAATTAATTATAATTAACTAGGAGGAAATAATCTCTATTTAAAAAAATATTTTTTGTGATAAAATTAATCAAATTAATGAATAACTTCTTTGGCGAGTTGAGGTCATACTTTGAAGTATTTTGTGACATTTAACTCTTACCACCATGAAATTTCTTCTGGTGAATATCAACTCAATATCAACTCGATTGCCAGTGTAGCTGCCAAATCAGAGCTGGTGAGTGTTGCTAGAAGAAAAAAAGAAAAATATACTTCAGCCATATGGTGACCACTAACAACACCCAAACGTGAAGACAGTCGCTGAAGCAAAAATCCAATTATATGAGCACATAGCAATACCCATAATAACTGAAATTTAATTAATAATAATATATTTTCAATTAAGGATTATTAAACTAAAACAAACCGCAGATTGTATTCTGCGGCAGTAACAGATTGTATTGCAGATTCTGAATTCCACCAGCGTTGTACGTTTGCAATGAACGCAGATAAATGTAGATACCATGTACGCCTATAGTTCACCTATTTGTTTTTTTTCGATTCTCATTACTTTCTTGTAAATTGCATTTTTATAGAAGAAAAATATATGATGAATACCATAAAATTAACCTTATATGCTGCATGAGATCCTGACTGAAGATCACTTTCAATATTTCCTGGATCCAAATAGGCGATACTCATTAAAAATCCTGGTCCAGTGAAGGCCCATAGTTTTCGAAAGCTAAAACCATCCTGCAACTTGATTCATTTCAGGGAAACAAGGTATCAATTTCACATTTAAAGCAAATTTTTATAATTTACAATTTTTACAATTTTTCAAAAAATTTAATTCGTTGAAATTTCTTTGTAAAAATTTTATTCAAAATTCATTCGTTAATTGTTGTTAATTATTTCGAATGAAATATAAAATCTGTTTACAAATACGATAATTCCAGACGAGAATAAACTCTATAGGAAGCAAAAATTTTATTTTATATATATATATATTATACGAAAATTATGTACTTTTTCTTCGATAGGTATCTGAATTTTTAAATTCAAAAGATCGGAATCAACTGTTCGAATGGTTGTTATCGCTGTGGATGATGAATAATCAACTTCATTATCGACCATATTTTCAGAATCTAAAAAATTATTCAGAACAAATAAAAAAAAAAATTACTTTAAAAGCAGTTACACTAATAAATTAACAGACTTCCGCGATTTCACTTATCAGTGATAAAAAGTATATAATGATAACATAGAAGATATAAATGAAAAAAGTATACGAAATGAATAAGTAAAAAACATAAAAAAATGGCGCTATCTACAAAATCGAAAAAACTATAAAAAGATATTCAAAAAATGAGTAAAAAATGAAATAAAACACTGAAAATAACGAGAAAAATAATTAAAATAAATAATTAAGGAGCTTCAAAAATATCTTAATTTCTTAATTTCTATTTAATTTCTTTCCAAATGAACTTATTTTTAAATTAAAAAAATTTTCAACGAAACAAAAGCGAAAAAATACTGAGAAATTTTAATTAAAAAATAAATTAGAAAATTCAACTTTAATTAACAAAGATTTTTTGAAAAATGGATTTTTTTAACCAAAAAACAAAACGAAAATTAAACAAATGCGATTCATATCAATTTTTTTTCGGTTTCTTTTATCAATTCAAATGATCAAAAATCGAAAAACTTTTTAATAAACTTTTAAAGTTTTAAATTTTGAAATTTTAATAAAAATTTACTTTTAAAATTTAAAATTTTGAATAATAATCATATTCCTATTATTTAAAAAGGAATAACATTTCAAAAAATATTGAAAAATTCAGCAAATTTTATTTTTGACTCTTAATACAATAATAATAAATAATGTCATTGAGAATCAAAATATTTTACGAAAACGAGTTTCTCTTAATCGCCTTAAAATTTTCCAAATGATAATAATAATAATGAAAAATATTTATTATAATCATTTGGACGAAGAAGAAAAAAACTCAAATTAATTTAAATTAATTTTTTTTTAAAGAGTCCTCCCCATTACTGGTTAAACTCGCTCCGCTGGCTTGTAGCACTACAAATATAGCAGAGATCGTTTGGCGACTGAAGTAGGTGAGTTGCCAGCATCAACTCGATTTTTGGACAGATATTTGCTCTTGCGAGGAATCGAACTTCAACATCGGCGCTCCCAATTGAGCAACAACCCACTGGGCTGTTCTACTCTCTCTTGCAATGCCGCCAGACCAAGCGTGGTGCGTCTGCAGAATTCGAACCCAAGTTATGCCACTGATACACCAACTTAAAATAGATGGATGCGAAAAATTAAAATAATAACCAGTCAAAGGACTTTAAAAAATTAATCCATTAATTTAAAAAATTTTATTAAGCGATTATTTACTAATAAAACATAAAAATTAGAGAAAGTGAAAGCAAATCATTGAGAAGAAAATACAACTGTTTAAAATTGTTGTGCAAAACCATGGTAGGCTTTTCATTTTTATCACTCGAAAAAAACTTGCCATCATAAAAAAAGATTTAAACAAATGAAATAAAATTAAAAATAATTAGATACCATAAGTCGGTTAATTCCTTGTAAGGAAAGAAAGAAATAAAAGGAAACAAAATGTTGTACTAAAAGGCTTACAAAGGCCAAAGAGCACGATAATGATCGGTTCATAAGTAACCGAAAAATGCTCAAAATAATTATAAAAATTAATTATAATAATTGTAAATAATTAATAATTATAAAAATTTATAATTTATGATAAATCGCTAATCAATAAATAGTAGGAATAGTAATACAATAATAGCACCACTAATCAGTAATAACAATATAATTAATAATAATATAATATAATTAATAATTATATTACATAATTATAACAATATAATTAATGTCGCGAAATACGATGTTTCCTATTATTTCAATTTATTACTTCAAACTGGTGACCCTGACCCTCCAAATGAAACCTTTCATTAACTTAATAATTCTTCACATATGTCAATAAAAGATAAAGGTCAATTTATAATATATATTGTATATCCTTCTCAAGGAAATTGTTCATCTTCCCTCATTTTGGTGCCATCAAGGGACCCAAATGATTGGGTCGGAATATTTCAATATCATAACTTTGCTATGTTGTTTAATCATTTCTTATTTATTTTGAAATAGTTGTCTCTGGATTTAATTCGTATCAAATATTTAGTTTATATATTCAATCGGTTTAATATATTGGGAGCGTCGATGCTGAGGTTCGATTCCCTGCAGGCCTGTCCAAAAATCAGGGTGATGCTGGCGACTTACATGTATTTCTATCGCCAAGGAATTCCCTGGTATATTGCCTAATTGTGACAAGCTAGGAGCGAGTTTAACCAGTAATGGTGAGGACTCCTAAAAAAAATAATTAATCGGTTTAGTTACCCAAGTTGGTGAATAAAAAATTTTATTAATGCGTGCGGTGATCAGTATTTATTTTACTGTCCTGATAAAGCAGCCGGATCAAGGTTATTCTACAATAAGTAACGCGTGGCAGGCGAGAATCATCCCACTGCTTTCAATATTATTAATTTATTTTTTACAATTAATATATAGCACATATATTAATATATTAGTAATGAATACCAGCTAACTTTCTGGCAATATTTCTGATATTAATAGCTTTAAAAATTAAGGGGAAGAAATTAACCAGAAATGAGCAAAAAGCAATAATTTACACATTATAATAAACAATAATTAATATTGCTATTAATATTAATAATAACAATAATAATAATAAATAGTAATAAAGAACAATAATAATAGTAATGTAATAATAGTAATGACAAATAATAACAATAAGAAATAACAATAAATAAATAAAAGACAGAAAAATAAAAGAAAATAGAATTGAAAAAAACGAACCAGAAAAATCTTCTCGTTCTCCATGGAAAAACACTTGATCGGCACTACCATACATTATTCTTATTTATTATTTATTAATATTCCTGAAGTTACAGAATCTACAAAATTAAAAACAAATAAGGAACAAAATTTTTCGAATTTAAAATCGGAAAATACATTTAATAAAGCAAGAAATTGCTTTTTAAGATGGTTTTTCCAAGAAACAATTTTATTGAAAGGCAAAATAAATCAATTACAATTCGAAATTAATTCCTCGGAATTTTAAGCAAAACTCAATAAAATGTTAAAAGGAAAGAATGGAAAATAAAGTTTAAATATTGAACAGAGATTTTTGTTACATAAAATAAACAATCCGTTATCGCAAAATTTTATCATTCTATCAAATTTTTTTGATAATTTTTCAATTTGATTTTCGAAGTACCATTTAGTTTCACTGTTTACTTAACTAAATTATCAACGTTTTTTAAAAAATTATAAATTAAGTTTCATTTATTTGAACTGAAAACCAAATGAGCAACCAAAATTATGATCTATATAAGCACAGCGGTATAACCGTTAAAACTGTTAAAAAACGATAGAGAATCTCTGGCATGGATCACCTAAAACGGTGGATGTGCGTCTGGATCATCGTTTTACCAGGTGAGCAGGTAAATACGCGTTTAGATCATAGCAATCAGTGGATGATGTCAGCGGTGACTACGTGAGCTGACGGACACGAATCTGCATTTTGTAAACCGCCGCACGGAGTGGTAGAAATGAGTGTGGCTAATTCGAACTCGAAAGGGGAAAAGAGTAGCAGTGACCGAGCTACTTAAAATCTTTATTGCTCACTTCCTGCAAGAAACACAAAGCGATCAACGATGAACTTAAATTCAACAGGACTTGCATTTCTCGCTGAGAATTTGAATTACTATTTATCGGTCTCCGCATCATTTATAATACAAGTACCATTGATATAAATTTTAAATTAAATCGCTATTAATTGTCAGATTGTTTTTTCTTTTTAGATTTTAAACGAATTTTTTGGAAAATGAATTAGGTAAATGAAAAGAAGTTTAGGAAGTCTGGGAATATATTTTTTCGTTTTATTAAAAATTCCTTATTTTTTAATTAGCAATAACTTTAAATAATCGCTTTTTGTTGTTTTATTCGACGATTAGCTTTCTTAATTATTAAAAATTATGCTGAAATTTTAAAATATTTAAACATTTAAAAGCGTATGGAATACTAAATTGTTTATTTTTTAGTTATTTAATAATAAATGATTGCCAATGATAAAGAAGAATCATTGTTGAAATTTCCATCGTCGATTGCTGTTGGAACATTTTCAAGTTTTGTTGGGTATTGCGTTTTGTAAACTTAGGAAAATTATTTAAAAAATTAGTGAAAGAAGTGCAATAGCCTCGGTTAGCTTTAAGGTCATTTGAGTTCATATGCGTGTGACCTTTCGCTTTTATTCATTGCCTTTTTGTTTGCCATTCCACCTTCCCTGCTGTTACCGCCTAATTCGCTTCTTCTGTCATTAAGGATTTTCCCAGTATTCTCGGCCACTTCGCTGTTTTTTCCTTGATATGCGCTGGCGGACTGGCTGCCTGGCTGGTGATAGAGAGAGTTGTGAGAATGGCTCGAGAACGAGTTTCGTTGGCTGGGAAATATAGTCTTATTTGTCTATAGTATAGTGCTTTTACTATTTCATATTATCACTAATTTATAATATTCCCTCATTTTAATCGTTTAATCTTTGCCAAACGAATTCAGTCGAGTAAGGTTGCCGAATGGTTTTGCTTCGACTGTTGTTTAGTTCCGAGATCCACCCGTGCTGCTCCCTACATTATCAGCCATGGAACGAGCCTAACTAATTAAAAACTCATTTCTTAAACTCACTTTTTTAAGTTTAAGTTTTTGCAAATTTTTAAAATTTTTCCAATTTTCTTTAGGAATTAATTTCCAAATTTAACATATTTCAAAAAATATTTAAATAAGTTTAGGTTTTTCGAAATTTATTACGGTAATAAATAAAAATAATTTAGATGTGTTTTATTGCAACCATTTGACCGAATTAAAACAATTGTTCAGCAAGAAACAACAAAAAATTTATTGGTTAAACAAATTTTAAAAAACGATGGAATATTTTCTTTTTGGCGAGGATTAACACCAGTTTTGCATTTAATTTTCATTATTTTTTCCTATTTTCATTTCTACTCTTTTTAAAATTAAATGGATTTTTATTTATTTGTACATTATTTTTTTACCAATTATGCTTGCAAGTGCGAACCCCCGACAGAGGAAGAAATAATGTCTATTATCTATAAGCTTAAGGCTAATAAGACTCTGGGAGAAAATGGTCTTCTGGCTGAACTCTTTAAATGTTGTCCTCATCGTAACGCACCTTCAACAAATGTACTCTCTGGTATGGGAAAAAGAAATATTACCAGATGATTGGAGCAAAGCAATTCTATTCCTAATTCTCAAAAAAGATGATAGGATATACTGCGATTGTTATCGAGTAATTAGTTTACTAGATATCTCAGCGAAAATTTTTGCTTCACTTTTACTCAACAGACTTATGGAAGTAGGAGATAGTAGGATGCGCCCTAATCAAGCTGGATTCAGACCGGAGCGCAGTTGTGCTGACCAGTTATTCACGTTAAGAAGAATGTTGAAACATCGGTTCAGATATTTGCAACCCACTGTCATGTGTTTCATCGACTGCAGCTGCCTTTGATTCAATTGATAGAGCGGCGCTTTGGAGAGTGATGGAATGCAACGATGTTCCAGAGAAGATCATTCGACTCATAAAGACATTTATGAGCATATGTCTGTGAAGGTCTGTGTGTATGGGGAATTGACAGATTCCTTCGAAATAAGAACTGGTATCCGTCAAAGTCCTTTCCCTTACAATATTCAATTATGCGATAGACTGGGTAATGGACACCGCTTGTTGGCACTCAAGATGTGTCCAAATCAGTCCAGAGCATCGTATCACAGATCTTGAATACGCTGATGATGTGGTCCTTTTTGCTGACAATTATGACGAAATGCAAGTAATAAATAATAAATAACGTGTCAGAAACTGCGGCAAAAATCGGATTCAGGATCAATGTAAACGAAAGTCTTTTCGTCTTATGTGCAAGAAACTGATAAAATGCCTCTTTTTATAAATTCATTGCAGGTTGAGGAAATGCCCAATGCTTTGTCCACTCTTATACCAAATGGCCGGGCAAAAGACGATATTGCAGCCCGGATCACGGCAGTAGACATGCGTTCTTTCGGCTGACGAAAGCTTTATGAAGCCGTCGTGAAATTACCATTAAAACGAAAGTCTGTATCTATCTGTAATTCGCTCGATTTACATGGCTCTGAGATATGGCCAATGAGAGTGGAGGATATTAAGAAGCCTTGACCACTCTTATCTAAGGTACATTATGGGTCCGTCGAGCAGGTAAAATGCCACATGATAGCATTCATCTTCGTTCAAATACCACTTGCATTAATAATATCATTACAGAGCGTCGCCTTCGATGGTTAGGGCATTCTCCATCGTCCACCACAAGAGTTGACCATATTTCGTTACTTACTAAACCGTGGAAAGCGTGATGGATGGCGTCAAAAGCGAGGTGGGCCGATCAAGACTTGGACTGATATGGTCAGAAAAGATTTTGAACGTAGAGGTGGACCAGCAATATATGGACTTAGACGATGGAAAAAGGAATGGCTTCTATTACTGTCGGCGATGGCATCTGATCGCGCCGCTTGGAAGCGTCTTATCCTTGGGGCCAGCCTAACCAGTAATGATGTGAGCTGCTAGAGGAAGATTAGCAATTACCAACTAGACTGTTTTTTGCTTGCATGATTGAAGTTTTGAATTGCAACTTTAAAAAATTTAATATTTTTGCATAAAATCTTTTATCTTAGACGATAATACGAGTTGTACCAGGCGTAACACTTTATTTCAATTTTTTGAATATCGCTCAAACATTTGTACCGAAAGATTTAAATGCTCATTTGTCCAATTTATTTCTCGGCTTTTTTTCTCGTTCGTTGGTTTGTACTTTATTAATGCCACCAACTGTTATAAAAACGCGTCTTGAGGTATAACTTATATTTTATTTTCTCTTAAAATTTATTTGTAAAGTAAATTCAAGCTTATTAATTAGTTACTATTTTATTAGTAAAAAAATTTTTTAAATGAGATAGCAATTTTTTAGAATTTGAAAAGTGAAAATAGTAACTGAACAGAAGAAAAGATAAAGTTTGTTTTTTAAAATGCCATTAATTATTAATTTTAAGAGCAATATCTATAAAGATTCAAATTTGTTCTCAGTTGCAAAGGAATTAGTCCGTCAGTATGGCATTGCTGGTTTCTTTTCTCATAAATTTTTTATTCTTTTTTGAAAAAAAATCCTATTTTATGGAAAGATTTTCGTGGAAAACCGTGGAGATAATAATGATAGAAATAAATAAATAAAGTTTTATATTTTTTTCCAGGTTTATTTAAAGGTTCCCTACCGACAATATTAAGAGATGCGCCATTTTCCGGTTTATATCTTCTATTTTACAGAAATAATCTTCGAATAATTGGACAAGTTTTGTTACACTTATTTTTTTAAGAAACTTCTTTACCTTATTTTGATTTATATATTATTATTTTCGCCAAGATTTTAAATATTTTTAGAGTTCTTTAAAAATTCACTATTTTAAATATGGTATAAATAATGTTATATGGTTATTATGGTTATTATATTATTTTGAATATTTTTGGAATGTTTAATTATGAAAAATTTAGAAGGAAAAGATTTTTCACCGTTGAGTCGTTTTGTTTGTGGAATAATAGCGGGCATTTCTGCTTGCATTCTCACACAGCCATTTGATTTTATTAAAACTCAAATGCAGTTATATCCAGGAAAGTATAGGTCATTTATACAAATTATCGAAGTGATATATTCTGTAAGTGGTGCTTATTCTTTTATACTTCATTGATGAAAAAAGCCTTTGTTCAGCCAGTCTTATTTGGTAGATTTTAAGATTTCATCTACCTGTCTATCTAAAAAATTATTAATCAAGCAAGGACTATTAATAAACAAAAAAAAAATATTGTTCTATTGTTTAGTGCTTATCATTTCTGGTTGATTTAACTCCGCTAAATGTTAAGATTAGAATTTTGCCAAGGAGTAATTTGACAGTGAAAGTACAGAATGCCAGTATTATGCCATTGCCAGTATTTTTTAATAACAAGCTACTTCTGTATGTCGGAATCCGAATCAAAGTTACTCATTCGGTTATCCTCACATAATAATTTTTGTTGCCCTTGACAAAAAATGGTTTTCAGAAGGGTAACTTTTCGAGATTTTTTTGTGGATTCTGGCTTCGCGCTATTCGTCGTACCCTAATGGCCGCAATAAACTGGACAATTTTTGACGAAGTGAATTGTTTTCTTTCTTTCATTACAATAAAAGATATCTCAATAAATTTAGTTATAATAGTCGTAACTACATTTTTTCAGACGGCTGTCAACTGTTGACTGAAAGATAATTTTATAAATTTTAAAATTTTAATTGAAGAATGGAATTTTTTCACTATATATATTTCGTTATTTTTTTGATAATTTCTTTTCGTTGTCGTTATTTTCATAAAGTGATTTCTCTACGTGTTTTTCATTCGAGGTAAGCAACAAAATGTATTCATCATCAGATTTCCTTTTAGAAAGAAATCTCGCAGTACTTCTTGATGCAGCAGAGAAATCCCTAAAAAGTTAAGCAAAATAATGGGGAGTCAAATAAGAAGGGGACGTGGGGGTCAAAAGTAAAAAAGGCACCAGGGGAAATAAAAAGCGACCAGTGCAGAAAATTAATAACTTCGAAAGCTTATGAGCGATAAATAATTGTAAATAAAGTCTGTTTAATTACTTCGCTGGCAGTTGGAACCACGTGGATGTATGATAACTGAGCGGTCACTATTTGAATTGAAATCATTGTAAATGAATGTTGTCGAGGACTTCTCCTGATGGCCCTTCATCATAACACTCACAGGCTGCCAAATCAATAATGCGTGAAGAGCATGTCGATTTATTGTGGGCGATAAGTCATCGGCTCCGTATATCAATCGTCGACAATAGAACTTTTCCATTAAAGTGGCAGAGGGCGTGGCTTCCACTTATTTGACAGTTTGAATATTATGTTTATTACTCTCGTTGTCAATAAGAAAACAATATTTCGCCAAACAAAAATATTGAATGATCTCTCTGTCCCTCTTATTTTTCAGTAATATTCAGCTTTATTGATTAGTTTCGCATAAATTATTCAAAAATTAGACTGAAAATATAACAAAATTTTGGGAGAATTAATGAAAATAGAAAAATTTTAAACTTTGAGAATATTCTTCAGTGAAAATGAAATATGAAAGGATTAATTTATCGTAAAAAGAAGAAAAATAAAAATAAAGAATTTTTTGAGTTCGACTGGGGCTCATTTGGATTTATTGAATCATCCGAAGATGGTCGGTTGGTGCGGAGTCGGTTGGTGGGGAGGAGGGGGTTGGTGAGGACATGATCGGTTGGTGGGGAGGAGGGGATGTGGGAAGGTCGAGATGTACATCTGGTGGTCAAGGGAGGGGGAGGGCACTGGCGAAGTGGAGGGGAGAGGTGAGGGTGGAGCGAGGAAGAGAAGATGTACGAGATTTTCGGAGTCGTTGCGGTTTCTCTCATTAAACACCCTTCGAGGCTTCTAGCGGTGGCGGTACTTTGCCAGGTTTTGTTTCTGCTTATAGTTTTCTCTATATCGACCTTCCGTTGTTTCTTCTAAATGTTAATTTGATACGCGACGCGGATGGAGAATTTCGAGCAAAACGTATGGGAAATGTTGATGCGTACGCGGCGGTCGTGTATCACTGGGCACTCGTCCATTTTTTTTCTTTCTTGGTATAGTAATATGGAACAACTTACTTTCTAGTTGAGTAGTACCGGGGGGTCGCAGCTGTCAATTTCAAGCTGATCTGCTTCCGTTTATTGAGAGGTGGGAACGAGGAATATTTTCTTAAATCTGAATTTGGTATTTCCATTACTGAATTGTTGGTTTTATTTGATAAATAAAACGATAAATAAGGGAAAAGATATAGGTGGAGGGAAAGCAATGGAAATGAGAATTTAGCATTTGGGAATAATTTTGTGGAAATAATTGGAAGAGAAAGAGGGGAAAAGGGACCGGTGAGGAAGGGAATAACCAACAAAGGTCTGAAATTTTGACATAAATTTCGTTGTGTTATCGATTGTTTTTATTGATTTTTGCAAAGAAGACATCGAAGATTGAGATTTATTACCGTAAACTACTGCGATATGAAAGCAATGCATAGAAAATAACTTGCAATGCTTGTCGCTTCTAAAATTCATGCGATCCAATGCAGTTGCAGTCATTTGTTTTTGGGCCTCTGATTATTTTCATCTGATCCTTCGTTATCTTGCGTGACCTTCATTTTTTCCTTTTATTGATTTTTCCTTATTGTTATTCATTTCTGACGAACCCGATTCCTTTATTTGTGTTTGTTCTCTGCCGAGTGACCTCTGAACTTTGTAGTTAATCGGTTATGATCATTATTTAATAGCATATTCGTGGAAAGATGGGAGTTTTTCGCGGTTTATAGTTCTTTTTGTTGCTATGAAACAAATCTTCAACCTTCTTTCACTAAAGATTTTGAATTTTTGTATGAAATATATTCATTAAATATTTTAATGGTCGTTACCTGTTAATTTTATTAAATACTGCGATTATCAATACGGTGATAAAAATTTGTTAATAGGTAACTGAAGTGAATTATTCGATAAAATAATTTTTGAAAAATAAAACAAGATTAATGGCTCGTACGAAACAAACAGCGAGAAAATCAACCGGTGGAAAAGCACCCAGGAAACAACTTGCGACCAAGGTTTCTTTTTTTGGTTGTCCATTTGTATAATTCGTTAATTTTTAGTAAAAATATGGTTTGGTTACACAGTTGCACTGGTAGATATCAAGCTTTCATGCTTTTTTTCATCTCTTTAATTTGGCCAGGCTCTTTTGTTTCATTGATAAGTTAATTAAGTTAATGTGTAAGATGGTAACCCTGAACGAAAGGTGTTTGTTTGCCGTTGGAATGAGATTTTTTGGCAATGAAATAATATAATAATCGAAATTAAAGGCAGCACGGAAATCAGCTCCATCGACTGGTGGTGTTAAGAAACCCCATCGTTATCGTCCAGGTACTGTTGCTTTGCGTGAAATTCGACGTTATCAGAAATCGACCGAATTGCTTATTCGTAAATTGCCGTTCCAGCGTTTAGTACGTGAGATTGCGCAAGATTTCAAAACTGATCTCCGCTTTCAGTCGGCCGCTATTGGTGCTTTGCAGGTGAAATTATATTTCTTGGCAGACTGCGTAAGCGAGATAACTTTAATAAAAAATTCTTTCATCGAAAATATGAAATTCTTTTAATTAAGAACGAGTACCTTTCGTTATTTTTCTCTAATTCAAAAGGAAATAGTAAGTGAACTTGATAAAGTGATGCGTTGTTTAATTTCGAGGATTTCAGTGATTTTTTTTGGTTTTTAGGAGGCGAGTGAAGCTTATCTTGTTGGGCTTTTTGAAGATACGAATCTGTGTGCTATTCATGCAAAACGTGTCACCATCATGCCAAAGGATATTCAGTTAGCTCGCCGCATTAGAGGTGAACGTGCGTAAGCGAGCCAACTTCCATTTTTTAAATTTTTTTATTTCGTTATTAATGATTTTCTTTTCGCACTGATTTTGATGAATCGCGAGTTGCTAGGAATTGATAAAATAAAATGAGATTCAGAGGTTTTTTTGGTTCATTCGTTTTTTGGCTTTTTTCTTTTTCGATTTTGTTTTCTGTGGGTTGGGCGAGCGATTTTCTTTGTTTTTAGCCTTTCACGATTCGTCGATCACATTTGACCTTTCTTCTTTAATCCCCCGCTGGATTCGTCCTTGTACTAATATTTGTATTGTGATTGTGCTTGTAATTTCATTTTAAATTCCTTGACTATACCTCAAATTTTTCCCAGTCTTAGATAAATATGTTTCAAGAGTCATTTTCATTTTTTTAAGGTCTCCCCTTTATTCCTTTATCCTTGCAAAGTATCGTTTTTTTCATTCCATTATCGAACTGTAGAAAAAAACGACCTTAGCTCAAATTTCCCTTCTCATATATATCTTTTTTTGCTGATTTATTTACGACAAAATATTCACTGCCTCACTGAAATTAAGCGAATAAAATATTTTGTCGAGTTCAAGGAGATAAAATGCTGCAAAATTGTCAATAAAGATGTTCCAATTATGTTTTAGCGTGGTTTATTTTAAAGATAAATTTTTTTTTCGAAGTTGTTCAGGAATATAGCACAGATGCTAATTTTCTTGGATATTTTATCGTTTAAACAGCATGAGTAAAAGACAAATTAAAATGATAAGCGAAATGGATAAACAATCGGTGAACGCAGCTGAAAGGCGAAAAGAGATTCGGATTCAAATCGTTCATGGTTTAAAATTGTTCTTCATTTCCCGTATGAGGGACATAATTCTCACCGGGTTATTCTCATTTGTCAATGCCTTTAGATCGTCGCTTACCCTGTGAAGTATTGAAACATTTATTTGGATAAAACTGACCAAAATTCAGAAGAAAAGTAAAAAAAGCTCACGAGACTCGCATAAATGGGTTGAAAATTTTTTCATCTCCAATTGTTGATGGTACTGTAAATTCTTTCGAATTATCTTTCATCTTCGACCATTTTAGTTTTTCTTCTATCTTTTTATTATTTTTCTCGACGCTACGTGCAAAAAGCAAATTGGAAGTTGTGTATTCGTGTCCGCAATAAACTTCCTAAAAAAAAATTCTCATTGTTCAATTATGATTACAATTACTAAAATTAATACAATTAATAGAAATAAAGATGAATGGAAAGTTCGAAGATAGAAGAATCGCTCATTTTCGATTGAGAAAATAATGAGAAAAATATTTTTTCTAGTAAAATAAATATTTTCGAATAACGTAGATGGTAGAGTAACCTTTAATGAAGCAAAAACAAACCGTTTCATCAGGTAATTTGGCCAATTTAACGCATAATGCATCATACATTTGCTGTGCCGTGCCTTCAAAAAATCGTCCACAACCTATTCATTCAAAAATTATTTATCAAAATCTAGGTTAAAATTAGAAATTTATAGAAGTGGGCTGAGAACTCCGGATAAATTCGGTTAAAAATAAGGGTTTTAGCAAACCTCCAATAAAGAGTGTATCTCCTGTAAAAACAGCTTTTTGATTGTTATCATCAACAGTGTAATAGCAAATATGCCCGGAAGTATGACACGGCGTATGAATGCATTCGATTTTCAAATTACCTACCTGAAAAAACTGACTGCTGGTAAAAACTGAGAAAATATTTCTGGCCCTTCGCAATAGTGATACGATTAGCTGAGGATGTGCACCATATACATATAGTTGGCAAACCTATGTTCCAAATAACTGAGATTTCTATCGTAATATCTGATTAATATCTGATTAACAAAAACAACCAATTAATATCGCTGAATGTCACCAATATGACGCAGGGTGATAGGAAAAAAATCAAATATTAAACCATTAAATTTGATTCGAGAAATCCAATTCCAAATATTTAATGCCTTTTAAAGAAGTATTTACTAATGTCAGATCTATCCAAACTCTACAACCATCCGCTGCATCAAATTCAGCGACATTGGTAATATTTGAACCAAAATAAAAACATTCCTCCCTATTTTGCGCAAACGCCAGCACTGGCAAGTGCAAGAAATGCGACTGGAAAAATTACAGTGAGTTTATCGCCATCAGCAACTTTATTGGTAAGCTTGTTAATCCGTTCATCAAATCCGTAAATCGAAATTTGACCTTTGTAGGTATCAAAAAGTTCTCTCGTACCACCAGCATGATCGCTAAATAATTGTCAGGTTACTGTACACCAACGAATAGGAACAATTACTGCCGCTTTCACCGAAAAATATGAAACATTTTTGTTAACAATAACATTTTTAGCATTAAAAATTAAAATTGAAAAGAAAAAGCACTAATGATGATGAGTGACGAGAGCTGAACAAAGCTTGACTCCTTCCGATTCCACTGCTTTAGTAATCTACAAGTTTTTAAATATTTAATAAAAAAATTTTTTAATTCTTTCAAAAATGAAAATGAAGTTTCGCCAAACATTTTTCAGAGATGGCTCCACTGAGAAAAACCTGTACTTTATATAGAGAAAATAAAATGGCCCAATTGGTTTTTTGGAGCACCGATTCTTAAGTTCCATTTATGGAGTGAACCCATCTTCCACAAATGTGGGCGGTGCTGGCGACTCTTCGTCGTCTACTCTCTCTACTCCCTAGCAAAAACATCGTATTATTATCCCGTACAGCCAGCAAACCAAAATGGTGGCGCCAACTATTCTTCCTGTTTTTACTTTCTTAAACATGAAAAAAACCTTCGTCACATCGACAGGATCAACAATTGCCGCTTGTTTCGTCGTATTGTCGATAAGTAAATACATATAATTATCGGATAATGCAGGTAATACAACAATTCGCATCATATTTCTAACGCTTGAAAAAATTTCAGAAAATTTTACGCCTAACACCATTAAAAATGTAGGCAATAAAAAATACTTACTATAAATCATATAAGATAAGATTATATATTATTATCATATAAGATTATCACTTCTTTCCCCTCGCTAAATATTAATTGGGAAAAAAAACTGAGAAATCAGTGGAGCTTTTTGAAAAGGCTTTTTAAAAAATAAAAATTTCTACTAACTCATAAAACTTTTTTAACCAATTACGAAGGAACAGTCCAAGATATATTCTAAACTTTACTGTAATAATACGGTAATATGGTAATAACACAGCCACCAACAGCAGAAATTATATAATACTGGAAGAACATATGGGAGAAACAAAAGATTCATGATAAAATACAAAATGTAAAATGCAAAATCTGAGAATTAGCTACCATCATAGATGCTGATATCCAACAACGACTCAAAAATATGAAAATTGGACACCCGATCCGGAGACGACTGACTCTTATCCAACCTAATTAACATAACGAAGGACTATATTGACAATGAAAGGCCCACAACCATCAAGCTTCATGGTCACATGAGCCAGAATATCAGTGCAGTTCAAGAAGGCACTGGGGGTAACACCAGAGGCTCCAAACACCAGCTGCTCATAGATAAAGCAGTCGCTTTAGACCCGGCAGACCAATCTGTATATAGTTTGGATTGACTATAGGAAAGCCTACGACTCTAAGCCCATATATGTCTGGCTCTATACGAAATCAAGTGGACCCTAAAGATGTTCATTGAGAACTCAATGGGACTATGGAAAAATATTTGAAATAAACTCGAAACATCTGCACAAATAATTTTCAAGTGCGCCATATACCAAGGTGATCTATTGTTTCCCTTATTGTTTGCCATAGATCTGAACATTATCAGTCAGATAACCACCAGAATCAGATATGGATATAGAGCTGGACTATCAGCCATTTTTTTTACATGAATAACACCAAGTTATGAAAAAAGTGAACGAAATTTTGACTCGCTCGCCCATCCAACTTGGATATGCAGCAAGGACATTGGGATAGTGGATTATAGAAATATAGTCTGAAAAGTAGTAAAGAGAAAGGAAATAGTAATGATTAATGCAGTCGATCTACCATCAGGATATACTATGCTAACTATAACTACTTTGCATCCCACAGTCACATGAGGAGGTAAGGAAGACTGCAACATCTAAGTAATCACCAAAGGACAAGACGAATCTTGAAAAGACAGGTCAAAGGGAAAATGAAAATCCATGAACCATGTCATAAATATGTATGCCCTGCTCAGTCATTGGATACGCACCTGGCATTAAAAGGTGGACAAATGAAGGCACGGGGACTGTTGTTATGAAGACCAGGAAACTCTTCACAATGCACTGAAATTTTCACCCTAAGCCTAATACCCAAAGGCTATATAGCAGCCGGAAAGAAGACGGGTGGGGCTTGGTGAGAGTGAAAGCAACTATGTTGAACGAAACTTGGAGCATATATCAACAAAATCAGCAAGATAGGATTACTGAAATAAATTGCTGAACGATAAAATTTGTGAGTCATCCTTAGCTATCTTTAAAAAAGAATTGGATAACATCATTGGTTAATATTATTTAAAAAGTTCACATCATGCAGGAAGTCTGCAAAATCTCGATTTTTACCATCCGATTAAATATAATACAGTTATTTCGAATTGTACTATATTATATTATTCTGCAATTTACTCTTTATTTCCTCTTTCAATTGTTAATTTCTGTAATATTTTCTATTTTTCTTATTACTAATTTTAATATTTCTTTTTTTATGTTTTTTTTTTAAACTGTTGTTATGAATACAAGCACATGGCGTTGTCGCCCTGCTTAGCTGGTTTTCAAGTTTTCAATAAATAAATACCATCAAAGGATGAATTGCTAAGAGAATGTCTAAAGCATATACAAACATTAGAAAACGATCAAGCAGAGAAATACCATGGCAAAGCAAAATCTATGGAATGCACCATCGATAGATAGCTGATAGCTGATACTGATAAATATTAGTAGATAGAGAAAGCCCGATTAAAGGTAATACAGTGATTAAAGATGCAGTGATTATAGCAACGTAGGAATAAGCACTAAACATAAGATCCATTGAAACGAGCATCTACTACACTATACAGGACTCTGACTACCACAAACAGTCCAATACATAGCGGCAAGATGTAAAACATGCAAGCAGGAACAACATGCACTGAAAGGCACAACTAAATAGCTGGCACCATCTACAGGAACATCTGTGTATATGGGGAACTGAGACTCGTTCGAAATAATTGATGTTCGTCAAGGCTCCTTTTCTTTACAATATTCAAATATGCGATTGGTTTATGGATGCCATTTCCCATTTAAGAGGCATCAAAATCATGCTAGAGAATACGACAGAATGCGATGATGATATATTTGTTGACAATTATAACAAAAAGGAAATAATGTTACACAGTATTACAAGTGTCGACAACTGCAGGAAAATAAAAGTAAAATAAAAGTCTTTAAAATAAAAGTAAAATAAAAGCAAAGTGAAAGTAAAAGTCGGAAAATAAAAGTCTGTTCGTTATATATATAAGAAGCCGATAAAATATCTATTTTTATCAATTCACCACCGGTTGAGGAAATGCTAGACTTTAAATATCTTGACCCAACCCCAACTTTAAACACAAACGCCAAGCAAAAAAATAAAATTACAACTCGGATAACGGTAGCTAGGAATATATTTTCCCTGCTGGCGAAACGTTTGTGAAGCCATCGCGAAATCATAACGAAAGTCCACGTCTAACAGCTGTAATTTGCTCGATATTGTTATATTGCTGCTATACATGGCCAATGACAGTGGAGGATATTATCTTCCCTCGATTACTCAATGTCTAAGCCGGATAAAATCTCACTGTATTTACTTCAGCTCAAATACCACCTGCATTAATACTAATATAAAAGAAAACTGTCTTCCCTAGTTAAGGCACATTCTTTGGGCACATATTTCATTATTTGTCAAACCCTATGATGGCTGGCGCCAAAATCGAGGTGGGCCAATCAAGACCTGGATTGATACGGTCAGGAAAGGCTTTGAAGGTATATAGTGGATCGGTAAAATATGGACTTAGACGATGGAAAAAGGAAGGTCTTCTATTGTTATTGTTGGAGATAGAATCGATCGAATAGTTTGAAAATATTTTACTCAAATAGCCAGTGGAATCAGCCTAATCCGTCATGATGACAGTGGTTAGGAATCTATAGATTTATGCAATTTTTACAGCTAAAGGTAAATTGTCAAATATTTTCGTTGAAAGATAACGTTTTTCCGAAATAATTCCAAAGAATTTCTAGAAATTTTAATGAAATTTGGCCAAAGATGCTAGAAACAAGGCAAAAACAACACAGCAGAATATTTTAAAAATTCTTTTCAACTGTACTTCAGAGACCGAAAAATATTCGTATAAAAAAAATTATAAAATTGATTAGAAAAATTTTTTTTCGGAATATTCAATATGATCCATAAATTACTATTTTTGCCTTTTTAGATTATTAATATAGTACATGCATGATTATTTAACTTGAAAAAAAATGAATCATTTATTAGAAAACGTATTATTATTTGAATAATTGCTCGAAACAGTTAGTTTATTATCAGACCGACAGTTTTCCGGCTCTATAGGTAATAAATGATCAATTGACGATGCACGTAACATTCTATCAACCATTGATTGCCCATCCACATCGGTCTAAAATCTCTTTTTTACAATTTTTCTATGTAATTTTCTATAATTTATATTAAAGCTTTTTTATAATTTTTTTAAAAAATATTAGAAATCATTCAGAATAATAAACTTAATAAATCAATCTGATTTATCATCTTCGCAAGTAAAATCTAAAATCTAAAATCTCAAATTCGAAAAAATTCGACTTACCACACAATTATCATTCTTTGCATTGGTACTACTTTCAACGTTAAAATTTTCAGTTGAAGGATTATTACTATTGCCCATATGAACATCATTTGAAGCTTCAGCTCTCATTCGTTCTTCATGTGATTCAGTAATTACTGAGTCAATTATCGATATAATACTTTTCCTAGCATTTTCTTCCATTGTTGAGAAATCACTAGCCTTTAAAATTTTAAAAAGTGTATTTAAAACTTTCAAAAGATAGAAAACGTGCTTAATTTAAAAATTCAAAAATTTCTTCTATTTCAATTTCTAACTCAATTTAATAAAATATTTTTTAAAATAATATTTAATAAAAAAAATGTTTATAAGAAAGATGGAATCGTAACAGGATAATAAAATTTTTAGAAAAAAATAAACCGCGGAAAGTTTTGCTTCAGCAAATTTTCGTTTCTTCGGTATCAATATACTTAGGCTAGCTTCATCGCTAAACAATTCCATACCCGTTAAACAAGGTTCTGATTCCGGAATATCCAAAGATAATTCACTGTAATTATCCATAATTGTTGTTAACTGTTGACACAACATTCTAAAATTGACAAAATAATAATGAATAATAATATTATTATTCATGAATAATAATAACAAAATAATAATATTGATATGAAGCGTTTTTTTTTGAACAATTCTTTATGAAATAAAAATTAAACCTTACAATGAAAATTAACGGAAAAGAAAAAATAAAAATTAAGGAAAATAACAAATGCAAACCTTTTCTGAGCTCTTAAATAGCTAATTTCTTTTCTTATACGATAAATCCGATTGAGAAGGCGAGCTGATACCTAAATTGATCCTAATTCTTATATGAAAAATATACAAGAAAACATTATTTTTGTAGCCGCATATGTATTTAAGAATGGTTATAGCAGTGGAATAAAAGAAAATGAGCGAATTTTTCTAGTGCTTAGAAATTACTAATTCTAGGTTAATTTTAAATCCATAGCTCAAAGACATCCGTGAATCCGTGAATGAATTTCAAAGAGCTCAACTCAAAAAAATTCGCTTATATTTTATATTCACAACAGCACTACGACTGTTTCTAATTACAAATGACATTCGGAAATGAGGAGCGAAAATTTAGAGGGAATAGCATCGCAATGGATAAAAATAGGGCTATGAAGAATAATTATAAGAATGCCATAAATATTAAAAGAAAAAGGAAAGATGAATGGAAAGAAATGAAAAGGACAGAAACATATCGGAGTTGTCATACAATGATGGAAAGTATTAAGTATCGAAATATTTTTCATTTAAACCCTTAAGTTCAAGTTCTTCAAGAGTCGATCCACAGTTTTAAACAAATTGTCAGAAGAAAAAAAGGAGAAATGATCTGGATTTATTTGTTAATTAAATCAACAATATAATGTTTAAAAAAATAAAAATCACTTACTTTTTGTATATCATCACATTTTTTCTGCAAATAAAATTTTTTTATTCGATATTTTTCAGATTTCGGCGAAAGCGATACGTTTTCTTCCGAATTTTTCGTAATTACTTCATCGAATACGCTTGAACTTCTTGAATCAGCTGATGTATTCTCTTCGTTCAATTCCATTTTCCATATTCCATAAAAGGAATTGAATTCAATTCTAAATGATTTTACTAATTAGAATTTTAAAATACTAATTAAATTGAAGAAAAATTTCCATGATTTGCTGAAAAGCCTACAGAAATTAATTTATATTTCCCCATTTCTTATAACCTTTTCATTTCTAATTTCTGATGTGGCTGCCTTAACTAACTAAAAAGATGAGTCGCTTTCGCCAGACAGTCACTTGCCTTAGATAAATAATTGGGTCAGTAGGATCACTCAAATATTGCTTATGTCCTATTAAAAAAGACAGCCGAATATATTATTTGGTCATCCACTTCCAGGTTAAACTTTTCATTCCATTGATAAAGTATTTACAAAATTTTATCTAATTGTTATCATTTTTTTTTCTGGAAAAAATATTCACTGGAAGAAGAACGCTGTTATAACCGAAAATTCCGAATTCTCTTGAAGATGATCTCTTTTTTTTGATAGAATTCTTCTTCTAACAGTTCTCACCATTAATGGTTAGACTGGCTCCATTGAGTATAAGAATAAGACGCTTTCAAAATATTCGATCCGATATCTAAATCCATGTATCACTGGTCCACTTAAATATTCAAAATCTTTCCTGGTTATATCAGTCAAAGTCTTGATTAGCTCTCTTCACTTTTGACACCATCCATCACAGAGTTTAGCAAATAGTGAAATATGTCAACTCCTTGAGCATGCTCTAACCAGCGAAGGCGACGAATTGTGATGGCATTCTTACTGCAAGTGGCGAAGAGATTTTAAATAGCCAACGAAGTAAGCTAAAGCAAAATGGTGGCTAGTATTAGAATGATGACGTGGACAAATGACATAACGACAGGAAAAGGTGCATATTTTCATAACCAAATTATACCCAAGGAATTAGAGGTGATGAGGGGATAGAAGAGCTCAGTGGGTTGTTGTTTCCCGATGCTGAGGTTCGATTCCCCGCAGGAGTAAGCCTGTACAATAATCCGACTGATGCTGGCGACTCACCTGTATTTCTATCGCTAAGGGACTCCTTGGCATATTGCCAAATGCGACAATCCAGTGAAGCGAGTCTAACCAGTAATAGTGAGGACTCTCAAAAAAAGAGGTGACGAAAGGGAAACTGAAAAAAATTGTGACGAAGAAAAAGTCGCCGCCTTACGTCGAAAAATGCAAAAGCAAAAAATATTTTCGTGAAAATTTTCTTTATAGAATTTTAATTTATTTAAAAATATTCTTTAATTTATTTAAAATTACTTATTCGAACTTATTGCGAAAATACTTAAATATAAACAGAAAACGAAAATAGACGTAAACCGTAAATAAATCGTCCCGTTTTCAAAATTAAGTGCAAAAACAACAAAAGAACGTAATAGATTGCGTCCGCGCAATAACGCACTTTCGCTAAGCGTCAGCTTCAGCGGCTGCTGGTCAATTTCGGAGTTTCTAATTATCGGTCTCCAAAAATATTCTGCAGGTCTTAAATGGAATGAAATGTAATGCACAGGTCGATCGATGTGTTTTAACTTAGCGCGAATTTAGCCAATTTCGTTGAGAATTCCGTTGTTTGTCGAAGTTTGTCGGAAATTTTCCGGAAAAGTGCGTTGATTGAGATGAAAGATTTTGAAAGAAATCCATTTAAAATCTTTTAAAAAATCGAAAAATCTCCGAAAAGCGCGTTCAACGCTCAAAACATCCTTTAAAAAAGTACGTGGAACGCGCTGGAACGCGTTGCCGCATTCGTCTGTTTTTTCTCGAAGGATGTTCGGCATTTCGTGTCGACTCGCTCCGCTGCTTCTTCTGCGGCGATACAATCTTAGAGAGGGCGCGTCGGCGTTTCGGCATATTCGTGTCGAAGGCGAGGCTCTCGCCGACGTTTGCTAACCTGTCGTTGAAGGATCCGGCTGGTGCTGGCGATTCATCTCTCCTTATGTGACTCTCTGGAAGGGTTTTTCAAGACGATAAAAGCAAGCCTAATCAGAAATTGTGAGTGCTGGTCACATACCTACTTCCATCTAAGCCAAAATACGATATTTAATTGTTTTGATATTGATTTTCTAAAGAAATATAGGTTGTGCACTTTGTTTTTATACTTCTTATTGCTTTATTTTTTCCATAAAAACTGTTCAAAATATCAGTTAAGCACATATCTATATTTAAGTCGTATTGTGGCATATAATGATTTATAGGCAGCTTTCAGGTATTTTAATCTGCTAGGCATTTATATATAATATAAAAGTACCGGTGACTTACCAGTGCTGCTTAGATTTTTCAGCTGATTAAATACGATTTCGGTACGGTACGGTATCCAATTCTAAACTTTCAATAGGAAGTGAAGAAAGGAACGAGAGCACAAATTTCATTGCTGTACGAGTTCGAAGCCGTATTGCATTTGATAAGAACAGAGCACAAACCTCGAAATAATCTAAGCAGCACTCGGTTTTCATTTTTGTGCATTAAAATAAATCATTTCTTAAATAGAAATAGAGAATTTAAAAGAAGTGTACCGAAGGATAAATTCTATTCCTCGAACTAAAAAATATGGAAGAACGAAGGCGAAGTCCGATGATTTTATTAAAAACAGTAAAAACAAAGTTTTAGATAAAATTTTATCTGATCTTAGAGAAATCAAAATTTTAAATTTTTGGGCACTCGAGGTGACCTCTGTGAGTTGTGTAGCTCGTGCTTTGGTGAGAAATTGCTCAGATGCCACAAGTGTTGTACATTGTCAAGTATATTACTAGATATCGAATATTATTTTAAGTTAAATATCCTCTCGTTTAATAGTTACCTCATTCATGAATGAATGAAAGTCCACTCTTTTTGTCATTCACGAAAACTGAATCGATTCTCTTTTTTGAAGCCGAAAGGGTTTTTCAATGCTGTTTTTGATAACTGATAAATCTTCAGTCGTGGTGAATCTTTAGCAAAGCAGTCTTTCTTGGCATAAATTTTTGAATTATTGGGAACAAAATGACTAAATCGCGGTTATAGCATAACGGGAAATAATTTAATTCCACGGCAGTGGGTTGCCTTGAAATGAATCGTTGACTGAATGAGTTAATCTCGCCATCCACTGAAAACTTGCAGTTTATACTCGCTGAATAGCTAGGAAAACAAACGAAATAATCGAATTTTCATATGATGCATAATTTCTTCAAAAGTATTTTTTCTGCCGAAATGATTTGGAAAGCATCTGCTGTTTTGGATTTTCAGCAAAAAATAGTGCCGATTTCATCGAAATGCAACGTGAAAATTGAATTCCAAAAACAAGAATGCAGTCGGCGATCCCATCTTGAAACGATTCTTGCGTTGCGTTGCATTTACCGTGCGATTCTTTGAGTAGTTTTAGGGAAGCCGACACAAGAAACTCCCTGCCGATTTACTAAAAAAATAATTTAGAAAAAACATCGAAGGGCTAAATCTCGTGAAGATGCATTAAAGAAATCTGCCTTGTTGGGCACAATTTGAGTGGCGCGAGGGGAGGCGAGTCAGTACTTCCTGGTACCTCTCTTTCCAAATGACTATTGGCTAAATTGTCTAATTGTGCGAAGCATAGCGCAAACTAATCAGAAATGATGCACAAACGGTGTATATACTTATATTTCCTTAATCCCTTATAAAATGCAGGTTTTTTCGAGAGTGCTTCGAGAGTGTTAGGCTTACATCGTTTTGTCGAATCGAGCAAATCGGGCAATTAGTTGGCAATGAAAGTATAGGTGAGGCGCCAGTATCACTAGGATTTTTGAAGCAGATTTGAAGCTTCTGCCGGGAGTAGAGCCCCAGCATTAATGATGGAATCCATTCTTCGTCACTTTGATTTTGTCGTTCGGCTATCGACAAAATTTAAACCTGAGTTGTTCTCGATTCTGGTTACGCTGCCATCTTTTTACCAAGCCACCTATGCATCGATAAGTCAAACAAGTGCAGGACAATTGTACAAATGTTTAAACCTTCCGCGTTTCTGTGTTATTTCTTGTCGATCTCCATTGATAGATTGATATTGACCAACTAAACTTCATTATTTATTTACAAATCACTTTGCCAATTAAGGGAAATTAATGCAAAAATTGCCTCATATTTTTCGAAGCCTTCGGTTTTTGGCTGCAGTTTTTAGTGAGCCAAGGCTTCCATCGATACATCCCTAGAAAGAAGTATTTAATTTTTATCTATTTTGTAAGAATTAAACTACTAGAATTGAAACTCCTTAACGAAGCTCTCTGTGCGCCTTTATTGGAGTAAAATATTTCTAAAATTCGCAGAATTGCGCTTATGCAATATAGTTAATAATATTATCACATATAGTTTTTAAGGAATTTTATCAAAAATGGGACTTTTAAGTTTCTTTTTTTAAGTATTTTGAATTCCATGATATGTCATTCTTGTCTGTTGTTCCATTATTTTTACGTTGTTAACTTTTAGTCACATTTAATTTCTCTCGATGTTATTAATTTTCCTTTCCATTTCATATTTTTTTATTAGTGTTATTATCAATTATTATTTGTCATAAATTATTGTTGCCAATATTTATGGGAGCGTAGGACACTTGTCGCCCTCCTTGGTTATTTCAAATTAATAACAAAACAACATGGTTGCATATAATTTTTCGTAACTAAATAGCTGCTTTTCTTTGTTGTTTTTCGTGAATTTTTGCCAAAGTTTTTTATTTTTGTCAAAAGTTCGATAAATTCGTTTGAAATTTTTTTTACTGTTCATTTTAAATCTATTTTTTTCAACGAAACTAGTTAGCTTAAAGCGAATTTTCGACTTCGGTATTTGAATTTTTTTGAAAATTTAAAAAGATTTTTAGTTTGTTCGTTTAAAAAAATGTCAGTTTAATTGATTGATTGTCAATAATTTTTGCCTTTTGCGGTATTTCGTGTTCGTTTAGATATGTTCGATTGCATATTTTTAATGTTTGGTTGTATTTCTAATTTTTCGTTATATTCTTGTAGTGCTTTTCTTCCTTGATGATTTACTTTTCAATTAAATGGCCAGCGAGAAAGCATTCGTTTCCCCTTTGCTTTCTTAACTCTCTCTAGTTTTTTTAATGATAAAACGGTGCATATCTGATGCCTCTCTTTTACCTTAGTATCATCTCTTATAACTCTAATAATAAAGTGGAGACGGCTCGGAAAGTGCCGCTGGTTCTGTATTGCCTGATAATAGCTGATTCTGTTTTACTTTTTACGATATTTTATGAATGTCATTTTTTTCAAGAAATGGAAGCTATTGCCGAGCACGATTTTAATGCGACTGCCGAAGATGAATTGAGTTTTCGTAAATCACAAATTTTGAAGGTTTTTTCGTTTTTTAAGTTTTCATTCAAAATCCTGTTTAATATTAGTTAGTAGTATTCGCTTTATAGGCATTAATATAGGTATTCGCTTTACATTTTAATTTTTTTCCAAATTCTGTGGTTTTGAAGATACTGAATAAAGATGAAGATCCACACTGGTATAAGGCTGAACTGGATGGTCATGAAGGTTACGTGCCAAGCAATTATATTAAAATGTGTGAACATGACTGGTAAGAATTTCGTTTTTCAATATTCTTCCAAGAAAATTTTTTTTTAATTTGTCATAAATACAGCATTTTCTTTTAATTTCTTCTAATTCAATTGATTATAAATTTTTTTTTATATTTTCTTTCTTTTTTTGTGAAAGTTTTGTAATTTAGCATAATTTCAATATTTTATTCAAGCCTAATTGGAGAAAGCATCCTTTTTTAAATAAAAATAAAGAAACAGGTATCTTGGTAAGATTAGTAGAGCCGATGCTGAGTCGTTGTTACTGAGGCCTGGCAATCCTGATGGTGCTTTTTTAGTGCGACAATCAGAAAGTTCTCCAGGAGATTTCAGCATATCAGTTAGGTAAGTTATATGATAACATTGATATATTTATATAAGCAAAATTTATAAGGTAATTAATCTTCACGAATGAAAATTAAAATTACGAAATTTTGAAAGTGATAACGAAATAAATAACGAAAATTTTAAATTTCGTAAATTTTTGCGCAAGCCGAATTGTAAATTCAATTTTTGATTGAAATTTACAATTCGACTTGAAATATTTCGTTATGAACATAGTGGACATTCATTGTGGATATAATCTGATAACTGCATTCATTTGCTTTTTTTTTAAAATAATTTGAGCCATTAGCTGGTTATTTTTAAAGGTTTCAAGATTCAGTGCAGCATTTTAAAGTGCTGCGTGATAATAATGGGAAATATTTTTTGTGGGTCGTTAAATTCAACAGTTTAAACGAACTGATCAATTACCATAGGTATTGTTTTTTACATTTAAAAAAAATTTAATTGAAGAAAATAGTTCGGCAGAAGTTTTTTCAATTATTTTTTATTTTTCTGCATTATGTGCTTTTAATTATTTTTAAATATTCTAGATCAGCCTCTGTTTCTCGTTCTCATACTATTCTTTTACAAAATATGGATACCGTTACAACTCAGCAAACTACACTGGTTCAGGCAATGTTTGATTTTAAACCACAAGAAGAAGGCGAATTGGCATTTAAACGTGGTGATATTATAACTGGTGATTTTTTTTCGAATTTCTTTTTATGAATTTAAATATTAAAATCTAAAAATTGAATAGAAATTCGCAAATTAAAATATTCCAGTGTAAAAAAATTAAGTAAATTAAGTAATTAAGTAATTTATCCTGTGATCTGTTCCACTGAAATATGTAAATAATTTCAGTTACCAATCGAGAAGATGATAATTGGTGGGAAGGTATGTTGAACAATAAAACTGGGATGTTCCCTGCTACGTACGTTTGTCCTTTTAACAATTCTGCTCATTAATTCAAAATTTCATTAATTTTATCTTGCCTTTATTTTTTTATTAATTAGTTTTTATTATAATTTTCACCTTCCTTTTAATTGACAAATTTCACTTCAAAGGTGAAATTATTCAAAAAACTATAAAACTGTGATTTATTAAGAATTTTATATATATCTATAATAAAATATCTCTTTCTAAATTTATATCTAGGATAGATAAAGTTTTTACTTTTTTATCTGAAATTATTTAAATCAAAATTTAATTTTCCAGCACTTTTTGGTAAATTTTATTTATTACTTATTTTATTTATGAATGTATTTATTATGACATATATATACAACACGTTCTCATTGCTTTTTAGCATTTACGTTACAATCTTTCATCTTCATTTTTTTCTTTTTTTTTTGAATCTGTGCTGAATCATCTAAACGCATAAACCTATCGCTTATTCCAAGCGCTCAGCTTAAGCTTATCCTACAAAAACAAAAAAAATATTGGCTGTATTCAAAACTTCCATTTATTTCTTTAGGTTATATTTTTAAATTATTGAGTTATAATGACTGAATTAAAAAATATAAAAATATTTTATAATGAAACATTGTCCCAGTACATATTGAATTTTCATCGGGTTTATGTAAAAATAGTTTCTCAATACTATTAGTTTCGATACTATTTTTATTTATTTATATTTCAATCTTAGGTGTTTGATTGTTTCTTCATTTATCGTTTTATTTTAATAATTATTAGGAAATCATTTTGTTGACTGCATTATTGCTTAATGTCTTATTTGACCTACGAGCTAAGAAAATTGAACGTTTGTTCGATCAAAAACGTTTGACATAATCTTAAAAAGTGATTCCTAAATGTTTATAAATTTTTCAATGAATTCATTCAATTTGGAATAAATTTAATTCAATGACAGGAATTTCGTGGCAAATTTCATTTTTTTTTTTTTTACAATATGAGTTGGTTTTGCCGGAAGGATTTCCTACCATTTGGCCAGTTTTACTTCCTTTACTTTCATATTCAGTTGCCATTTCAGTGCTGAATGATCAAATTAACATACATTAAAGTCGATCTTTAATCATACAAGCCATTTGTTCTATTTTATCGAAGAATTTAAAATCTAGAATTTTTTAAAAATTTATTAGATTTAAAATTCTAATAATAATCTAATAATAAAATTCTAATAATCAGTTGAACTAACTCTGAACCTAAAATACTGTGGTTTCTCAATAATCGGCTTTCTCGATTTAAAAATTTTTTGAAATCTGCCAATAATTTTAGAAAAATATTTCGTAAATATTTCATATTTCGTAGAATATAATGTGACAATTATAAATCTAAAGTGCACCAAAAAAGAAAAATTTTTCGAAGCGTGAAAATTTCCCATCCCATGAAAATTTATCCATATAATAACTACCAACACTTTTATGGAATAATATTAAAGAATTCAAGAATCTAGTGTTCCAAGAAAGTAGTCAGGATAGTCGTGTGAATAGTGGCTCAAATTACTGTACTAAAAGGCAAGGGTTCCCTCATGCCTTCGACAAGAATAAACCTGTCATTAACAAATCCAAGTGCTCACTTATAATTTTAAGTGATTCGTTGAACCTAATAGAATAAGGCAAGAGTTTAACACATAAATATTATTACTATAAAATTGGAGTAAACATCATTTTAACCATTGAAACATAGTAAATTAAAATTTATCTACCACAATCAAATTTCATTTAAAGTGTATACATATGGAGAAAATAATGGACGAAAAATTGTAAAAACATTTCAAATTAGGAATTTTTAATTAATTGATTAGTTCCAATATAAATTCGAACATAAATGAATAAGTATGAATTTGAAATGTTTAAACAAAGCTTGATATATGAGTATATATGAGTACCATAAATAAGGCTCAAACATTTTATGAATATTGTTACTGAGACTGATTAAATGTTGAAGGAAAAAAAAAAGAAAAGGGCTTAACAAGTGTCAATTTTGAGATTTTCCCCATGAATTCTAGTCTTTCCATCAAACACTGATCTATTTCATCATGTCTATAATTATCCATCACCGATTGACAATTGCACAGTTGTGACAATTCATGCATGCTTCATTAATTTTTTCATCAAAATTCAATTCTTCCAAGCCAGGAAAAAAAAGGAAAAAAATAGAAGATTCGAACTAAGCAATAATTATAGCGTCGATACATTCCAGATAAATCTGATTAGTATGCGAAAAAAAACAAAGTCAAAGAAAGGATGGAAAGCGATAAGAGGCTGACTGAATACAAAAAGCATTTTCAACTGTCGACTTTATTTCAATTTTTAGTTAAACAACTGCCATCATTCTCTTGCAGATGTAGAATCTTAAATTGTTTATAAATTTTTTACTTAATTCTTCATAAAATTATTTAATATTATTATTTAAATATTTTTTAATATTTAAAATTTAAAAATAAAATCGTGTTAACACGCAGCGGAGCTAGACTAATCAAAAATGAAAAAGAAAACCAATCGCTGAATATATGGTACATTTAAATATTATATATGTTTGAAATATTATCTTAACAAAAACGACAATAACTTTAAGAAACTCTAATTTCAACTCTAGGTAACTCTAGATAACTCTAAATAACTTTTAGATAACTCTAAAACTCTAAGAACTTTAGAAAACTCTAATTTTTAAAAACCAAATCAATAAAATTCCAAAATTGCTCGGATGGTTTTAAAACATAACAAAACATAACATAACTTTTTAACAAAAGAATCCAAAATTTAAATAAATTTAAAACTTAAAGATTTAAAAAATTTAACGAAACAATTCAAAATTCAACACAATGTTCCTTCAATCAAATATTTTATCATTCTGAATAAATGAAAAAAAAGCAAAAAAGAAGAAAATAACTAACCCAGCAGTTAAACCAATAAAAAAAGAAATGACATGAGTGATAATAAAGCCAACAAAGAGCGGATAGTCATTTTCGGTATTACATCCACATGAAAAAATACCAACAAAATTCATATCTCCCGGTATTGGACTATTTGGCGGAGTTGACTGATTTGGTGTACATCTTTGAATAAAAATAATTTAAAATTAATTTATTAATTAAAATTAATTTCTTAATTTTTTGATGAAACTAAACTGAATCCAATTTAATAAATTTAACGAAAATTAATAATGAAAAGTTTTTTTCATCCTTTAACAGCAAAAAATTAATGAAAAAAAATAATTTAATGAATTTAATTGCTTGGAAAAATAAGAATTTCCAAAATAAAAAGAAGCATGATTTGCATGATTTTGAAAAAGTTAATAAAATTAAGTCTTCATGATTTAAGGAAGCGACAAAAGAGATTAAAAAAAACTGGATAAGCGATTCTCGCGCTTCTGGATGACTGCTCCAATCCAAAATCCAATCACCTTTATTTTGTGGCAACATTTTGAGATTTTCAAGTGCATTTCCAAGAGTTGCCATTGTTGATGGACTATAAAATATCCTACTAAATTTTAAAAAAGAAAGGAAAAAAGTTCTTGAAAAAATCTTCAAAAAACCAACGTAACGAGTCTTGGGCCATCTTTAACTGAATCTTGATCAAGTACAGACATATCACTATTACATGATGAAGCACGTGATGGTGGTGGAAGTTCGACCCATGAATCTAAAATCCTTTCTTATAAATCCTTTTTATAATTATTAATTTCTTTTTGTCAAAATATTAATATGAAAATATATGAAAGATATACCAAAACAAAGCATTAAATATTAAAAAAATGAATAAAAATATATTTTGACTAATTTTTTTTTCATTGAAAATTTGAAAATTCTTTTCTTTGAATTTCGCGAGAGTTATAATTGACAGGGACCCTCTTGCGTCATATAAAGAATCGCGAATAAATAGCTCTTCTCCTCCTGCTTGACCAATAAACAAAAAATTCCATCTTTAATAATAAGACTCTTCATATAGGGTATGTGTGGCATATCCAAGTGATAATATACATCTTCTCATAATGCTTTTTTTAGTAATAATTTAACAAATTTAGTAATAATGATATCGACTGCATTTTTTGTGAAGAAAATAGTTTATTAAAAAAAAATTACTGTTATTAGTGAGCGGTTGGTGAGCGGTCGATTCATCCAATTCCTCTACTACTTTTGGATATATTGATTATCGATTATTTGTTTGGGCATCGCAAACAATAAGTTTTTTTCTTTTCTTTCCTCTTATTGAATTTAATTTTTTTTCCCTCACTTATGCTATTATATACAATATAATATATAAGTTGCAAGCCAAGCGATCACTGTTCACACTCTTTCTAAATATCGTCTGAATGTTGCCTGCTTATTAGAGGTCCGTCTTCCTCATTTCAGGTCTCCAGTAACTGTTAAACATAATGGCTATATTATTGTGGTGTCTCGGACAACTCGGGGCGAAATGGCCTGCAATTGTCATGTGTGAAAAGGCTCGGTCCGCTCTACCTGAATGGAAGCCAGTAAATGACCATATGGCCTATGCCCGTTTTAAGGCTAATTTCTGGAAGGTCATCAGTGCCTATGCTCCTATTTTGTCTGCAGACGACCATGATAAAGTTCTATGCGGAACTTCAGCTGCTAACAAAGTTTCTACCGAAACATGATATAATCATAATCTGGAATGGAAGCGTAGGTCATGATGCCGTTACGGTGAATTCGGTAATTGGCAAATGTGGTTCGGGGACCAGTGTGCCAATGGAGAACACCTTTGAATAGTATGAACTCTTTGTTACTAATACATGCTTTCGCCATCGGAGAAAACATATAGTCACGTGGAAAACGGACAACCAATATTCCAATCAAATTGAACTATATATTGGTCAATTACGGCTAGAAGAATTCTTTACTTGATAATCATTCTTATCGGGGCGCTGAAACTGGACTGGCAACCGCCATGGATCAGATCATATTACGTTTCGAGCCAAGATTCGTATAAAACTGAGAAGTCGTAAGGAACAACGTATCCCAAGATTTTTAAACTATTTCAAATTAAAAAATCCGGGGAATGATAAGCGCATTTCAAACCGTATTATTGAAACATCTCAGTGAAATAACATCAATGATATCTCTAAAACGGCAAATGAATACTGATTCTAACTAAAGGAATGTCTCCAAAAGTCAGCCACTTCCACACCAAGGCACACAACTAGGAAATGTGCTAGTTGGGAAGCAATTGTCCAACTATTTGAAAAAACTGCCAAAGCATGAATGTAAGGTGATCCTGATGACCGAATAATGCTTCAAAAAAGTGTAAGGAAAGCAGTGGGATAGAAATTACTATTGGAGCAATATGGTCTTGAGAATGGAAAATTAAGTGATAATAGGAAACTATCATCCCCTATTATTTACTATTATTAAATCCGCCTTCTTCATAATGCAACTGTAACTCGGGGAAATGCTAATGGATACCAATGGATATCCTGATAAAAATATTAATCGCCTCATAAGACTGAAGGAAGATTCATTGAGGCCAAAAACTTAACCATAATGCGCCATATGCTTCCCCAGATAGCTCATACGTTCATCGAACCCATACGCTTGCAACTGCGAGCCGTCAACAGAAGAAAAACTAATCTCCATTATCTGTAAGCTTAAAGCCAATAAGACTCCTCCTGATGATGGTTTGCCGGCTGAACTTTTCAAATACTGTCCGTCATCCTTCATAACGCACCTTCAACCTTCAACAAATATACTCTCTAGTAAGAAGTACTACCAGATGATTGAAGTAAAGCAATTCTGTTCCTAATTCCCAAGAAGATAAGATATACCGCGACAATTATCGAGGAATCAGCTTACTAGACGTTTCAACGAAAATTTTTTCTTTCCTTTTACTCAGTAGACTTATGGAAATATGGGATGCGCCCTAATCAAGCTGGACTCAGACCGGAGCGCGGTTGTGCTAACCAGAAGAGAGTTAATAGTGTTAACGTTAAGAAGAGTGTTGCAACATCGCTTCAAATATTTGCAACCCACAGCCATGAATTTCATCGACTTTGCGGCTGCCTCTGATTCAGTTGATAGAGCGGCGTTTTGGAGAATGATGGAACTCGACAGTATTCCAAAGATCATTCGATTCATAAAGGCATTTTATGATCGTAGGTCGGCGCAAGTCTGTATATATGGGGAATTGACAGATTCCTTCGAAATAACAACTGGTGTCCGTCAAGATTGTGTCCTTTTCTCTACAATATTCGACTATGCAATATACTGGATAACGGAAACCGCTTATCAGCATTCAAGAGGTATACAAATCAGTCCAAAGCATCATATCACAGATCTTGAATACGCTGATGATGTAGTATTTTTGCCCGATAGTTATGATAAAATGCAAATAATGCTAAATAAATAAAGTATCAGCAAAAATCAAGCAACTGCAGCGAGAATTGGACTCAGCATTAATATAGATAAAACAAAAGTCTTTTCGTTCTAATGTACAAGAAGCTAAAAAAATACCTCTTTTAATATTCATTGCCGATTGAGGAAGTATCCGATTTTACTTTGGATCCACTCTCATACCAAATAGCCATGTAAAAGACGAAATTTCAACCCGGACAATGGTAGTTTTTTCTAGAAATTCTTTCCGATAACGAAACTTTTATGCAGCCATCGTGAAATCACCATAAAAACGAAAGTCCACATCTATATAGCCGCGATTCGTTCGATCTTGCTATATAGCTGCGAGATATGGCCAATGACAGCGAAGAATTAAGAAATTATCTGCCTTTGAATACTCTTGTCTAAAGTTCATTTTATGGATCCGTCGAATGGATAAAATCGCACATGGTTGTATCCATTTTCGTTCAAATACCATTTGCATTAATAATGCTATTACAAAGCGTCGTCTTCAATGGTTAGGGCACGTTCTCCGTCGTCCACCACAGCAGTTGACGCATATTTCGTTACTTACTAAACCCTGTGCTGGTTGGCATTAAAAGCGAGGAGGATCAATCAAGATCTGGACTGATACAGTTAGGAAAGATTTTGAACGTACAGAAGGACCAGCGATATATGGACTTAGACGATGGAAAAAGGAATGACATCTATAACTGTCGACGATGGCATCAGACCGCGCCTCTTGGAAACGTCTTACTCTTGTAGCCAGTGGAGCCAGCCTAACCAGTAATAGTGAGAGTTGTTAGAAGAAGAAGAAACATTTGATGATTTTACGTGTTATGAATAATATTCTGAATTATTTCCTAATTATTTCCTTCGTTTTGTAAATCATATGCGAATTCCCCAAATTTCACCAAATGCTCGATTAAGTTAATCTAAGAAAATCGCGCACTGGCAAAACTCGAGATTCATCTATCCACTGGAAAAGTAATTTGATAGTGAAAATTAAATTTTTCTAAATAATTTTATCTAATATTATTTCAATACGATAAATTTTAAATCTCGAGAAAAAATTTGGAAAAAAAAGTACCAACCAGTCGATGAAGTTGATGAATCGTCTTCTCTCTTTTTTAATTTGCTCGTATCAAATAAACGAGGATGAAAATTACCGAATTGCGACATTTATTTCCTTCTTAAAATATTTCTATATTCAGTCCTATAAATGAATTAAAAATAAATTTCGAATCGTTAATAATAATCTCTCCAAATAAAGTAATATAATTTAATCATTATTAAATATTAATAATGTAACAATTGCAATTTAATCATTGTTAAATATTAATAATGTAACAATTATTACTTTGAATATCACAAAAAAATATGATTAATAATGGCAGAGATTATAGAAAAAAGTTGTAATTGAAAAATATATCATTCATTACTGAACCATTCATTACTGAACTATAATAAGTGAATTCGACTAAAGCCAAACATTTCTGACCCTCGACATCTGCCATTAAAAGCAAAATCCAAGGAGATCCATTGGGCATTTCTCTCTGGAGAGCACACCAGAAGTAGTGAATGGCACCAGAAGGAAAATTAAAAATGGCACAAATCAGTTTCGTATTGAATAACAATGACTTTAATCAATGGTTAATCGAAATCGAAATTTTAAACACATGATTCGCCATTCGAATTCCTAATTTCACTTAATGGTTCTACGATTTAAATTTATCAATACTAATAAACTTAAAAAATTTAAATTTTAAGCGAAGCAATCGCAATAAAAAATGAGGGAACACGTTGATTACTTGTTAATCACGTTAGCGTAAAATATTTGTACTCTCGAACCATATCATACTCTCGAAACGCCTGCTTTCATACCTTTGAAATAAGCCTGCATGTGACTGGATTAACCGCGAAATCATTTAATATATTTTCATAATATATTTAATATTTATTTTGATCAGTACAATTTAAATTTTATTTTATGAATGTAAGCGCGTTGCGATTGCTTTGCTTAAAATTTCTCCAAAAAAAAATAAATAAAAATATTAGTTAGGACAAAATATCCTTTCTTCAAAATATGCTGAAATATGATACTAATATTCTGGAAAGTGGATACGGAATTCAAACGGATAAGAATCAGCTTTTATATGTCTAATACTCGTTTAAGGCGAATCGAAAAATCCAGCTTTCGACTTGTACGTTAAAAAATTGGAAGAACTGAAGCAAACAAGAAGTTGATGAAACTGCCAAGAAAATAACTCTTGAAACCAAAGGCATCAAACTTCTAAATTGAAATATAAACAAAAATAGTTACTTATTAGAATTATTATATTTATTTCATAAATTCAAGTGAAATTTTTTTTCTCTTTTCTAAAAGTATGTTTATGGTTTAACTGATTCCAAAATCACTAGGACAAATTTGCTTTTCGGAGCGGAAATTGAAGTTATTTTGAAAGTATACGAGTGGATTATTTGTACTTCACTTTAAATGGTAGATGTTTTCCCGTCCAGAGGCAAAATCAAAACTATGGCGCTTGATCTCAATTTCAGTTAGCCGTACTTTATCTCCGATAATTCCTTGCGCACAAAGTGGATGACATAAATGAGAATTAGGAAGGAACGTGAGGAAACGAAACCTGGTATGATTTAAATATATTTATGTGGAAAATTCGTAGGGAGAATTCCGTACTAGATAGTCGTTTCTATTACAGCGCTGAAACGAAAAATTTTTATGGATCTGACCATGTTATGGCTCGAGCCAAGATCAGTATAAAATTGACAACACTCAAAAAACACTATACCCCAAGATTTTTCAACTATCTCTAACTAAAAGATTCGGAGACGATGAGAGCATTTCAAACCGAATTATTATTGAAATCTTAATGATATATCAGCAACATCTCTGGAATGGCAGATGAATACTAGTCTCAACTAAAGGTATGTCTTCGAAAGTCAGTCACTTTCATGCTAGGACTAGTAAGAATTATGCTAGTTGGGTATCGAATGCAACTGTCCAACTATCGGAAAAATCTGCCAAAACTATTAAGAATGGTCTTCATAAGGTTTATTCTTTGGGGCCAAATTTAACCACGATGCGCCATCTATTGTCCTAGATATAGTGCCAACAGAAGAGAAGGTAATCTCTGCCATTTAGAAACTTAAGGCCAATAAAACTCCCGGAGATGGTCTTCGAATTGAACTCTTCAAATATTGTTTTAACGCACCTTCAACAAATATACTATCTATACTATTAAATATACTAAATATACTGTATTGAAAAAAGAAATATTACCAGATGACTGGCCCAAGAAAGATGACAGGATATACTGCGACAATTATCGAGGAATCAGCCTACTAGACGTCTCAGCAAAAATTTTTGCTTCCCTGCTACTCAACAGGCATATGGAAATACGGGACAACAGGATGCGGATTTGACACAAGTTGGACTCAGACCGGAGTGCTAACCAGATATTCACGTTAAGCAAGATGTTGGAACATCGCTTCAAATATTTGCAACTCACCGTCACTGTTTCATCGATTTTCCAGCTGTTTTCGATTGATGTAACGGCGCTTTGGAGAGACGGTCATAGAGATCATTCGACTCATAAAGGCGTTTTAACGTAAGTTTATATTTATGGGGAGCTGATATATTTTTTCAAAATAAGAACTGGTATTCATCAAGACTGCATCCTTTGCCCTACAATATTCAACTGGATAATGGATACCGCTTGTCAGCATTCAAGAGGTGTACAAATCAGTCCAGAGCATCGCATCGCAACCTTGAATAAACCTGATGATATAGTCTTTTTTGCTGAAAGTTATTAAAAAAATGCAAATAATGCTAAACAATGCATTTATGTGTATTAAAAAAGAATGGGTTACGCGTTTTTTTTTCAAATTGGTATTTACTTCTTCTTCTTAAGAGTCCTCACCATTACTGGTTAAACTCGCTCCATTGGCTTGTCGCATTGAGCAATATGCCAGGGAGTCCCTTGGCGATAGAAGTACAGGTGAGTCGCCAGCATCACACGTACAGGGTTTGCTCCTGCGGGGAATCGAACAGCAGCTTCGGTTGCTCCAAATTAAACAACAACCCAATAAGCCATCCTACCTACTAATTTGTGTTCTAAGAAATTAACTATAAGTATTAATGAAATTACTTGCAAATATTATGAAATTACGCGATAAAACTGCATACTCCAATAATTAAGGAATAAAAAAATACAATACAAAAATAACAATATAATTTTATTATGTATATTTGTGGTTTGACTGGTGCCCTGGTAAAAATTTTAAATGTTTGCTCTCTTAATAATTAACATGAACATAGAATGTTATCAGTACTAGCAATATTGTCAATTGTCAATTATTATTCAGTAAGTATCTGAAAAGTTTATCAACCAGAATCACTCGGCAATTTGTCCCAGTAATTAATGAAAAAACTATTATTTTAGTCGTACAAATAGGTTTTTAATCTATCCATTACCTCTCGCATTAAAAGAGTCTAAACTAATAAAATAATAAATGCACAATACAATTTAATAAATGCAATTTTGATAATTTAACGGTAATAAAGATTTGAATTTAAACGGCTCAAACGAAAGTTGTTTTTGTAAATATAATGCCTATCAATTAAAATCAACTGGTTTATTAAGCATAGCAGATCATTCATCTGTGGTCATTCTATATGAGGCGAAATGAAAAATAATCTTAATGAGAAGTTATCGAATCATTTTCCTGAAATCCTGAAACCCCAAGCAATTTGAAATTTCCGATGACTTTTTGACTGTAATTCTCCGCAATCAAAATCAAACTAGAAAAGTAAGCAGTGGAAAATGATATCTTAATATTTCCAAAAAAACTTTTAATTGTCTATTACCATCAAATCAACGCCACTGAAATTAGCTCGAAAAAGCCGATAAATCATCCAGTGTAAAATAAAATACGACAATTAATAATAATAGTACCATTAGCATATACAATAAAGGAAGGAATGATACAACTTCTCTGTGGCACACTACTCTGATCTGACCCGATAAAGTCTCTTCTCTGTTGATATGAACAGTTTGAATACGATTAGTCAAATTATCGAAAGTCCAGTTAAATGCAGCCATACCGTGCCATTATTGATAATTTTCTCCAGCCAGTAGACATAGTTATTTTCGCATAAAAACCTTATCTGGGTATCAGATTCTTCGCTTCAATGCAGTTGTATTATTACAAATCAATCCTTATAAATAAATTATAAGAAATAAATTAATTATAAATTATTATAAATAAATTATAAAATAAATTAAATTATAATTATAAGATGTTAGAAGTCTTATTTTTAGAAGTTCTTAAAACCAAAACATAACTTCTAAATTTCTAGATAAACACTAATTTTTTAAATTAAAATTAAATATAAAGAGATTATCACTCATTATCATAAAATATGAAACATCTGAGAAATGCCCGAATTTAAAGATGATTACTAACATTAGCATTAGTATAATACGCCTCTAATATTAATTATATAGTTATATATTAAATATCGTATTTTATATAAAAATAAAAGTTAACGCCCGTGATTTCTGGTTATTTTAGCTTAGCTGGCTTAGTAATAAATTTTTCCCATGGATTACTTGCCATAGAAATACAAATGGCTGACAGCACCATGACCAACCCGAAATAACGATTTTCTTTGGTTATTTCTATCAGAATCAACGAATTGAATTTCTGTTCTTTGACAGATTATACCACTCCGCCATCCTTGTCCCAACTCTATGTAACAGGCTGTTTGTGCTTATTGCTCATTGCTCGAACTTAAAATTCTCAGTTCATTTCATTTCCTCATATTCATCTTTTCATTATCCAAGGAAAATAAGGGAAAAATGAGCCAAATTCATTGGACAACATTCTCATCCTCTCAGAGCACTCCTAGTTAAGCAATTTTTCTTCATCACCAGCAAAAATCAACAAATATAACGAACTGGTAGATGTGAGGCATGGCAATATTGCCCTTTTAATGCTTGTGATGATATGCTCATATTTTATGTTTTGTATTTAATAATATCTATGTTCACATGTTCTTCTGTTCATTATTTGTCGTTAAAGAACCTTTTTTATAGCAATTTTAACATAATGTAAATCCGCAAATTATTATTAAAATTATTAATCCGCAAAATTTAAAAAACAAAAAGGAACCGCTAAATGTCGGATCGCAACCAGTCGTTTGGAGTCAGGAATAAATAAAACCATTTGAAAAAAAAAGCAAATAATTATATCAATAATTAAGCATAATTATAATTAAATTAATTATGAATATAAAAATTAAATATTTAAAATAAAATTACAAAGTGAAAAAAATGGTAAAATTATTTTTAAAATAATCAAAATAAAAGCAAAAATAATAAAAACTACAAAGAAATAATTTAAAATATTTAAAATAAAAATGGACAACGGCGCATAATTTCTCTTTTTTAACAGCGCTCACTGTCGAACCAGGCAAAAGTGCCGGGCAGTCCTTCGGCGACAGAAATACAGGTGAGTCGCCAGCGTCACCCAGATTCTTGAAGTTCAGGTTTACTACTGCCAACAGCAAGACCTCAGCGTCGGCGCTCCCTTGCTTTCTCCCTTGTGCTACTCTGCTGACTAACGAAGCGTGGTGCGTCAAATGGATTTGAACCCAAGCTTCGGTTCTCGATGACAAGTGTTTCGCCACTGAGTCACCGACGCACCCGAGCGACGTAATTGGATAAGTAGAAATAACGAAATAAAAAATAAAATATCGAAACTACAAAAAACAAAATAATAAATTTACAATACTTTTAAAAAACAAAAGTAGATTCTTGAAAATAAAAACGATGAAAACCTAAAAATCAATCAATAACTATTTAATAACTGCTGTGCAACAATTATTGTTGTTATTGTTGTAACAAAGAGAAAAAGATAATACTTATAGGAGGTGGGGAAGACGATAAGAGAAAAAGGAATGGAGAGAGATGCAAGCGGACGATAGGCGCGAGATCAACACCAGAGAAAGAGAGAACGAGAAGTGCGCGTTGCTAGAGAAAAAAGGAAAACTCGATTTTAAAATAAATAATAAACGCAAGAAGCTATGTCTCCATTGCCAGTACCTCTGAAGATGACGGCTGTTAGTAGGGTTCCATCTTTAATAAAAGGTTGACTATGGTTAGGACGAAGAGATTTTCGTGATATTCGTCTTTTATCGAAGAAATATCGAACAACTGCGCGGTTAAACGAAGAATGAGCCTTATAATAATGAATAATGAACTGTAGTCGAGGAAACATACATCGCAGGTACTTCGCAAAAAAACACTTCGGTTAGACAGAAAGCCACGGAAGGGAATTATTAACGACCGACCGATTAACAAGCAACATCCACGTGGTATTTAGAGAGAGTGTGGACAGTGATCGCTTGGTTCAACATCAATATATTTTCTGACCTTCCAAGCAGCTATAGCCAACACCTCAACTTAACAACATCTCTAACGATAACGAAAGATGACATGGTTATAATCGAAGAGACTGGAATGCGCGTGTAGCGCATGCCGTTACGATGAATTCAGTAATTGGCAATTATGGCATCAGGGACCAGTGCGCCAATGGAGAACACCTTCGAAAAGTATGAACTCTTTGTTACTAATACATGCTTTCGCCATCGGAGAAAACATATAGTCACGTGGAACTCTCTGGACAACTAATATTCCAATCAAATTCAACTATGTATTGGTCAATTACGGCTAGAAGAATTCTTTACTTGATAATCGTTCTTACTGGGGGGCTGAAACTGGCAACACCATGGATCAGATAGTGTTATGGTTCGAGACAAGATACGTATAAAACTGATAAGTCGTAAGAAACAACCTATCCCAAGACCTTTCAATTATCTCATATAAAAAGATCGGAGAACAATAAGCGCATTATTATTGAGACACCTCAGTGAAATGAACATCAATGATATCTCTGGAAAGTCGAATGAATACTGGTCCCAACTAAAAATATGCCTGCAAAAGATAGCCACTTCCACATTAATGTATATTAGGAAGTGGGCTATTTGGGTGTGGGAAGCAAGTATGAAAAAGCTTGCCAACGTCCGAATGTCAGGAGATCCTGACTATAAGGTGTTTCGAAGAATTATAACGATAGCAGCACGGCGGGATATAAATCGCTATTGGAGCGATATGTCCTTGAGAATGGAGATGGCGGCATGGCGACACGGATAGGTGATAATAGGAAACTGTTTCGCTTTCATAAAAATAACTATAACTCGAGAAGGAATCAGTGAAATCATACGGGATATTAATGAAGCGCCTATTAAAATTATTAAGGATCGTATCAAAAGATGGAACGAATTTTTTGAGGCCAAATTTAACCACGATGGACTATCTTTTCTCCCAAATAATATCTGTTGTCCCGAATTGTCTCGATTTTTGCAGCTGCCTTCATTCGTTCGATAGAACAGCGCTTTGGAAAATGATGAAATGTGACGGTATTCCAGAGAAGGTCATTCTGCTCATAAAGGCATTTTATCAGCATACCTTGGAGCAGGTCTGTGTATATGGGGGACTGAGAGACTGAAATAAGAACTGGTATCCATCAGGGCTACGTCCTTTCCCCTACAGTATTCAACTATGCGGTAGATTGGACAATGGGCATCGCTTGTCAGCACTTAAGAGATGTGCAAATCAGTCCAGAGCATGGTACTGCAGACCTTGAATGTGCTGATGATGTAGTCGTTTTTGCTGACAGTTATAAATTATAAGCAAATGCAAATAATGCTAAACAATGTCAACAACTGCAGCGAGAATTGGGCTCAAAATCAATATAAATAAAATGAAAGTGTTTTTAATATATACAAGATGCTGATAAAGTACCTATTTTTATCAATTCATTGTCGGTTGAGGAAGTTTTGAACTTTAAATGCCTTGGAGTCACTCTAATCCCAAATGACTAGGCAAAGGATGAAATTGTAACACGGATAACGATAACCAAAAATAATTTTTCCGGTTGATGAAATCTTCATGAAACCGTCGCGAAATCACAATGAAAACGAAAATTCACGTTTATATAGCTGCAATTCGATCTTGCTATATGGCTGCAAGAGATGTACGATGAGAGTGGAAGATATAAAACTATCTGCCTTTAACGACTCATGTCTAAAATAAATTTTACTGGTCCACTGAGCAAATAAAATCTCATACGACTGCATCCACCTTATAAATACCGTTTGCATTAATAGTACCATAGAGCGTCGCTTTCGCTTGTTAGGGCACATTCTTCATCGCCCACCACGGGAGTTGACGTATTCTATTAGTTGTTAAACCCTGTGATGGATGGCGTTAAAAGCGAGAAAAGCCAATCAAGACCTGGACTGATACAGTCAGGAAAGATTTTGAATGTATAGGAATGTATAGAACCAGCGTTATATGGACTTAGACGATGGAAAAAGGAATGGCTTCTATTACTGCTAGTGTGGCGTTTGATCGAGTAGCTTGGAGATATCTCGCTGGAGGTAACCGGCGGAGCTAGCCTAGCCAGTAATGGTGAGAGGTAAATATAATAAAATATAAATATAAAAAAACGAAATAAATCAATAATTGAAATCAGTTATTTCACCATTTCTATTAGGCTCATCCGCCGACAGTGTAATGAGAAGTTTTTGCCAAGGCTAGGCATATACCGATGTTAATAGAGATGGATGGGTTGCACGCGTCAATTGGATTTCTTAATGGCTGCTTCGTTCGCGTTCGAACCATTCATCTCCGAAGCAGCAACCACTCGGCTATCCTATCACCAACAAATATAATAATAATAAAATATTTTAAAAAATTGATAATCCAACTTAGAAACACGATAACCAATCGCAAACTCATTTGCATCACGTGTCAGTTATTTTCAGTTTTTTATTATCTTTGAAAAGAATCAGAGAATCAGTGATCAAAGATTAAATTCTTCTTTAAATGATATTTACAAGAAGAAACGAAATTTTTGGAAAGATTCTCCTGGGGGACTCTTTAATAAGCACCAAATCATTATGATATTTGGCTGCAACAAGTAATTATTTAGCTGTGAAGTTTTATTTGGCACTTTGCCATAAAAATTTTTTAAGAATTTTTTGTTTAATGGATTTTATTTTGTTTTATAGGAAATAATTTTGTTTCAAAATTCTTTTTTTATGTTTCGCGAATATTTTTTGAATGTTTTTTTGATATTCAAAATAAACCTTTTATTTTCATCAATTAATTTTGGATTTAAAAAGAATTTTAAAAATTCTATAAAAATTCCTAATATTGGCAAAAAACTATTGTTCTAACCAATCAGTTTAGCCGTCATTTGTGGTTTGCCTGAATTGGCTGAGGGGAGAGGTGCTTGGGCGGCCGTCATTTGTGGTTTGCCTGAATTGGCTGAGGGGAGAGGTGCTTGGGCGGCCGTCATTTGTGGTTTGTCTGAATTGGCTGAGGGGAGAGGTGCTTGGGCGGCCGTCATTTGTGGTTTGCCTGAATTGGCTGAGGGGAGAGGTGCTTGAGAAATACATTTAGATCACCAACAGTATATCGATTTTAAGAGTGGTTTTACTCTTGTCAGATGACAGAAATTGAACTCACCTTTGAATTTAGTCAGCGTACCACTTCACTAATCTGCCTATAATATGTTTTATTGGTCTGTCAGTTAGCCTTTTCTTATGTTAATTGGTTTCATTTTTAGGTTTCTGCGTTTTTCGAATACATAATCATTTTTTCGAAAAGTGATAGAATTGTTACTAATTTTCTTGCCAAAAACCTCGAGCCAAGAATTCATTTCATTTAAAATAACTGGAAGTCTAAAACTAATCGCTTTGTTAACTTTACTGTTTGGCCCACCCTGTTGCCTGTTGTCGTTGAAGTTCCTTATGCCAGGATATATAGAAAGGTACTTACAGAGGTATGTATATATATAGAATTTGACGATAAAACTATAATAATGCAACTGAAAAAAAGAAGAAAAAAAGAGAAAGCAAAGATTATCTTTTGTATTACTTTATTTTGTATTACTTTACCACTTAAGCGATGGTGGTGTAGGGCGTCGGATAACGTTTAAGTACCTTTTTAGCAAGCTTTTTTTTAATTTTTCATGGCTCAAAAAGATAAGCAAAATTAGTATTTTATAATTTGCTATGATATTTGAAATTCAAATATGCTTTTATTTGAAAAAAAGTGTTCATTATGTTTAATTTGCATAATTCCACTATATTTATTTTGTTAATTATTTATTTTTCTTAATGTTTCATAATTTAGATAGATAAAGCCGAGAAATGATTGGTGGTCTATTTGTTTATAACCACAAAGGTGAAGTTTTAATTTCGCGTATATATCGTGATGATGTGAGGTTATTTCATTTTTATTGTTTTATTTTAATTGTTTATTTTTCGAGATTGTTTTTTTTAAAAAACCTTATTGCAGTTGATCACAATGATTGTTTTTAATGCTTATTTTTGAAAATTTTTTAGTATTTTAGTATTATTAGTATTATTATTATTTTTTAGTATTTTTATAGTATTTTTTAAATTTTTTATTTTTTTAATTTGTTTTTTAAATTTTTTATTTTTATAGTTTATTTTTTATTCCAAGTTTTTTTGATTTTTAGCCGAAATGCTGTCGATGCTTTTCGAGTTAATGTCATACATGCGAGACAACAAGTAATTTTTCTTTTGATTATTATTGAAAAATTGATTAATTAATTGATTAGTTTTTTAAGACTTTTTTTTCTTAGTCTTATTTATATAATATTTTTGAAGCTTTTATTAAGGTTCGTACACCTGTTACTATAATGGCGAGAACTTCTTTTTTTCATATTAAGCGAGGGAATGTTTGGATATGCGCCGTCACAAGACAAAATATTAACGCAGCTATGGTTTTTGAATTTCTCAATAGGTTTATGCTGATTACGCTAATATGCTTTCATGGCTTTGTTCTTTTTTTCTTTTCATTATTATTTTAATTCTTTGATCTGTAATTATTGTAGATTTGCTGATACCATGCAATCATATTTTGGGAAATTAAATGAAGAAAATGTTAAGAATAATTTCGTCTTGATTTATGAATTATTAGACGGTAAGAAAGATTCATTTAAATATATTCCTTATTTTCATCTACTTTACTTAATAAAATTGAATTAATTTGATTAAAAACTAAGCATATTTATTGTTTGTGGTGTGATATTCGTTGGTTGTAAAAGCAGATTTCATAATCAGTTTGCCCAGATGCCTTTAGTCTTTGTTTTACTTACTTTGTTACTTTTTTACTCGAATTATATTCTGAATAATATTTTCGAAATTTACATGAATTGATAACGAAATTTTATGTATAATTCCAATTGCAGAAATTCTTGACTTCGGTTATCCTCAAAATACCGATCCAGGAGTGCTTAAAACTTTTATTACACAACAAGGTGTACGAACAGCGGTATGTTTAAAATTCAGTGTTATTTTCACTAAGCGTTTCTTTAAATAAGTTTTTTTTAAGATTGCAAGTAAAAAATAAGTTAAATAATGATTAACTAATCGAAAATTGAAATTTTTATATTTATCAAATAGTTTTTGCAAGAGAAGAGATCTGAAATATAGTTTAAAATCTGACGTTTATAGGCTCCTGTGGTATGTTTTTTTTTAAATTGAGAATATTGTGTCTAGTATATCTAGTATTGTGTCGTTGTTTTGTGCTTTTAATGGAATATCTCGTTATGTGCTATTGTTTATTACGTAAATAATGGTGTTAATATTGCTTGTTTTCTAATGTAAATGGTTAAATTATTTCCTTCAAATATTTGGCTTAATTATAAATGATTATGGGAAATTTAAGAGTAAAGAAGAGCAATCACAAATTACTTCACAAGTGACCGGTCAGATTGGTTGGCGACGTGAAGGAATTAAATATAGAAGAAATGAATTGTTTCTCGATGTTATTGAATATGTCAATTTATTGATGTCTCAACAAGGTCATTTCAGTTTATTAATCTTCAAAAAATAAAAAGTAGAAGACGCAGCAGACAGCAGTGAAATATATGGGCAATACGTTTTCAAATTATTGAGAATTTGAGCTTTTAAATCATAAAATTATTTTCAAAAAAGTACTATGTAAATAAGTGGTTTTATTAAGTAATTGGCCAAATATTACCTAATATAATTTAAGGGCAAGTTTTATCAGCACACGTTGCTGGAAAAGTAGCGATGAAGTCTTATTTGTCCGGAATGCCTGAATGTAAATTCGGCATAAATGACAAGTTAACAATTGAAGGAAAAGGGCGCTCAGGCAGCGATGATCCATCAAAAACGTTAGCAAATTTCAAACACAAAATGATTTAATTTTTCCGGAGTCTTTTTTAGTGAATGTTCCTTTTTTTGTTATTTTTCTGTATATGATCGATGAAATTTTAGGACGAGGACTTCCGTTGCAATTGATGACTGTCAGTTTCATCAATGTGTAAAACTTACCAAATTTGATACGGAACATGCAATCAGTTTTATACCTCCAGATGGGGAATATGAATTAATGAGGTGCTTTTATGTGGTTGTTTCTATTTAAAATTTCTAATTTTTCTCGTTTAGATACCGCACGACAAAGGATATTCAGTTACCATTCAGAGTTATTCCGCTAGTTCGAGAAACATCTCGCAACAAAATGGAGGTCTATCTAATAATCTAATAATATTTATATATTTATTTAAATATAAATATTTTTATTTCTCTTATAAGAGGAATGACTTATAAGTTATATTTCTTGGTGCATCAATGGCAGTTAATGGCGGAAATGATTGTTACCAAGAATCGAGAATTTGATTGGCATTTTGTCAAGCAATAGTTTTCCCGTACGGCGAAAACGAGGAAAAGAGGTAGAATGGCACAGTTTGGAACGCCAATATGCTGTGATTATGCTTCCTGCAAGAGTGTCTTTCAAAAATCGAGATGGCGATTCTCCTGCATTTCTATCACCAATTCTTCTCAAAATTTATTTAATTCGATAAGCGAGTAGAATGAGCATAACCAGTAATAGCTCTTAGAAAATAAAAAATTTATGTTTTAGGTAAAAGTTGTGGTTAAATCAAATTTTAAGCCATCACTTCTTGCTCAGAAAATCGAAGTGCGTATTCCAACTCCACCCAACACAAGTGGTGTGCAGTTAATATGTATGAAAGGCAAAGCAAAATATAAAGCCGGTGAAAATGCAATAGTTTGGAAGTGCATATTTGTCAATTATTTTCCCATTAAACTAATTAGAAAAAAATTACAAACTTGGTGAAAAAATCAAAAATTGGAGTTTTTTTATTCTTTTTTTATTTTTTTTATTGGTTTGTCAAAGGAATTTATGCCTTAACCTTTTAAATTTTCTGGATTTTTTCAATTTTTAAAGATATTTTAGAATTAAACGAATGAGTGGAATGAAAGAATCTCAAATATCTGCTGAAATAGATCTCTTAAGTACAGGCGCCGCTGAGAAGAAAAAATGGAATCGTCCACCAGTCTCAATGAATTTTGAAGTAATTTTGATGAATTTTGACCTTTTTTGACTTTCCTGTATTTTTATTTTTTACATATTGGATTTTCATCATGTGGGAAGAAAGAATGGAGTGGATTGTCCTTTTTTATCTAAATTTTTACCAAGTTTGGATGAGTCGAAATCAGTTATTGCTTCTTATTTTTTTTGTTTAACTGTATCATAATTTTAAATTTTATAATTTTAAAATTTTTTTCTAAAATTTTTCTCGTATTTTATTATTTGCAATTCAGGTACCGTTTGCTCCGTCTGGTCTCAAAGTTCGTTACTTAAAAGTGTTTGAACCTAAATTGAATTATTCTGACCACGATGTCATCAAGTGGGTTCGTTATATTGGCCGATCTGGTTTATATGAGACTCGTTGTTGATAATTCTTTTTGTTCCTGGAAATTTTTTGAGTTTTATGTTCATTTTTATTTCAGCAGTTATTTCAATTGTTTTAATAGTTTATTTATTTCAAAAATTTAGTTTTCAATGGATTCAGTTTTACCCAGATTCTTATAGTTTATTAAATTTCCTAACAGTCGATTATCGCATTGTAGTACCTTATTTTGTCCTTTCAGTTTACTATTAGTTTACTTTTTTGCATTTTAGTCTAAGTTTTGCTGAATTTTTTTCCGTGAAGCCTCTCTTATTAAATCACCAGAAAGCATTTACTTCACTAATTCACTAATCCTTAGGATATATTTACAAGTATTTGTGATGTTTTGGTTGCTTATAATTTTTTTCCAAGTGATTATTTTCTTTAGCATTTTAAAGCACTCTTTAACAATAACGACTTATCTATTTGGAGAATAGTTTTATTGATGAGGTTTAATATTTGTTTTAAAATAATTAAAAATGAAAATAATTTGATCTATCTAATCTAATATTGCCGTAGCAATTTTCTGCAGTATTTAGCTGGATGCTTTGTTTTCAATTTTCAGCGTTCATTAACTATAAAAGGTTTTGGCTAACAAGAGTGGATTCCTATATTTTAAAAAGAAAAGTTTATATATCATTTTTACAAAAATTTATTTTAAGTTTTTTCTTGCGTTAAATGTTTTTATTTTATTAAAACTTTACTGCGAGAATAAAAAATTTGTTAACGCTACTTGTTTAAGCGAATTTCGACAATTTGTTTTTGAAGAAGTTCATAATAATATATTGTTGTCTTCAAATGTCTCCTTAAGAAAAATTACTAAATTACCAAATCGTATTTTCGGCCGAAATGAGTTTAAAATGAGTCTAATCAGCAACGGTAAGAGTTAATCGCTTAATTTTTACTTAAGTTAAGATTAGTTAAGATTTGGCTTGTTCTTTTTATTAATTTATTGCTTAAGTTTTATTAATTTATTAGTTTTATTAATTTATTGCTGAAAAGTTAAGATTTGGCTTGTTCTTTTTATTAATTTATTGCTAAAGTTAATCTATCTTTTTATCTGTTGGAGATAGAAGTTTACCCTTAGCACACATTTTAATGATAGATTTACCAAGGGACAAAGAGCGATGAATGGTGGTGGATGCTTGGAACTTTTGCCTTTTTCCAGTTTTTATAGACTGAATTAAATGAATGTGTATTATTTAGAATTCCATTAATAAATCATTCGGTGAAGTATTTATTAATAAACTATCAAACCAACAAATTATATAGGAAATAGTCCATTAATGAGCTAATATTTCCATATAAATTAAAACCATTGAACATAATAAGTGAAGAATGCAAATCAACGAAGGAAAAAGATGGAAATCTATTTAGCTCCGCCTTAGGCAAATTTTAAGAAAATCAAGCTACTGGGAAAGATTGTCGAGCATATTTGGTGACAATAATATGAATTTAACTAGTAATGCGGTTGTTGCGATTAATGAATCGATGTGTGATGTTGATTTGGAAACGAATCGTCGTTTTATTTTTGTTAGGTTATTTCTTTAATCAAATTTTAGACTTCGAAAAATTTTTAAATTTTAACTTTTAAAAAATTTTATATCAAATTTTAACATAAAGGTTCATTATCGTTTATCAGAAATATTACTCTAATACTTCATTTCCCTTCCTCTAGTAGTAACAAATCCAAGTGGCACTATAGGCTCATCCATACTTTCCCAATCTCTCTGGAAAAGACTCCTCATTATATCAACAGCAAGTGGAAGAAAGTGGTGAGTCTTAGCCAATTACCCATTACTATTTATTACTATATGCATTTTGCTTCCTCTAAATTAGGTGGAAGGAAAATGAAATGTTAGAGTAATATTGCTGGTAAAAAGAGAAAGTTTCAATAGTGTTTTTCTAATGCAGTCGTGTGATGCTGGCGACTCACCTGTACTTCTATCGCCAAGGGACTCCCTGGCATATTGTTCAATGCGACGAGCCAGTGGAGCGAGTTTAACCAATAATAGTGAGGATTCTTAAGAAGAAGAAGAAGAATGCAGTCGTGTAAGAAAGTTATAAGATGGAATATTTAACATATCATCAATATTAAAATTGCACCTGATTTTTCCAAATTTTTCTTAATTTATTATGATTTTTTAAGTAAATTGACTTGAATTTTCCCTATTATCCTAATTTATAGACAAACTTTGAGCAAAATTTCAATTATATTTGAGGCATTGTTACTAAAATTTAGGATATTCTCTGACTCTATGCTTTCAACATTGATTTTCTTCTAATGCCTTTAGTTAAAAATCATCGGCAATCGTCAAAAATGATTTCTTCCAATAATTTCTCCTTCAGGCTCATGCATAATATATAAGAATAATATATAAATAACGTCGTGGAAAGAATTAGCTGGAAAGTTTTAAGAAAATAGATAACTTATCTATTGAAATGCTATTTAGAATTTAATTGATTTGAAATATAAACTTTTTTAATACTTAAATTCTTCGTTCAGAAATAGAGAAAAATAAAAATATGGCCTAATTTTAAGCAATAATTTAATTCAATTATTTTTGGGTCAAATAAATAATTTGATAATTTAATTTGATAGAAAAGGACCGAGATTCATTTCTCTTCCATTATTAGCAGGCGAGAGGATGGCGAATAACATATTGCTTCATTAAAGGTCAAGCATTGTGGCTCCATTCCCTTTATTTGATAAGTGAACTCATAATTAAAGTTAAAATTCGACTGATGGTGCTAGGAAGTGTCTGCACCTCCTCCTCAAAATTTTCAACGAGTAGCGTCTTATTCCAGAATCCAGTGGAGCCAATATCCAATCAAACCAGTAAACACGAATTGGTTAACCGAAGTATAGTGTGAGCAAATGATTATATTAAGTCCACAAGTATTGAGGGGTACTATATAGTTGTAGGCCGGGAACTTTCAGCTTTTATCACCAAGAAACTATAGCCTTTGACCTTTTGGCAAATAAAAAAAATCTGTGATTATGAGAATAATTCCGAAGAACCATTGCAGTATTGGTGCATTGCTTGCGATTACTGGTTGTCTATGCAATTTATTGTTACTGATTATATTTATTATTGGTCGTCGTCGCCAAAATATTTCACTTTATTATAAATTGTTGGCATTTCTCGACTTACTTATTTGTTTTACCTATATTTGGATGTTTTTCTTACCGAAATTTTCGGAGATTTTGCGGATTGAAACATTATATATTCTCGTGTGGCAAGCAAACATTTTCGTTTACACGGTTGCACGAATGACGCAATGCGCTATACCGTATATTATTATTGCACAAACTGCTGAACGATTCATGCATCTAAAACGAGGAAAAACGTTTGCTCATAAGTTGGTTTCGTCTTTCCAAATTGCATCTTCCAACTAAGTTGAAATTTAAATTTGAAATTTGCAGCAACGCGCAATTTACATTGTAAAATAAATTATGAAATAAATGGTTTGGACCAACATTGCAATAATTATTTGATTCCAATTTATTTGTTTAAATAAAGGCCAAGTGAGATGCAATTGAGCACTTAGAACGAATTAATACGAGTAAAACGGAAGGAAAACAGAGGCACGGAATTAATTATCAATTCGTCGGGCATCTTTTTCCATTTCGACTTTCGCTTTAGTCCTTTTAGTGCAAAGACAGCATTAGAAACAATATAGCAATGTTAGTAGTAGCAATGTTTAGTTCTCTTTTAAAATTATGCAGCATTAGCCGCATTATAGGCCTAATTTTTTTATTATTCAAAACTGCCATTTTATTCCTCTATTTTTATTATTTATGTGTGGTTGTAATCACTCATTAAAGATTATTTGATTAAGATTTTGTTGAGCTTAATTATTTTTATCGAAAAATTATCTTTAAAATCGTATTTTCTCGTGTATCATATTTGTGAATTCAATATCCTAATTGGCTAAAGCGATCGCTTTTTCGAAATACCGCTATTGTAAGGGAAGGGTGGTTGAGTGATACACGAGAAAATATTTTAAAGATAATTTTTCGATAAAAACAATTAAGCTCAACAAAATCTGCGTTGTTTTGAGTGAAATCAAGAGCATTAATTAACAGTTAAACCCTTGTCTCTTGGCAAGGCTAAATCTTTTTTTATTCTCAAATGGCTCTTAGGCGAGTGGTTCTTATCCTAATAGCCAACCAAACCATCAGTATTTTTAGAAGAAGAAGAAAATCCTCGTGAAAATCTTCAGTTGATATAGGTATTGCTGATTATTCTGAAGCCAATCGGCTTAGGTGTTGCATTCTGCCTTCAATGATGCAGTGAATATCAATTTAATAAAAATTTATTGATACTGATATTTACGAATAAAAGTATCAGAGTTTATTGAATCCTTAAGGCTTTTTTGTACTTTCCTAGATTTAAAATAGTTTTCATGCTTATTTACTTTGTCATTGTCTATTATTAAATGATTGGATTTCTTTGCTTTTAAAAATTTCCATCCAAAGACCAATATTCGCTTTTTTTTTTATTCTTTAAAGAAAGATTAATTTAATCATTTCGAAATTTCGTAGAATGCAAGATAATTTATAATTTTTGTTTTATAGATTATAAATTACAAAACAAAATTACAAAATAAATATTACAAAATTTCGATGGAAATAATTTATGATATGAATTGAATTTTAATTTGCCCAATTTTAATTTAATTGGATTAACATTTAAACTGATTTTAGTAATGCATTAAAATATGTGCACATTTTAAATTTATTTTTAATTTGCAATTTTTTAAAATTCTAAAGTTTCTTAAATAATTTTAAACTCAGCTTTAAACTGATCTTACTCACTTACATCTTATCAAGAATGCTATCATTTTTTTTTCAATCATCTATGCCTTGGGAATTTTAAAGATTGATTTCAACAACCTCTTTCGCGAATCGTTTTTTTGAAAAGTTTTGAAAAGTTTAGCTTTCTCGGCAAAATCATTAATGAAAATTATAAAAACAAAGCGATTTATAAGTATTTTATTGCTTATATTATTATAGACTTATATTGAAGACAATACATAAGATAGAAATAAATGGAAATACAAAAAATGGCTTCTATATTAACGATATTTTTTCTAATAAATTTAGCTCATAATGACATTTCATTGCGGGTGATCGAAAATATAAATTTAAGATTTATTTAAAAATCTAAAATACGAATTTTATCAATTAAATGTAAGAATCTAAAATTTATTTAAGATTTCTTCGAAATTCTTCGAAATATTTGAGAAAAAGTAACGAAAAATTCCCAAAAAATTTTGTTATATATTTAATTACTTATTTACGATTAAGACCAATTTATTTTTCTACTTTTCGCTTTACTTTGTTGGCTGTCAATCAGTGCTGAAAAATTTCTTTGTTAATTTCTTTTTTTATTGAATTGTTGTTTAGTATCGAATAGAAAATTTCCTTTGGCAAATAATTATGTTCGATAAAATTGCGAATTTTTAGGCATATTATTATTATAAGAAAATAAAATTATTTTTCTATCAAATGTTGACGTTTTTTAATTGCAATTTGTAAGAAATTTGTAAGCGATATTTTTGCATGGAACAATGAATCCAAAATTTAAGATTGATTTAAAATTTAAAAATATTATCTTTATTCGGATTTTGCTGTAAGTTGGCCGGAATATATCACCTAATAAATTAATAAAATTCAATAATTTAATGAGGTAAATAAATAAATTAATTAATAACAAGAAAAAATTATTTTCGAAGCCGATTTTCCTTCATAAACAAAATCTTTTGCCATAATTCTTTTCTCAGAAAAAATTTTAGTTCTTAAGATTTTTATTTGCAGCTCATCCGCACAAAATTAGTGCATTAAACGAATTTTTTCATATAAATTGAGAAAAACTAATTAAGTGGTAGATTTATATCATATTATTCTTATTTAAAAGCAAGAATGTACAATCGTGGACTTTTTGCGCCAGGTAAATTCTTCACAATTGGACACATTTCGCAGTCACATAACAAGATCTTACGTGTTATAGCTAGATGGATATAAACTTTGATGGTAATTTTGAGGCATTCCATGGCTTCGCCGGAAATAAAGCATTTATAGCTGCGATTATCAGGGCTGCAATTTGCCTTTTACAAGTGGCATTGGGCTAGATTCAAGATATGCGAGACAAAACCTGGCATTTCCCCACGCTAACTTACGCTAACTTAATAAAAGCAAGTATTTTATCAGCGTCCGACATATAAATTGAAAAGATTACGATCCTTATTTGTATTGATTGAATCCGATTTTCACTGCTGCTATCGATGCATTATTTACCACCCATTGGATTCCTTCATAACTATCTACATCATCGGTGTGTTCGAAATTCGTGCCAATATGCGCTGAATCGACTTGTATAACTCCTCGAGTGCTGGCAAAGAGTAACTCAATCCGTCATATTGTTGAATATCGTATGGCGGAAGAGCGCAACCTTGGTGGGCACCAGTTATTATTTCGAAAAAATCTACTTTTTCCCACATATATATATATATAGACCTAAGCCCGTAAAATGGGTTATGATTCGAATGATCTTTTCTGGAACACTCCATCACCCTCCAAAACGTTGTTCTCTTAATTAAGTCGAGGGCAGCGCAAAATTAATCACAAGTGAATCACAGAAGCACTTTTCCAAATACTCTCTTTAGCATGGTCACCGGTGATTCAGCTTGGTTATGACGAATTCTTCTATTTCGTAGTCTTACAAGCCTGGGGCGAAAGTTCTCAGAAGAGGAGAGAGAATTTTCTCAGAGATAGTGGGCCAATTTCTCGATAGCTGTCTCGTAAGTTCTATCTTGGGGAATCGGAGCAGAACTGCTCCAGTCATTTGGTATTGATTCTTTTTTTCTTTTTGTACCAGAGAGCATGTTGAAGGTGAGTAATAAAAAATTTGAAGACTATACGTTTGAAGACAGTTGAAGATTTCATTCGAAGACCGTTTTTTCTTCAGGAAATTGACTTATTTCCGAATGAGGGATATTATTTCTTCTTGATTCCTTGATTGGCTTCTCGCAATTTACAAATATATGGCTCGTTTTAATTGTCTTGGATTGCAGATGGCGTATTGTGGTTTAGCCTCAAAGAATTCCTTCCACTACAAAGTGGTTTTTGATAGCGTTAATTAATATTATTCCAACCAAATTATTATTATTCCAACTCGTTTCGCTAACAGGTTCCCAACAGGACACTGCTTCCTACATATTGTCAGTTTCATAACCTATGGCCCTCTTTTAATCCCCTCAGCTTTATGTGGATCTTGATTCGATTTATAATGTGGTCCGATACTGTTTCAACACCGTGAAAAGTGCGAATATTTAGTACGGAAAATGATGGCTGACCAAGATATAATCATTGTTTGGACTGTTGGGTGTTTGAGAAATTCCATGGGACAAGATATCTTTTCCGATGCTGGAAGCATGTATTGGAAGCAAATAGACCGAAATAGTCTCTAGGTTTCTCCATCGATGCCATGGATCTCAATGCGACATTTATCAGGCACAAAACCTATATCGACACCGGACCTATGTGCTTTTTTCAATTTCCTCCAATTATGTCATCTTCGATAGAAAGATTTCCAGTCCTGCATAGAGCCTTTTTTTATTTTTGGCGTGATCATCTGTAGCGTAAGAACATAAGGCTGATGATCGAGGTATTATAAAAATTATCTTTGGATGGGGCATAGACCATACCGTTCGTCGCAGTTCATTCAAAACTGATTGAGCTTTTTCATGGCTATCGTTGATTTATAGCGAATTATCCGATGTGATTACATATCTCTTTTTCTTCATTTTTAGCAGTAATTTTCGTGGCATAAAAATTTAAATAGTGCAATTGATCCCCACTGCAAATTCGACTAAAAAAAATTAATTTTGCGAAATTTATAATACTGCAAGTTTAATTTTGAAAAATTTCTATTTTCTTTAAAAAAAGGTTTAAAAACCCTTTAAAAAAACTCAAAACAGAATTGCATTTTAATTAAAATTTCAATTTATTCTTTTATTGCAAAAATATTTGTCGAAAATATTTTTCAATTTTTTTGCTTCTCATGGAACAATTTGAGAAAATTGACTAAGCAATTCTTTTAAAACTTCATTTTTGCTAAATTTTAGGATTTGAAAAAATTTTTTATTTAAATTTTTTATTTTTATTTAAATTTGGTTAATGATTAAGTATGGCGATTATTTCATTTATTTTAGCGAATCGAATCAAATATTCATTATATTTGCTATTATCTTTACGATAGTCCTTTTACGTGTACCAACAATGTGGGCTATGGAACTAACAACTATCGAAGACTGCGATCTTTTCGAAAGCAAATTTTTAAGCCCAACTGAGTTCAGTCAAAACGAAGTATTCAAAGCATTCGATATTATTGTTAATGTATTCTTTTTTTCATTTTTCAAAATTTTCTTATTACGCAATTATTTCATCGAATAACACGAGTTTTAGTTTTAATTTGACCATAAATCTTATCGTTGCTGCACAGTCGTTGGTTTTTTTCCCTTAATTGAATGAAATTTCTAAAATCTTGCCAGGAACGAAATAGAAAGCAAATAAATTATCTTATAAATTATTTGTTAATTAATTTTGTCCCTTCTTTTTGATTTAATTCATCAAATTTTGAATAAAGGATTGTGAAGAATATTTATCTCGATCAAGTTCATAATATTTTCATGGAAGAATTAATTCTAATTTCCTTGGCTCGATTTCAGTTTCTGCATATAATAGCATCATTTCTCATTTTGCTTGCACTTAATATAATAATAATTCGAGAACAGCAACACAGCCATCGTACAGCACGAACAGAAACCGCGTTAATGAGTGCATTGCTTGTTTTCAAGGTTAGTTTCGATATATTCTGAATTCCATTTTACTGCAGCTTCGATTATATCCGTTCGATAAAATCTTTTAATAGCCTTTAAGCTATAATAACGCTGGCTTTAAGATGTTTTTTCGTTATCGTAAGATTCCCACATTTTAAGAATATTTTTTTATATATAATATAATATTTATAATCTAAGAATATAATATTTTTCAATAATTGAAACTTATCCTAAATGTATCATTTGGATCAAATTTCCATTTTTAAGGATAAAACATTAAATTAATGGAAAAATGACGATGAATTGCTTTTTTTTTAGCAAAATAATGGTGATCTCGGTCGAGAAAAATTAGAAAGATTTCGACTTCGAGCAGCAATAAATACTACAGTTGTTATCATAAGTGCTTATTTAGCTTGTAATAGCTTACACTTTTGTTTATTCATCATCGAACAATTCGATCCATCATGGCTTTTAGTAAATTTTAAAATTTTTTTCACTTGTTTGATTTACAAAATTCATAAATAACTCTAGAAAATATTTTATAAATATTTTTGAAAATAACATATTAGGCCATTTTCAAATGTTCTAATTTTTATAAATTTTTACTATAAATTTTTTTGCTTAAATGAAAACTTATTTGTTGTTAAAATTTTAAAACATTTATTTTATAATACCTTTTTAATTTATAATTTACAATTATTATATTATAACTTTATAATTATTATATTTTAAAATATTATAAATTTATACATGTAAATATTCAAGTATATATTCACGTTTAACTCCTCAGTAACCGATTTGTTTCAGCATATAGGGCGACTTTAAACATTTTATAATTTTCGACTCTCCTATGCAAAATGAGATTAATGCCATGGTACACATCAAAATTGGAATTAACACAGCATTTTTAAAGTCTAATCATATCATATCTTTTAATATTATTCACATAAAATTGGATATGGGCGATGATTAGTGGTGGGAAATGGGATAATTGAGAGACCCATTGCAAGACCCATTTATATTATCTTGATTACGTTGAATTTTCATTCTGAATACTGAACCAAGCCAAATATAAATAAAAAATTCATTAATCCGTAAAAAGCCTTCAAGCACATCGGAGGTACTAAGAGGAAGTAAAGGATTTTTTGCAGAATGAAGCTGGCGATGATTTTAACTCGGTTTATGTGATGCTCGGCGATTTTGTCAGCGTTCTGTTTGTCGTATCATCAATGATTCGATTACCAATTTATTATAAATTCAATTTGCAAATTCGCGGACAAATTGATGCGATATTCGGATTTAAAAATGGTCGAAAGTATTCATCGAATGATTAACTATTATTTTACTACAGAATGATTCATTATCGAAAATTATATTGCAAAAAAATAAAATTTCGCAAAATTCTATTCGAATGATTCGGAATAATTGACCGAAAAGCCATTTGTCTGACTCACTTATTGTCGAAATATATTATTAATAAAATATATAAATTATGAATAATGAATATAAAATATAAAATATAAAATAAAATGTTTTAAGTTAACATAAAAGAAAAAGAAAAATTTGGACTTAGAAAATATTGGCAAATTATAAATTAATTCGATTTATGTCGTATAAAGAAAAAAAATAGATAACAGAAATAGTAATTTAGTTCATAAAGATTAATCAAAAAAATGAAAATTAGATTTCTTTCGTAGACGAATCGTGTTTTACAGGAATCCACGTATTTCCATCCATTGATCGTCGACAAATTTTGACCTAAAAGTTCGTTTTTACTATAAACATCAAAAAACCCCTTTCTCATACCTGTGGGTGGCAAGGGCCATCCTTAGCCTCAGGTCTTCTGCCAGAGGCGTGGGAAATTGAGGGTCCTGCGAAGTACTTTAGTTCTTTCTAATCGTGCACTTTTTTGGATAGAGATTTTTAATATTCTTCCTGGAATCTGCTGAAACTATTTTTCTGGTTTAAAGATCAATTACTCCAATTATCACTGGAATTACTTTCATTTTCCACATCTTCTTTAATTACCCTTTCAGTCCCTAGTCTCTAATTTCTCATATTCTTAAAGTTCCCGTCACTTGGTTTTGCTATATTCATCACCAATATTGATTTCTGATTCCTATTACTACGATCTGGTTGATTAGCCAGTTTGTCCATTGTGAGATGGAGAAATTCCAAAAAATGTTCGCATTTTTCTTCACGACCGTTCTTCATGTTCGCATTTTCTAGGGAATCTGCCATCTAGCCTTGGAAGAGTCTAAGCCATATAGTGGATATTCCTGTTTATCGTCCCTGCTTGCATTTTACATCCTGCCACTATGTGTCGGAGTGTTTTTGGAGCACAACCTACATCTTGAATCCTATTTAGTGTGGTAGAATCGTGCTTCTGTGGATCGGATATCAGCTTAATATCAGCTCTTGTGTTGCTATGATTAATGCTTATATAATGATTAATGCTTATATAGATATAGATATATATATAGATAGATAGATATAATTAGATAGATATAATATAGTCATTTATAATTTGCCAAATGAATAAGTTCATTATCAAAAATTTTCTATTTTCAAACAGTTCGCTGTTCTGGTTGGCTGGCTCAACTATTAGCTTTCGATCGAGGGCTTTTTTTAAAAAACCAATTTTGGGTAGCTGAGTCCCTAATACCACTTAAAGTCAAAGAATCGGTAATAATATTTATCGAAAACCAACTAAAAAAAATTTGAATGAAATTACATATAATTTCGTATCCCGTCAGGTAGAATAACAACGCATTTTTGATCCTCACTTAAGCATTTAGCATTTTGCAAAGCAGCACATAAATTAGATCCTGAACTTCCGCCGCAAAGTATACCCTCTTCTCTGATTAGACGACGAGCCATTTTAAATGAATCTTTATCATTTGTTTTTGCCCAAATATCAACGATATTACGATCCAATGTTAAAGGGAGAAAATCGTCACCAATTCCTTCAACCTATAAATTGGCCGTTTCATCTTTCTTTTAAATTTCAGTCTTTAATAATATTGAACCGAATTATATGATAAAAACTGTATACATTCAGTCTTTAATAATATTGAACCGAATTATATGATAAAAACTGTATACATTGAAAATATTTTTATAATATTGCTATAATAAATATTGTTATAATTGCTATATTGCTATAATAATATACAATTGCTATAATACATTGAAAATATTGCTGAATTTAAAAATTTGCAAAAAAAGAAAAAATTTATAAATAGGAAAAAATTTTTAAAAAAATTAATTTCCAAATTTTTTTGGGATATTTATTGCAATTCAAATATCCAAGACAGTTAACAGTTATTGCAGTTTTTAATAAGGTTGTTAAATATAAATTAAATATTTCTTTAAAATTTGCTAATTGTTCCAAAATGATTCATTTAAATGATTATAATTTATTATTATTTATTATAATTTAATTTAATTTAATATAATTATTTATTATAATTATTATTTATTATAATTTAAATAATCAAAAGAGAAAAAATACCTCATATAATGAAGGGCGAGAAGTTAATGGATTTGCTAAAATCGATCCTTCCGGATCTGCTGCCACTATCTAAAAGCAAAGTATAAAAATAATGTTAAGGAATCGAATCAACTGCTTCACATGATAGTGGAACAAGCTAATCAGCTATTTTCTGAATCTTTGACAAGGCAAAATTCAATCGCTTTAAGTTAGAAAATTCATTTCAATTTCATTTCATGGATATTTTTAACTGCATATTAATTTGTTGCTTACGATACAGTTAGGGCAAATTTCCTTTATCTTGTATGCAGCTCCAGTCAAGGTTCCACCTGTTCCTGTTCCGGCGACGTACATGTCAACATGATCATCCAGTGCATAAAGAATTTCTTCAGCGGTGTTTTCATAATGAGCCAATGGATTGCATATATTTTGAAACTAAAGTTTTAGTCCAATTAAAATGATTCACAAGTAGCATGGCAATTTCTGTTAAGAAATTAACTAATATTATAAAAAAAATCAGTTAAGCCAAAAATTCCATAAAATTCCATAATCATGGAGTGCATTAAAAAATCCTTAATGAAAATGTTGTTTTAAAAAATTATGTAATGGATAGGAACAAAATAAAAGTTTGAAATCATATTCGTATTGCTATCTTAAAATTCAGTAGGGTGTTCAAATTACGTAAATAATGATAATCAAATTACATTAGCGAGAAGTTTCCCATGTTTCGAAAAATTGAAAAAAAATTAAAAGCTTTAAACAAATTATTTTACCTGATCTAATATTATAGCACCTTTTATTTCATCTCGGAGCCGCATGGCGACACCAAAATGCGAATCTGGGCTATCTGTGGACACTTCAGTTGGTGTTCTTACAACTTCGGCTCCAAAAGCTTGTATAATATCTGCCTATATAGAACGCATTGTTCACTAAAAATATTCAAAAAATTCTGGTTCTAAATAAGATTTCTTACTTTTTCTCGGCTCATTTTTTCAGGCATTACAATAATACAACGATATCCTCGTATCGCGGAAACCATAGCCAAACCTAAGCCAGTATTCCCTGATGTAGGCTCAATTATTGTCATTCCAGGCTTAAGTTTGCCTTGTTGTTCAGCTACTTCGATCATTCGCAGTGCAATTCGGTCTTTTACAGATCCTGCAGGATTTAAGTATTCACATTTCACATCTAAAAACGATTAAGGAAATATGGTTGCTAAAAATTGATATTATTGTATACTATTGTTATTATCATTATTTATTGTAATTTGTTTAGTAGCTAAGTTTTCAAGAAAAATATAATTTATAACTTACAAACTTGGCATTTGATTCCCATCGATTCGGATATTTTATTTAATTTAACAAGCGGAGTATTACCAATGGCTTCAAGTGCATTTTTAAATAACATTGGTCTGTGAAAATTTGGCAATGACTGTGCTGTCTCACCAGCAGCGCGATTTGGTGCACCTCTGAAATTTGGAAATAAAAAATGAAACGAAATGAAAAAATTTCGAGGTTAAATATTTTGCAAAAATTAGTACCTCCAAGGTTTAAACGGAATTGGGAAAGTATTTATTTCAGGATTTAGAGTACTCCAAACATAATCCACTTTTCGGCTTTTCGGTGGATAATCTATTGAACTACCATAATGATGTTCTCTGCAAACGAAAAAAATTTACAGATATCTTTCTCTAATAAAGTTCTGCAGATCGAACTATAAAATGATTGTTGGCAACGACCCGAAGTATGGAACATATTATAAAAGTAGAATAGTAAAAGTAGTTTTTTTCTGCCTTCAAATTCGTTGGTATAATGGGGATGTTAGGATTGAATTTGAGTTATCCTTAACATTTTATTGCTCATATCGCATTCTTCTCTCTATTCTTACAAATTTTACATTTCGACTTATTTTTTTGTTTTTATTAATTATTATCAACCTTATACTTTATAATTGTTATCAACATTATACTTTAACTGCCGTGTTTATTTGCGCATTAAAGATTATTAATTATTGCTTGTTTTCTCTGCTATAATAAGCGAACTAACGATTTAGGGCGAATTGCTTCTTTAGCGATCTTTTTTATGAAACCTTTACTTATCATCCAGTCATCGCTGACGAATTTTGTCCTGAATTTGAATCCAACATTACCGAATAATTTGACAATATAAATGATTCCAATAGATTTAATTAGCAGTTATTTTCAAGCAAGCACATAAAATAAAGCATTAAAAACGCATTAAAAAATACAGAATAGTTCCAAAGATTTTCACAAATGAGTCAAGAAACTAAAAATTCATTCCTTCCAATTTCCTTTTCTTTTGCTAAAAATTGTTATGGAATTTTCAACCTTTTCCCATTGCATATCGATTATAATATTTAAACACTAAAATAACTATTAAGTTGAAAGAAGTACATGTAATTGCGAACTGTGTCATGAAGAATTACAATACAGTTTTGTCCTTCGCTCATATCTTCACAAGCCTTTATTGCAGCGATGATAGCAGCGCCAGAACTACCTCCACATAAAAGTCCTTCCTCACGGATAAGGCGCCGGGCCATTCTAATCAATTTATTAATCAGTATCATAATTTTTAAAAAATTTAAAATTTCTAATTTAAAGCTACAAAATTTCTTATATGCGATAGCATTGCAATTATACTCTAAATCTCAATAAGGACTTATAGAAAAAATTAATGCATCAAAAAGTGCCATATTATCTCCAAATCACAAGCGATAATCTCATTAAAAATTGCAAATAAAACCAAAAATATAGGAGAAATTAATAAATTAACAATTAAATTTTTTCTTCTTCTAACGATTCTCACCATTACTGGTTAGGCTGGCTTCGCTGGCCACAAGGCTAAAACATCCAATCTGCTCGGTCCGATGTCCGATGCTAGTGTTAATACAAGCCATTTTTTTTCCATCGTCTAAGTCCATATATCCTGATTCCCACTAGACTTTCAAAATCTTTCCTAACTATATCAGTCCAGGTCTTGATTGGCCCTCTTCGCTTTTCCTTCCAGGGTTGGGCAAATGGCGAAATATGCACTAATTCCTGTGAGGGACGACGGTGTATGTGCCGTAACGAGCGAAGACTACGCTCTATAATAATATTATTAATACAAGTGGTAAATGAACGAAGACGGATACAATCATGTACGATTTTATCCGCTCGATGGAAAATGTATCTTAGATATGAGTGGTCAAAGGCTGATAAATTCTTAATATCATCCACTCTCATTGACCATGTTTCGCAGCAATATAGCAAGATCGAGGGAATTGCAGTTATATGGACGCAGATTTTCGTCTTTTTGGTGAACGATAGTTCCATAAAGGTTTCATCAACCGGAAAACACATTCCTAGTTGTCGTTATCCGGGTTTTCATAATTTCATCTTTTGCCTGGCCGTTTGGGATTAGAGTGGATCTAAGATATTTGAAATCGAGCACTTCCTCAACTAGCAATGAATTGACAAAATTAGGTATTTTATCAGCATAATAATTAAATTAATAAAATTTAAATTAATAATATTTTGGTGAATAAATTCATTCATCATGTTTTGTAATTCTCAAATAAATTATTAAAGTAGTGGCTGCCAAAATTTTTAATTGAGACCTCAATAAATAAATTCTTAAAAATTACTGATGACCCAGTAAAACATTTTGTATAAGTTTATTTATTCTTTTTTATTTTTTGGTTTATTTTTCGTCATTTAACGAAATAGAAATTAAAAAAGAATTTTTGTATATATTAATGTGTTTACTATATTTTATAACTGTATTTATAATAATACGCAATAATATACCAATTTTATATCGGGAACCGGTCGAAAAACTCTGGAGACTTTCAGATGCTTAATACTTACAAGCTTAATTTTGGGCACCGCTGATGCAAACCAAAATAAATATCTCACGGAATGAGATAGGAAAGCGCCTTCAAATTCATGATCAATTATTCAGCAGCTTAGAGATTTTTACATAAAATTCTATTGGTTCTTCCTTGATGAGCCGAGTTATTACTTTATGTGAAATTAAGAATGAAATAACCTGAATGATTCTCCATCTGTTACTTCGATGAATTCATCTATAATTTCCTGACCAAATGAAATTGGTATAAAGTCATTACCAGTGTCTTCAAGCTCGCTGATTTCAGCATCATTGTAAGGAGGATTGACAGCAATCATCGAAACAGTTTTATCATAATTTTATGTAGAAAATATATAGAAAACCTATATCATAAGAAAAAGGCAAATTGCAAACTCAGATTTTAATTTAAAATTTCTTTCCTTATGAAATTTCGTGAATTTCCCGCTTTCAGTAAAATAGTAAATATTTTGTAGCCTAAATTTTGTGACAATTTAGTTTGCCAACCTTGACGTTTGGGCACTTTTCTTTGATACGTCGACCAATCCCACTGAAAGAACCACCCGTATTAACAACCGAAACAATTGCATCTACTTTATTATCCAAAGCATATAGGATTTCGGCTCCAGTGCTTTCATAATGAGCAAGAGGATTTGCGATATTCGAGAACTGCAGTAAGAATATTAAATCGTACTTTTCATTCTTTCGTGATCTAATGTTTAAATATGATACAATTAATAAGAGATCAGAAAAAAAGTTTTTTCCAAAATGATGAAAACCATGGATAAATCATCTCAAACAAATTCTCCATATCACATTTCAAGCAATAAATTTATCTCTTATTTGTCCAGTAAATAAGTATTTTCGAAGACTGGTAATTCCCTTCTTTAATAAATTTGTGTGCTTCATTTAAATTGTACAACCTTTCTTTTTTTTATCTAATTCTTTTCTTTAATCCATTATTTAAACGTTAAAGTGAAATTTTTTGATTTCTTAATATCATACTAAATTATTAATATTAAAATGTTAAAATTCATTTTAGATGGCAATTTTTCATATATTATTTTAATATTATAATTTCATGATAGACCTGGTCCAGAATAACTGAATCTTTTATTTCTTTTTGAATTTTCAATGCGAAATTCATGAAATCACAAGCGGAATCATTTGGAACATGAACAACTGTCGCACCAAGCGCCTTTAAAGTGGTTATCTAAAAGTACTGATAAATTTTTATAATGAAAAATGTTTTGACGCCATATTATTTTAAAAGCAGCTTGAAAAATTTAAGAAAGGCTGAATATAAATAAAATTTTTGAATTGCACATTGTGTGGATGAGGACATGTTGACAATCACCAAAGTTTCAACTCCTATTTCAGAACAAATTGTCGTCAAATCATTAAAGATGAAATAAAGTGATATTAAAGATCCACTTCAATTTCAATTTTTAAGTATTCTTTTGTCGAAAACTAAACAATTAGTGGAACTAATCAAAACTAGAAATAGAGGTCCTGTTTGAAGGAACAAGGAAGGCTGAAATGAACTGTTTTAAAGAATAAAAAAAGTAAAACAATTCACGCACAACAATATTAAAATTATTATATTAAAATTATTTATTTTTATCACCAAATAATTCTCTAAAACCTTATCGTGGCTCGTTTTTTCTGGTACGATAGCGATGCAGTTGTATCCTTTAACAGCTGCCACTAATGCAAGGCCGATTCCTGTATTTGCACATATTGGTTCGATTATAGTCATTCCGGGTTTTAATGCCCCGCATTCTTCAGCTATTTCAACCATTCGTTTTGCTATTCGATCCTTTGTTGAACCCCCACTACTCATATATTCCAACTTTGCATCTGAGGTTTGGTAATTTTACTCAGAGCAAATTCAGGTTAATTTAAAGATGAACTTAAGTTAGAAATTCAAAATCTAAAAAAAAAAAATAAAACATCATGTTTCAAATTTTGGAATAAAATGGATAACTCATACAAATATTGCATTTTATTCCAAATGATTGAGGAATGCGATTCAATTTAACGAGTGGAGTTCCTCCGATTGCGCTCAATATGTCTTTCATCGGTTTGCCATCAAAAATTCTTCAAAGAAACTTGGAATTTTTGGAATATTTCTACCGGAAGTTCGTACCCCTTTTTGTGACTGTCAATAAGTTTAAAGCAATAATAAATTTTTTTATTTTTCGACTATAATAAGTAATTATCTTTTTAATTAATTAGTCTTTGGTTCGGTTTTAGCATTTCCTTGTATAAACAAAATTTTTAAACCAAAAACTGGCTAGAGATCAAAACAAAATTGTTTTCCAACCGAAAATTAGATTTTCAAACAAACAAATCACCTGAGAGTTTGAAATTCATTACGCGTCCCTTTAATTGTTTTCTTATTATTGCATAAAATAGAACCATTTGAATATGACGAAGCGCGACTAGCACGATTGTCAAGGAAATCTGAGGCCATTAAAGCGTTTTGTTTGCTGAACTAGGGTATTTTCTTTAAAGCAGATGGTAAAAAATTATAATTAAAAAACGATTCTATACAATTCCAGCAGTTTTTGGTACTTTCTTGATCCAAAACATTTAATTCCAATACTTCACACTAATCTTCTGAGAATTTTTATTATAGCTAAGCTAATCTTGCAGGCGTGGCTTACAACGCCAGGAGAGATAAAACTGAAATTTGCTATAAATTTGACCAAAAAAAATTGACAAGAATCGCATTTTAAACTTTATTTTTATCGAAATCAGTGGTTAAGAAAATTTATTTCGTACAAATTGCCAATTAAATAAAATTAAATAAAACCAAATTTTAAAATTTGTTAAAAGAAAATTTTGAAAACTGAATAATTTTAAAAATTAGCCAAATGTTTTAAATAGAAAAACGAATTTCACTGGATAGTGTTAAGTTAATACAAACCCGCTTCAGATTTCTTAACAGTTAAACATATTTTTAGATAATGTTTAATTGGCACGTAATATTTGATTTCAATCCACTTCTTCCAACGGCTCTCACTGGTTAGGCTGGTTCTGCTGACTACAAGGGTAGGATGTCTCCAAGCTGCTCGGTCTGACACAACGGCTAGTAGTAATAGAAGCCATTTTTTTTTCCATCGTCTAAATCCATATATCGCTGGTGCTCATACGTTCAAAATCTTTCCTGACTGCATCAGATCTTGGCCCTTGATTGGCCCTCCTCGCTTTTGACGCCAACCATCAAGAGTTCGGTAAGTAGCGAAATACGATTTGTACGCCTCTTGAGTGCAAGCTATCTCCATTATCCAGTCTATCACGAATATTGTAGGGAAAAGGACGCAGTCCTAGCGTACACCAGTTCTTATTTCGAAGGAATTAGTTCCCCATGTACGCAGACCTGTGCCAGGGATGCAGATAAAATGCCTTTACGAGTCGAATGATCTTCTTTGGAATACCGTCACATTCCATCACTTCCCAGAGGAAGCTCTATCGAATCGAAGGCAGATGTAAAATCGCAAAAGCAAATGACGGTGGGTTGCTGGTACTTAAAACAATCTTCCAGCACTCTTCCTAACGTAAATATCTTGTCAGCAGAACCACGTCTCGGTCTGAATCCAGCTTGGTTAGGACGCATTCTACTATCTCGTATTCCCATAAGTCTGTTGAAGCAAAAATTTTCATTGAGACGTCTAGCAGGCTGATTTTCCGATAATTATATGCCCTGTCATCTTTTTTAAAAATTGGAAGTAGAATTGCTTTGCTCCAGTCATCCGATATTATTTTCTTTTGCTAGAGAAGTTCGGCCGAAAGACCATCTTCCCCGGGAATTTTATTGGTTTTAAGTTTATGGATTACGGAGATTATTTCCTCTTCTGTTAGCAGTTCAAGCGTAACGCTCAACGGCCGAATCAATTATATCCGGGATAACAGATGGCGCATCGTGGTCAACTTTGGCTCAAAAAATTCTTTCTAATGAAGCGATCCTTAATGGTCTTAACAGGCGCCCCATTAATATTGCGTATCATTTCACTGATCCTATCGAGTTGTAGTAGCTTTGTGAAGAAGGCGAAGCAGTATCCTATTATCACCTATCCGAGCCGCAGTTTCCATTTTCAAGGCCATATCGCTCCAATAGCGATTTTTGCCCCGCCGTGCTGCTGTCGTTATAATTCTTCGAAGCACCAAGATCTTGATAGTCAAGATCTCCCAACATTCGAGCAACTTTGGCAACTTTTTCAGATAGTTGGTCAGTTGCTTTCAATACGCAGCTATGCTTTCTTCCTGCTAGTATATCCTAGTGTGGAAATGGCTGACTTTTGTAGGTACGTTTTTAGTTGGAACCAGTATTCATTCGGCGCTCCAGAGATCATATTGACGTTCACTTCACTGTGATGTTTCGATAATACACTTGCACTTATTGTTTACGGATTTTTTAATTTGAGATAGTTGAAAGATCTCAGAATACGTATCGTCATATTATACGAATCGTCATATTATACGAATCTTCAGGTGAACCATAACATGATTTGATCCATGAAGGTTACTTTGATAAGAACTTTCAAAGCTACGCCATTTTGCACCGAATTATCCGAGACATCACAATGATATAGCCAATGTCTTTGTTCGGAACCAGGTTTAACAATTACTTGAGAGCCGACATGAGGAAGACTGACCTCCGACAAATAAGCCACATCCACGCGTATTTAGCAAGGATGTGGATGATAATCGCTTGGCTTGCAACATCCATTAGCGTCCTGACGTTCCAAGCAGCTATAGCCAGCATCTCGCCGCGCCTACAAAGTATTAATGCACAAATTTCAGCCTCCCTTGGCGGGTTTTGAGTAAACACCTCGGTTCACGAACAAATTCTATGATCGCACTTTGGAATTAATTTATTATTATGCCTGCTCGGATCGTATATTTGTCGCAAGTACCACCGGGTCAGAACTATCATGCGCATCGGAAGATGCGGACATCGTGTCAAAGACACCTGACCCTTTCACCATAGAGTCACTTGGGGAGTAAAGATACAGATGGACCTCCAGCAGCTACCCGGATTTTTTGACACCATAGTTTAAAAAAGAGAAATTTTAAAAACTTAAAAAAAATCAATGGCTCAGTGAGAATTTATGAATTAAAAAAAGAATGGTTGAGCGATATGCTGTTTCAACAAAAGTGGTCGCAGAAAACTATCATCCCATATATTCCTAACCCAAAATGATTTTCTGGTTCTTCTTCTTTTAAATGGGTAAATTTTCAACGAAAGACCTCAAAGAAATAAAATAACGTAAGGCCGAAAATTATAGCCAGATACACTGCCAAAATTACGCCTTATTTCTCATTTTCTGTAAAAAAAAATAATATATTGATAAAGCGTCGGTCTCTTTTAGTAATGCTTCTAACAAAAATAAAATAATTACGAATGACAATGGTAAACGATAAATTTGAATTTGAATATTGCTTATAAATTACTATAATATTTATTGAGAAAAAAGAAACGCTTCAATAAATCGTATAAATCGTTTAAATAAATCGGTCAAAATATGATGCATATTTGATAAGAAATGATAAAAATGGTAACAAAAAAGTTATCGAAAGAAATGATAAGTAAATACTCACAGTTTTTAAAAAATTATTAGTTAATATGAGTATTAATTATACATTAATAGAATATTAATGAAATAAAAAAAGGCAAAGTACTTGTTGTTTAATGGTTCGTTTTGGGATCAGGCGCCGCAAAGAAAAATGTAAAAATATTTTTTAAAAGTTTTCATTTATTTATTCATTTATTTATATTTGCAATAATTATTATAATAATTATTGTTATCTTCTTTATTATTTTTATCATTTTAATCATTTTACATCATGCATTAATTTATTATTTTCATGTTTTTAGCTAAATTTTGAGTCAATTTAATCATAAAATAAGTCTTTATAACTTTGTTCATTTAAGGTTATTATACTCCATTTAAAAACAACAAGCAGTTCTTTCTAATACAAAAGCTATTTGGATTTAATTTATACTTGGATTTAATTTATTTTAACTTGGATTTATTTATATTTGGATTTAATTAATTTTGAACTATGAGATAGGTATTTAATTGAATGGTTCATGAATATAAGCTTGATTGCAAGGTTCTTAACTTAATTTCACCCCATATGCCCATTATTGTGCCTGCTTGCAACATTTCAATTATAGCCTTTTTTTAAAAGTAATAAGTTATATTCAGTAAACATATGTTCTGAAATCAACTTTCCCTAGACTTGCATTAGATTTAAGACTAAATTAACTTTAAATTTAGCCAAATATTGCCGAAAAAACATCGATAAATTAATAATTAAAAACAGCAAATTAAAATACAACGTAAAACGAATGATAATAATAAAAAATGTTAAAATAGTTCCTGAAAATAAAAAATTAGCTTAAAGTGATTTATCACAAATCTTCTAAATACCTAATTATTCTTAAAATAAAATCTTGATGCAATTTTATAATCAAATGCAACTATTTAATAAATTGGTTATACCTACTTCTAAGTTCAATCATAAATCATAAAATTCAAGCCAAAATTCTCATTTAGTAAATTTCTTTGAACAGATTTGTTTAATTTCATCAGTAAAAAAAACTCATCTTTTATGCCTTCCAGCAAAGCTAAATGCCGCAATACTTTACCTCGGTTTAACCACAGAACTTCAGTTAAATATATAATGGCAAGGGTTATCCAGGAAGGCTTTAAATCTATGGTGATAGAGGTTGATCTTACAATGAACTCACTGAAGCTTAAATGCATTAGGAATCCCATTCATTTTCTTAATGAGTTCTGTTGATATATAATGCAATGGTATTTCCTTATTTTTGTTTCAATTTGAAAAAAATATTATCATGTGTTTGGATATAAGAGATAGCATTCCATTTTCTTGACTAATCATCTTTATACCGAATTTTGTGAGTTTCAATTTATGTTTATCCAAAATGTCGAAAACTTTGAGCAATCTAAACATTTTCTTTGTCCATACAGCGTATAAAATTCTAAAAATGAATGTCAAAACCTGGTATGATACCACGAATAATCATTGGGGCAGTGGATGTTATTTCCATTGATTCATTGACGGTAAGAGAATAATGAACAAATCCATCGCAGATTTTACAAATTTTCAAAAATCCTTGCGTAATATCAGAAATTGGCGTTTGTCTTATCATCATACGAATGAATGAATTGAAGGTAAAAATCGCATAGAAGTCAATATAACAAATATAATCGCATCAATAGTGATTTATCAAATTATATGCAAGCACCATGTTTATTCAGTTTCTCTCTCACTCATTTCTCGCAAAATTCCTAAAAAAATTTGCTTATTTATCATACTATTTATTGTCGGCATCACTGTTGTAAATTCTTTGCCACCCCGCACACGACTGTGTTATATTGATGCAAATAGCAACGATTTTGCATCATCTCATTTGTCAACAATTCCTTCTTTTTATTAAATTTTTATTAAATTAATATTTACTTTGATTTTTTGAATGATTTCATCATAAAACAAACAAATATGATTAATTTTTATATTATTCATTTTCTCCACCGATTACTAACTTCTGTGTCACTAACTAGGTCACTATTAAATTAAACTATTTCATTTTGTCTAGTTCAACCTAATTTATTATCGTACAAATACAATTTTTTAAACTATTAATCAAATTTACTCAAAAAGTTTGTTAAATTTGTTAAATCAATGAATTTGCAAAATTTATTGCAAATTTTGTTATGCATTCATAGATCAGAAATCTAGAATTCACAAAATATAGTTGAGGTGAGTGGTAGCGCATCCTTCCTCGTTGAATGGTAGACTCCTCATGGAAGAAACATTTTTTCCCAACGATTTTTATTAAATTAATAAAAATTTTTGATTAACCAAATTCTCGAAGAATTGATATATTACTTGAATTAATAAAGTAAAGTTAAAAAAGTTAAAGTTTTTGAGGTAACTACTAATTGTATTTTTTTTTGAAATGTTAAAAATTTACGAGATTTTCATTTAAAAAATTTTTGCATTCACAGGTAAAGATTTTTTTGATATTCCTTTGGCTTGAATTGGTCTTGTTTTATCTATTAAATGTTTATTTAAAGTAGCCCATAACAGCTATGAAGATAATTTTTTTAAACAAAAATATAAAAATTTGGAAAACATTATATAACTTTTTTTATTTGTGCACATAAAATTTTTCTTAAATGAAAATCTTGTAAATTTATAACTCATTTTTAAATTCAAACTCATTTCAAAAATATAATTGTTCCCTCAAAAACTTTATATTTTTATACAGATTTTTATTCAGATATATTTTTATATTTTTATACAGATTATATTGCAACGTTCGGCGCAAGAACACATGAATATTTTTTCATTAGTACAATTCGAAATTTCTGTGAAATTTTGTCCCATCTATCGACTCTGTGAGAAATCCTTAGCCTAAAGATTAATAATATTCTGACTGGCAAAACTTGAATCTTTCCTGCCCTTGCTCATGGTAAGTCTTCATGTTATAAAAAGTATATTTTATGATAAACCGAAACCTTTCAAATATATTTTAAGTAAACATTCAACTCAACTGAGCCACTCAGCTCTATCTACTCCTATTTGCTATTATTATATGATGATTTTTCCTATCATAACCAGTTTAAAAAAAAAGAAAACGGCTCATGCTCATATAAACTCATATACTCTCGTGATGAGATGGAATTCCATCCGATGGTATTTGATCTCAGTCAAAGCATTTTTTTTAAAAATTGAAAGCTTTATTTTAAGTAATGGCCTCACTATTAAATAGAATCTACCTTTTGTAATAACAATAATACAACATAAAAATCTTATTTCTCATAATAGCAAACTTTCACATTTCAAACGCCGCTTTTGAACATTCGTAATTTGGTAAACATGAATATTACGTAACAAATATTAAAAATTTAAAAGTAAAAGCAAAAAGAAGAAATTGGCAATAAATTATCGATAAGTTCTTAAATCCAGCCGAATGAAATCAAAGACTTCAAATTACAAACATACTGAACCCTTTTTTTTGAAGTACTCACCATTTGCTTCGCTGGCTTATTGGATCTTGCCAAGCAACCACTGGCGATAGAAGTACAAGCGTCACCTAGATTTTCGAAAGAGAATTCTTCTTGACAGTAGCTAAAGTCCTGGAGTTTTATTGGATAACAGATTATTTCCTTTTCTGTTGGCGGCTGTAAACTTGTGGTTCGACGAACGTATTAAACTATGTCCAGGACAACACATGGCGGCACATCGTGGTTAAGTTTGGCCTCAAAGAGTTCTTTCCATCTTATGGGGATCTTTAATACTCATCATATAGTCACTTGAGGATAGAATTATAGGTGGGTCCCAAGATTTCTGGTATGACAGGTTTGCTCCTGGAGATAAGGGTTAATGGAAAAAATTATAAAAAAATTAGGAATTAAATTCAAGAAAATCTTCAAAAAAACTTATCGTCTGAGGTGTCCAAACGAAGATTTATAATATTCAATAATTATTTTCACATATTTTAATAGAGCAATTGGAAGAGCCGACTCACAAAATGATAGTCAATAATTAACCCCTTTGTCTGTCGGCAGTTATATTTGTAGTATGAAGAGTCAAATCAGAAAAAAAATTTCTAAAATGAATAAAATAAAACAACTCAAGATCAAATCGCGAATAATATCAATTTTTAATAATAAAATTATAATAAAATAATAAAATTTCATATAAATCTCACTCTTACAGTGATGCAACTTATTAGCCTGCGATATTTTCATATTTTTTTCTTTCAAAAAATGAGCCATTTTTGTATGGGCCATTTTTCACTTCGACAAAGCCTTGTTTTCGTGAATAAAAGTAATGTTCTCACCATCACAAAAATTTCTCACTTACGACTCAAAAGGTAGGAATCTATGCAGTGATGCTTGACTTTAGCCAGGTTGACATGTCACTCAACCACACAACATTTAATCATTTTACATTTAACCTGATTTATCACTGTTTTTACGCAGTCCAAAAATATCCGCAGTCCATAAATTTTTCAGGCAACAACTTCTAACAGGTAAATTAAATTCAAAAAAAATTTAAAAAATCAAGCTGATAATAGAACGCGGTTTAGATTCCATTCTAATGATTGATAACTTATCACTATATAACTTAGATAAGATCATTTTTTGATCAGTATGATCGATGATCATTCACAATTTACCATTAAAATTAAATGAATCGATTGAAAAAAACGCTTTATATCAATAAAATAAAATAAAGGAATCTGAAAATATCAAAAAAATATTAATAATGAAAATTTCAATGCATAATTTTAAGTTTATGTAAGTATATTCTCGCTGCTGGATGAAAATTCATGTTTGCACCGTTCTGTTTCAGAATGAATGAAATGTTTCATTTCGATCAAGATCAAACATCATTGGCCTGATTTCTGACTTCCTTGACGATATTGACGATATTAAAAGTGAAATAATCCGAGTGGTGCTTGTGATTTTTAGCGACAAATAACCTTCGAAAGGATTTTGCTCTGGTAGGTCATTTTATTTTTACACAATTTTTTAGCAAATTTTCGTAATTCAAAAGTGGTTAGTGCTCACCATTTTTGGTTAGATTCGCTCTGCTTGTTTTTAAAATTTTTTCACTTTTTATTTAACAATGAACCGAAAAGCTCTTGTAATCCTTCGACGAAAGTCGTTTGATTAACAAATCTATCATTGATTCGTCGGCCAAATAATGATTTTTTTACTTTGTTAGTCATTTCTTTTTTTATTATTGAATTCTTTAAAAGTTTTTTGTTAAGTTTCTATATTTCTAAGTTTTCTATGAACAAATTTAGCGATTTAAAAATTTTGCAAGTAATTTGCCTATTTTTGTGTCCAAAAAAATTTCTTGTGACTGTCAAATAATTGATTACAGCGAATAATTATTGCCATAATTTGTGCTTTACTCAAACAAATCTTTGTATAAATTTTTATGCAATAAATTCATAAACATTTCTTTTTCTCATTATTCCAATTTGTTACATAAAATTAATCGCGTGTCATGAAATCTAAAAATATGTTATCAGTTTAATGCGAAAGACAAGTTGCTTTTCATTATTAAATTAACCTTTTCGAATTAAATCGAATTGCAGATTTCGAATGTGTTGTTAAAATTCCAGCACCAGATTTATATAAAAATGGATTGATATATGGATCGATATGTGCTAAAAGAAATTATTTCAAATTATTTTTCTTAATAAGTGATATATTTAAATTAGTGAATTAATATTCATTAAAAACTAGTTTAAATAAAATGAAAATAGTAATTATGTTACTATTTTAGGGGTCAATAACTGGTGGTAAATTATCACAGAAAATCGAGAATCGAGGCTTGAGTTAATACATCAGGCGACAATATCGTCTAATCAAAAGAGATGGCTCGTTGTTAAGCAATTCAGGGATTCTATTCCCATCAGGAGTAAATTTCTCCTTAAAAAATCCGGATTATGTCGGCAACTCATTTGTATTTCTATCGCCGAAGGTCTCCTTAGCATATTTCTCTTCCGAAAAGCCAGCGGAAGAAATCTTATCAAAAATCTGAATGCTCTTTGAAAAAAGAGTTACCATTCGAATAACAAATTTTTAATATCTGCTCCAAGGTGGAAATATAATGGAAAAAAGAAATGCGACACTTTTATTTTAATGGTTTTTGGTAAACTTTGAATAGTTTTTGGGTGAAAAAAAACGAAATTTTGCAATAATCAAAGCTTCTAATCAGTTAAAACTTTCAGCCACTTCTTTGCATGTAGAAAACGAGCACAAAATGTACGAAGTAAAGCAAGTATTTGGAAATTTTTCAGCCATTGCAAAAACTTTTATTGAAAGTTAAACTTTAAATGTTTAATAATTTTAATAATATTTAGTCGCCCTTCGTGATCGGCATCACTGAAATATCGTGGAAAATTGCATAAAATCAATTACCAATTTATAAAAAAAATTTTGCTTGAAAAACATGTAGAAATTCTCTTTCGCTTCGTATGACTTATTATTGTTTTCTATCATCAAAAAAAAATTGGTCACTTCAATATCTGATCTTTTTTTAACATCAGTTATAGATAATATAAAGTGGATGTTTCAGGAATACTTTAAAAAAAAATCTAAGGAAATCTTATTTATAGATGACCCTGAATAAAAAGCACTTATACTTTGATATATTTCCAGTCATTAAAATTAGCGACTGTTTGACAACTTTTATAAATAAAATATCAGAAAATTAATTAATATTAATAAAATTAATATTGTTGAAAATTATCGACCATTTCAGTTGTCAACAGTAAGTAACGAACAAGTTACAAGTCCGAATAAAATTCCGGATAGAATGGTGTGGAGTGGCTCAGTGAGCTGTTGTTTTGAGAGAACTCAGCCACCGATGCTAGGATTCTACTCGCAGTGGGAGCAAATTTGCCTTACAAAAATCTAGGCGACCCATCTGTATTTCTGCTGCGTGAGTCCTTTGCACACTATTTGGTCAGCTGAATCTGAGCGAGAAATGGTAAGCATTCTCAAAAAAAAGAAAAAATGCAGAATTCTGGAACTCTTACTATGTAAAGAATTATTTAGAATATCTAAATTATTTTTTGCAAGTTTTCGCATCTGTACACAATCTTTACTTGAGAACAATATTGTAGAGTGCTTTATCAAAATGGTTAACAACTATTGGCTGGTCATTTATTTAATTCATTTATTTATAAAAAATTTTTAAAATGTCAAAGAATTGATAATTTCTTTTTTTTGAATAACGGTAGAAGAAATGGAATATTTTTTATTCATCAAAAAATGAGAAAATTGGCGCTTTGTCTTTAAATCGATCTTTACGTAAAATGAATCTACTGCAAAAAATGACCACCACTTACGATCAAATAATGGTTAGAAAAATTAGTTGCGAAGACTGCAATGATTAGTTGTGAAGACTGAAGTTTTACCGGTAAGTTATAAGAAACGTGCCAATTATTGCCATCGATTTTTTAAAAACTGGATTTGTGTCGAAAATATTGCAAGGTTTTGCTCGTCATTTAAAGCTTCTCTTTTAGTGGATTTTCGGCGAAGTGATAAGCCAATTAATATGATAAACATATGATGAAAAATAACATATGATGAAAATAATCAGTGGAACGTAAAAAGTAGTTATTACATAAAATAAATTAAATGCGATCAGAATCTGAAGATTTGAGTTCAATAAGTTAGATGAGTTCAATCAGCACAGAACTCAGCCACCGATGCTAGGATTCTACTCGCAGTAGGAGCAAATCTGCCTTATCTGTATTTCTTCTTATATGAAAACAAATTTTTATTAATAATTTGCAACCATTCTCTGATAATAATGAAAGGCGTTACATTTTCCACTGTCTAGGTCCATATATTGTATCTATACTTTCATCTAGTTCATCTATACTTTCAAAATTTTCCCTAACTATATCAGTCCAGGTCTTGATTGGCCCACCTCACTTTTGAAGCCATCTGTACAGAAAAGGGAGATTTTTTTATAGTAGTCCAGAATTTTTGTTGGGAGCACGGCGATTCCCTTTCAATATTCTACCTTTACAACAATTCCTTTTGGGAATCCGCTCCACTATCCTTTTGTAGATTTAACTTACCTACCACGCGGGACTTTTCAACATTATAAAAACTTTGCGGCCAGCGTTCTACTTCTCACTTTTCTCTTTGCGAACCTCAAACTTGGGTAATTAAACCTTTATTGGTAATGACACAAATATATATAAGAAAATAAGCGAAGTAATTGCCCTACTACAACGAAATAATACTGTCAAAAAAATCAAATATAAAATCTAAAATACCATCATATACCGACCGCTCCCACTCGTTTCCCCCAATAAAGCACAAAATGACTAAAATTGATCTTTTGGGAGCTTATATTTAATTTAAGATGGGCGGGAATCCGGTTAATTTGCTCAAATTTATAGCTTTTTTCGCCTTTTGGCGACACTGCAGCCTGACAAAATCTGGTATACATATAACCGCTGCTATGAGCAAGCATCCCTATCAGTTTCTATCTGGGTTTAATAATAAGATAATGATCTCGACTATTCTTAAGAATTGATTCATTTATAAATTCTTCCTTATTATTAATTCTTCCTTATTATTAAAATATGCACCTTCCTTGAGATCATTACAGAAATTAACATTGTGAAACCTGCCCACGCACGCCGTTGACACAAAGGAAGGTGGCTACAATAAGAATAAAGAATTTGACTTGTTTAAGTGATGGTTCTCTCTTTTGTACAACTTCATGCAGAGTTTTTTGCTTGATATGGGATTTAACACATCTGGGAACCTCTCTGTTCCTTAAAACCATCACATCCTGATCCCCTAATGGTGTGTCTGGGTGTGTAGAGTGTTCCTTAGAGATGGGTTCTTCTTCCTCCGTAATTGCTAGATGGTATAGGAGGGATACTGGTTTAATTAATTCTTTACCATTGGCCAACTTAATTTTTGCTGATCTCATCTATGGGGATTTAGAGTCCTTCCCTGAAGCTCATCATTTACTTCGACGATTCTAGCCAACTACCAGATCCCTCTATCTTTGTTCTCCTCGCATAGTAAAACGACTTCATTTACTTTTGGGCTTCTATTCACATTCGAGCGGAGATTGCGATGCTGACGGCTAGCCTTTTCTCGAAATAGGCTGATATAATCCTGCCACCACACTTCCCAAAATCTTTGGAGTAATTTTTCAGATTCTTTCCATCCTTTTAAGAGTACATCTCTACTATAACTTTCCGATCTGCCATAGTCTTCATCCTCATCCTTATTCAGTAGTAAGTGGTTTCTTATTTCCTGCATTACTGGACAAATCAAATCAATAGGACGGATGATTTCGCAGGGTTCTTTCGTGACCTATGATAATGGTCTCAAATTAACAATGTTTTCCACTTCCACTAAAAGCGTTCTGATTTCTTCTTCATGTAGCAATTTTCTGCCTACCATTTTCCTCATGGCTATTTTCGTTATACCAATCATTCGTTCATAAATCCCTCCTTGCCAGGGCGCATGTGGCGTTATAAATTTCCAATCTACGCTCCCTTCCACCAGTTGGGAGCTGAGTATTTTAGCTGTTGACTCGAAATTCGTGCCGTTATCAGACAGAATAGTAGTTCTAGTTGTCAAGCAAATGATGAGAATTGCCCACCTCTTAACGATCATGGTTTCTTTCCGAATATTAAAAGATCCATAAAAGATCTAGCCCAACTGATTTAAAGGGTCGTTGTTGCTGAATTTTGTAAACCCGCAAATTGGGCAGTCGGGTAGTTTAAATGGTTTAGCAATCCATCTTCTGCAGCTCATGCAATTTCTCCTTATTGCATTTCTGTCTACCCTTCGAAATCCAATACTCTTGCCATAGTAGTGCCAGCGTGTATGCTGTAGCACAGCGACCATGAGCTGTGTGAAGATGTAAGATAATGCGTTCGGTGATTCTGCTCTTTCTAGGAAGGAATATTACATTATTGGGAATACGACCTTTACATCTATAGATATTATTCTCATCATGATAAAGTTCCCATTTTAATAAATCTTCTGAGTTTATTCCTTCCGACTGAGATTGTCGAATTAAGCATGTTTTTGCCAGAAGCTTCATATTCGAGCTTCTGTGCTTGATGTGGTCTAACCTTCGAATCTTCTATGATGTTTTTACTACAAATTTATCACGTATACGATTGTCCCGATTAATTTCCACCAATTACTGAGACGAAATGTATCAATTACCTTTATCCTTTCAATTTCTTCAATGGTTTTACTTTTAACTTGCTTTCCTGAAAAAGTTGTAACGGTTTGATGGATGATTTCATTGTGAGGCTCCTTTGGCCAATTTTCCTGGCTGTAGCTCAGCCAGCCAAGACCCTGCCACCACAATGGAGAAAATTTTAACAATTTTAAATTTTCCTTGTAGACATTCCCTTTGAAATGTTTCAATGCTTCGATGATGCTTTAAAGGTCATCTGCGGGATTTTCTTTTGAGGGCACATAACGAACTGACACGTGTTGGTATCTTCTGATTTCTTCTAAACGATTTTGGACAAATATTTGCTGCTCTTTTTTGTCGTTTTTGATTCAGTCAATGACAGCTCTACTAACAGACCACAGATATTGTGGTATTTCTTCATGAACTCCAATTTGGCTAGCGATGAAATCGATGAGTCTGCAGCCTAAAGACGGCCAGTAATTCTAATCTTGGAATGGAAGTTCCTTTGAGTGGTTTCGCCATCAAAAATTATATCTGACGATATTGTTTAATAACAGTTATGTAGGCTATAGCGAAGCTTTCTCCGATGCGTCTACAAAGCAGTGAATCTCTTTTTTGCATTCATTCTTTATGCACTCTATTGGTCGATCTATTTATATTGACATTTCTTTATTAAATCTCACCATTGTCGACCCTTTATTTCATCAAATTTCTGATCCCACTCATATTCATCCGACTAAAGCCTTTGCAAGAAGATTGCAAGAGAAGAGTGACTGAAGAGTGCCTTTATCGGAAGAGTGCATGGGATTAGAACTCCTAATGGGTTGAATATTAACACAAGAATTGTAATACTTGTCTTTTAGTACTACATTCCTGTGGAGGTCTCTCAATGGACCATGATAAACGATCCATTTTTAAATTATAATCAATCCCTAAGATTTTTATTCGCCATCGTTTCCAATGTCAAAGGCTCGGGCTGAGATCGTTTTGAAGAATACAGTGATTTACTTTATCACTATTAGTTGTAAACATCCTCAAGTTCATATAAGCTTTTTCAAAAATTTTCTATGATGCTTAATGATGAGTGGTAATAAGAAGGTACTACACTTAAGGCCGAAAGGCATGCGGGCAAATCTATATATTTGTAGATTATTTCTCGATGGTGGTTTTTCCACATCTTTCAACCACAAAAATCTCGTCATATCTCTTTGGTCTTCATTCACTGCCACTTGAAGGAAAGCCTTCTCTATATCCATTAGAATAAATTTTCCCAATCGCAGCCTTAAAACAATTCCAGCCAGGTGTAGGGCCTTTATACAATTGATCGTTTAACGAATAACCTTTCCTACTGGCCGCTGATGCATCAAACACTATTCTTAATTTTGTGCATTTATCAGGAAAGATAACCGGAAGATGTGGAATATAATATTTAAGATACGGTGTTTCTGAAGGAGCCGGTTCGATTATCTTATCATCTCCTTAAATATTTGGTCATATTGATGTCTCAGGCTTGCATCCTTCAGCAGTTTATTCCAAATGGATGTCAATCTACCAAACTCGATTTTGGGATCAGGACTTTTCCAAGGCCATGATATGGCATATCTTCCTTCGTCATTTCTTCTGACTGATTTTTCAAATTCATATGCTTCTTCATCATCAATCAAGTCAATTGGGTCTGCGATTCCAATAGTTTCTAGAGCCCAGAACTGCGACAGATCTTGTTCTATCAGCACCGTGAAGGTTAATAAGCTACGACATGTTTCTTGTTGGCCTTGTAACCTCTGATTACAAGTTTTCCCAACAAATATTTTACCTAACCGTGAGTCATATCCGCCAGAGTCCTTTCTCACGTTCTTTTTGCCTCATAAAAGAGAAATAATAATCTAAGCCTATCAATATATCGGGTTTCGCCGTTACACCTTCCGTTCTTGAAGATTGATATCCTTCCAACTGCATATATTTTATTTGCAATGTCAGTTGTGTCATCGTATTTGCCATTATTTTGAATATAGAGCCATCATGAAGTATTATCCCTACTTCCACTATCGAGGTATGGTACTTCTGGGGAATTTTTGATGCTTGATACAGTAATTGTTTGTTGTTCTCTTGCTACAAGCTGCAACTTTTCTCGTAATGTTTCTGAAATATATGATTGTTGGCTTCCCGTGTCCAACAGAATTAAAGCTCGAATTTTTTTGCTTGGTCTCAGTGGATTTATGACGAATACTTCCCTGCAAGGGAGGAATATTTCGTTCACTATTGAATTTTCTCTTAAAAAATTGGCAGTGGTTACTGTCATTTGTTCTTGATCTTGTTGGATTCGAAAGCATCGTTAAAGCTTTCTAGGAGCTGCAGCCTCTCTTCATAAGAGGCTATCTTTTTACACTGGTAACTCCGATGTTCTTTCTCACAAAATATACATTTCTTAATATTCCTCTTCACGGCAATTTACTCCATACCATGGTTGACTTGATACGTTCTGACTGCTCCATATCATGGGTTCCTATTTTCCTTTTTAAAGTTATTTATAGTCTTGTGCTTCGGCAACTTTTCCTCACCACCGCTCCTTATCACCTTCTACTTAATAGGAGCTCTTCCTCTTCGCAGGTTTTCATTGCATTTCTTGATTCGCTTATATCCCATGTTGAGCATTTTCTTTTTTCTTCTAAAACTCTTTTTAGCACATATATTGGCAATTTAGCTTGTGCCATGCTCAAAATTCGAATTGTTGTTGATATCTTCTCCTAAAGATATCAACTGGCGAAATATTCGCTCCAAGTCCTTGCGAATTTCCTTTATATCCTTTGTTTTTGGGTTTAATTCTCTTAATTCTTTATATAATTCTTCAATAATAATGGATTTATCAAGTACCCACTCGGGCTAGCTGCCATCAATTTATATTCTTCTGCATCTCTATTGGCATCGAGAGGGTCATTTATTAATGCCTCCCATTCTTTATCCCATTACTAACGCATTGGGCCAATTGGCTGATATCTAACTTAAGTTGCTTTATTTCATCCAGCTGTGCAAGTTCTATTTGTGAGTATTTTAAATTTGTAAAGGTCTTAAAACCTCCTACTTTAGTTAAGCATTCAATTAATTCCGTTGCTAGAGGTCAATTCTCAACTTCAGTAACGAGATCATTTCGACAATATTCGGGTCACAGCAAAATAAATTTTCAAATTTTCAAACCGAATCAATAAACTTATAAATAATGACGGAAATTACAGAAACTCTTACGAAAATTCAAAAAAAAGATTTTCAAACCAATAAAGCTTTCCTGAATATCGATCCTCGATATTTCTTTTTCCTTTCTTAATTATTCTTTCCTCGATAAAAATTATCCAAATGATATTGATCAATAATCGACCAATAATTGACTGATATTCTTACTTCAAAGTTCAATTCAAACAACGAGTCTTCCAGGCCGACGCAATGTATAAAAAAAGGATTTTATAGTAGTACATAGTAGTAATTTAGTAGTACAGTAGTAATTTCCGTTGGGAGCACGACGATTCCCTTTCAATATTCTACTTTTACAACAATTCCTTTTGGGAATCCGCTCCATTATCCTTTTTCTGTACAGATTTAACTTTCTTGCCATGCGGAACTTTTCTTTTTTATCAATATTATGAAAACTCTGCGGCCATCGTTCTACTTCTTACTTTTCTCGTTGCGAACCTCAAATTTGGGTAATTAAACCTTTATTGGTAAAGACGCAAATATATACAAGAAAATAAAGCGAAGTAATTGCCCTACTATGACGAAATAATATAGTCAAAGAAATTAAATATAAAAACTAAGTGCCCATCACTCACCCACTCGTTTCCCCCAATAAAATACAAAAATGACCAAAATTGATCTTTTGGGAGCTTATATTTAATTTAAGATGGGTGGGAATCCCGTTGATTTGCTAAATTTATAGCTTTTTTCGCCTTTTGGCGACACCATCTATCATACGGTATAGAGAAATATGTGCCAACTCCTATGGTGGGCAACGAAAAACTCAATATATGCGAAGGCGGCGATTTGTGATGGTATTGTTGATGCAACTGGTATTTCAGCGAAGTTGGATGCACTCAAGAAACATTTTCTGCGGACTGGCAAAATGTATCTTAGACACGAATGGGCATAAGCTGATGGCTTCTTAGCATCCTCCACTCTCATTGGCTATGTTTTGCGGCAATATAACAAAATTGCGCTGATTGCAGATGCGGATTTTTGTTTTTAATGACTCCATATAAGCCACGGAAGAATGCATTTCTACCGTTACCCTGGTTATAATTCCATCTTTTGCCTGGCCGTTCGATATTACAGTGGATCCAAGAGATTCAAAATCGAGCATTTCTTCAACTGGCATATTTATAAAATAGATATTCCACCAGCTTCTTGTATGTATATAAAACAAAAAGAATTTCGTTTTATTTACTTTACTTATATTAACCATGAGTCCGATTCTCGCTATAGTTTGTTGACACGTTCAGCATTATTTGTATTTCGTCATAATAAGGACTACATGACCAGCGTATTCAAGGTATCAGATAAAATGCTCTGGACTGATTTGTACACCTCTTAATATCTATTATCCAGTCTATCGCATAGTTAAATATTTTAAGGGGAAGGACTCAGTCCTGACGGGCACCAGTTCTTATTTCGAAAGAGTGTGTCAGTTCCCCATGTACCTGCGCAAGGGTATGCTAAATGCCTTTATAGTCGAATGATCTTTTTCGGGACACCGTCACATTCCATTACTTTCCAGAGCACTGCTATATCACTCGAATCGAAGGTAGATGCAAAATCGATAAAGCAAATGACAGTGGGTTGCTGGTATTAAGCGATCTTCCAGCACCCTTCTTAGCGTAAATATCTGGTCAGCACGACCGCGTCCTGGTCTGAATCCAGCTTGGTTAAAGCGTTTCCTGCTGTCTCGCACTGCCATGAGTCTATTTTTAGTGAAAGGGATGGGAAGGCAGCGAAAATATTTCCTGTCATATCTAGTGGGCTGATTCCTCGGTAATTATCGCAATACGTCCCATCCCATTAGGAAATGGAAATAGAATTACTTTACTCCAGTCTCCAGGTATTATTTCCTTTTGCTATACCAGAGAATACATTTGTTGAAGGTGAGTTATGAGTTATGAACGATGATGGACAACATTTGAAGACTAGCTTATCTTTGGGAGTTTTATTGGTCTTAAGTTTATGGATTATAGAGATTATTTTGGTAGTTGCAAACCAAAGTTTCGTCGTGAGAATTAGTTATATTCTGGACAACAGATAGCGCATCGTGGTTAAGTTTGGCATCAAAAATTTCCTTCCATCTTATGAGGCGATCCTTAATAGCTCTAGTAGGCGCCCCATTAATATCTCGTATCATTTCACTGACCCTTTCTCGAGTTATAGTTAGTTTGTGAAGAAGGCGAAAGAGTATCTTATTATCACCTATCCAAGCCGCTGTTTCCATTCTCAAGGCTATATCGCTCCAATAGCGATTTCTGTCCGGCCGTGCTGCTGTCGTTGTAATTCTTCGAAGCACCCGATACTCAGAATCTTCTGATATTTATACTTTGGCAGTTTTTTCAGTTGGAAAGTTGTTTCCGACATCCAACCAGCGCACTTCCTACAATTCTACCCTAATGTGGGAATAGCTGATTTTTATAAGCACAAAACTTTTAAGTCTTTAAGCATGACTTTAGTTGGAACCAGTATTCATTCGCCGTTCCAGAGATATCATTGACGCTCATTTCATTGAGGTAATAAGGTTTGAAATACGCTTATTGTTCACGGATCTTTTAATTTGAGATAGTTGAAAGATCTCAGAATACGTTCTTACGAATCGTCATATTATACGAATCTTCAACTGAACCATAACATGATTTGATCCATGGCGGTTACCTTGATAAGAACGACTATCAAAAATAGAACTTTCCCAGCGGCGATTAATTAATATACAATCAATCTGATTGGAAATATTGGTTAATCGAAGAGTTCTACGTAACTATATGTCTTCTCCGAACCCTAAAGCATGTATTAGTAACAAACAGCTGGTGCTATTCCGCAAAACGAAGAAGGCGTTCTCCATTGGCGCATTGGATCCCGATGCCACATTTGCCAACTACCTAGTTTATCATGGTTGCAACATGAGTATGCGCACACATTCCAGTCCTCCCCGTTTATGACCATGTCATTTATCTGCAGAGACGTTGTTAATAGTTCAAGCTCCGCATAGAAGTTATCCTTTTTGCGGTCATCTGCGCATGAAGTTGGAGTATATACATTGATGACAGAAATATTGCAGAACTTTCCTTTCCTTTGAAATGCATGTACCCAATACGATCATTTAATGGTTTCCATTCAATAAGAGCAGATCGAGCCTTTTCAGACATGACACCAATTCGCCCCAAGTTATACGAGACACCACTGTGATATAGTCAATATCTTTGCTCAGAACCAGGTTTACTCGGGAGCAGACATAAGGAAGACAGACTTCCAACAAATAGGCCACATCTACGCGGTATTTAGAGAGGGTGTGGAAAGTGATCGCTTGACTTTTAACATTCATAAACGTTCCAAGTAGCTACAGCCAGCACATCATCACGCTTGCAAAATGCATAGGCTCTCGCCTCCCTTGATGGATTTTGAGTAATTATCCCGCTTCTCAAGCACATAATAATTTAACTATTAGTCGGTATATGTTATTAGTATATATTAGTATATTATTTAATATAATATATCGTCCAATTCAATATATTAGTCAAATTAAACCTAAAATTTCACAAAATATCCTTCATTATCGAAAGCCATTTTCAGAACTTTGTTGTGCTAAATAACCTTAAACGATCAACGAGGCATTATATTCGGTTTGTTCAAAAAACTCGCGCCAATGTGAATATCAACTATCCAGTCGAAATCTTTGATATTGTTGCAGAAGGTAAACTATTTACAAGTTCTTCATTAATTTTCATCACAATCTGTCGATTCGTTTCCGATTTATGGACGCCATGTGGGCCACTTCTGTTCTATATCAGAATTCTTAATTTTCATGCAGTATAAAAGCATAAATATTTCTCAGTTTATGAAAAATATCATCTCAATTTATTTCTTGTATCCTAAAATTATTTTATTGTAATTATTACCGGATCGTACATTTATCGCATGTACCACCAAGTCAGAAGTATGCGTCATGCGTCGCGTCGTAGAGAACCTTTCACCATAGCGCCACATGGGGATAGAGATACAGGGTCCTCAGCAGCCACCCAGATTTTTGATACAATGACAGGTTTACTCCTGTCAAAGACAATGAAGAAATGGAGATAATTATGTTTAAAAAAAGGAGAAATTTGAAGATAATTTTAAAAAATTTTAAAAAAATCAAAGGGAAAGAATAAACTCATATATATATGTATAGACCAAATTATATATGTATATATATACAAATATATATAAATATACAAATATGTATATATATACAATATAACTTATATAATATATATCTTAATTTATGTTAGATAAAGGAAAAATTTGGCTTAATTTATGTGATTTTGAATGTTGCGTAAGAAAAAAAGCAGATCGACCGCTCATGAAACAAAATTTTTTTTTTTTGAAACATGTGAAATATGTGAAATGGAGACATCTTAAATATTACAATATTTGGTTTATTATTTAAAATAAGCTATTGCATAAATGGAAAGTTACAGATGCGGCATATGCAAGTTTTTTGTTATTAACACTTGAACTGTGGAATTCTCGCTCCTCTTATTTCTTGTTTTTAGAGTAATGTAAATAAATTCCAGAACTCTAGCAGAAAAATAAATAGCGACAGATTCCACTAGAATTTTTCATCATTATGGCTGAAAACTTCCGTAACACCGACAATTTATCTACATAATATAAACTATCTGAATTGCAAATTTATTTAGATCTAAAGTATTTCGTCAAATATTTCTAGAAAGTTAACTACAAAAAGTGCTCAGGTAATGAAAAATATAAGTAGTAATTAATCGTAAGAACTTTTATTAACCAGAAAAAAATAGCTCTTCAACTGAATAACAAATATGACGAAATTATGCTGGATTTCCAAAAAATGCTCAAATAATTCATTCGATTGGCTCTTTTCATGCGAAAATTTTTTTCACGAGAAATCCCGCGATGGATTTAATGTAATATTTGTAATTATAAAATCCGATAGAATTTTTAACATAAAAGTATAATTACAATCGTTAATTCAAAAATAATATTTTAAAAAAGGTTCGATGACGATGATGATGATGATTTGAAAAATTGTTTATAAAAGATTATTTTTCAATTTTTTTCAGGAAAGCAGATCTTTGAATGCAAATAAAAATTTAATATCTTTATAGATATCTTTAAAAAGCATTATAAAAAAGCAGTAAATTCAGCAGTTCTATCAGAATCAGTTCGCTAACTTTCTTTATATTGGGAAAATATTTTCAATGTGCCTGTATTTTTGGAAAAAGTTAATTTTTCCTTCTGACATATAAATAGATTATGAAGGATAAGTTGAAACATTTATTGAGCAAAATTTTGTTCTATAAATAAAGCCTTTTTGAAAGATATTCACACCACAGTATTCATTAAAATATTTTTAAAAAAGGATTTATAAGAGTGCTGAGGAACATCTTCACTTTTACCCCCAAGCGAAAGGACGAGAGGACAAAATCTCATTTTATAATATTCAGTGACGATAATCGTCTCCATGCTTAATCTCAGTCGAAGTGACATAATGGAATGCTGAATCAATGAACTCCAAATAGAAAACAAGTTAAAAGAAAAATGAAAAAAAAGGAATTCCGTTCACTAATTCAAGTACAAATTTCGAATTTAAAGTTGAATTTCTGGACATCTGCCTTCGAAAAATGAAAAATAATGCAGTTAATATCATTATGAAATGAATGGATGAATGATTTCTCTATGAAGGTGAATTTCCGAACCTTTTCAAAACTGGAGCAATCTTTGAAGCTACCTTAGCATAAATTCTCTTAAACGATAATCAATGATTGATTAGACCAAATTATATTTAAGTTCCATTGCAAATCCGTTTTTTGTTTAAATCATAATTGCCAAATATAAGGCTGCCAAATTTCCCTACAGCAGATTGTTAGAAATAATTCAAATTCAGATTATTTAAAAAATTTGTATTATTTTCTATAATATTTTATTTTTATATGAAATGAAAGAATGCAGCAGTTTAAGAGTCGCAGCTACCTTATTATAAATAGAGTCGAAATGGATTTTAATATCTTTCAAAAAACATTTAGGACTATAGAGAAGATTCATTAAAGCATTTTAATATATGGATGAAATCGAAATGAATTCACATAAGAAAAAAGAAGCCATGGAAAATGAGGATTTAACGAAAAATTAAAAAATTCTTCTGCAGCTGAATTCTTCAAATCCTCTTGTTGTCCATCATCTTTCATAATATATCTTTAACAAATGCATTCTCTGGTATGGAAGAAAGAAATAGTACCAGATGACTGGAGCGAAACAATTCTGCTAACAATTCTGAAGAAGGATGACAGGACATATTGCGACAATTATCAAGGAGTCAGTAAAGGTATTTTATCAGCGTATATCAGCATAAACCTGTGTGTGAGGAACTAACTCCTTCGAAATAAGAATTGATGACCATCAAGGCTGCGTCCTTTCTCCTAAAATATACAGCTATGTGATTAGACTGGATAATGGACAATACTTGCCGGCAATCAAGAGATGTATAGATTAGTCCAGACCATCGTATCACAAACCTTGAATACGATGATGTAGTCCTTTTTGCTAAGAGTTGCGATATCCAAATATTCATATCAGCAACTGCAGCGAGAACTGGACCCGGAGTCAATGTAAATGAAATGAAAATCTTTTCGTATGATATATTTACCTCTTCGTCAAGAGGTTGATAAAATATTTATTTTCGTCGGTTTATTGATTGAAGAAATGCCCGATTTCAATATCTTGAATCCAATGTAACCCAAAATGGCCAGGCAAAAGAGGGAGGTTTACAGCATTGATAATAGTGATAATGTAAATGCGTTCTTTCGGAAATCTTTGTAGAGTCGTCGCGAAATCACCATAAAAACGAAAGCCACGTCTATTTAGCCGCGATTCAGTCGCTCTTCCTATATGGCTGCGAGACGTGGCCAATGAGTAGGGATATTAATAAGTTATCTGCTTGACCACTCGACCACTCATGTCTAAGGCACATTTTTGTCGAGTGGAAAATCTTATATAATCGCATCCACCTTCGCTCAAATACCACTTTCATTAACAGCACTATCACAAATCACCTTCGCTGGTTAGGCCACGTTCTTCACCACCCATCATAAGAGTTATTTCATCACTTGCTAATCTCTGTGATGGATGCGTCATATGAGGTTGGCCAATCAAAACCTGAACTGATGCAAATCTGAAAAATTTTGGACGTATAAAGGATAAGCGATATATGGATTTATGCGGTGGAAAAAGGAGTGGTTTCCATTGCCATCTGTACAGAAAACTTGGCAATACGAAATTTTGTTGGAAGCACGGCGATTCCCACTTCCGATATCTAGCTTTATAAAATTTCTTCGGGAATTCGTCTCACTGTCTTTTTCTGCATAGTTTTAGTTTTCGTTTTCTATAAAGTTTTCTATATAATTTTTTGTATAGTTTTAATAAATTACCTGCCGCGTTGGACTTTTATTTCTCGACAATATTATAAATTCTGCGACCAGCGTTCTCTTCTTAATTATCTTGTTGCGAACCCTCAAACTTGTGTAATGCCTTTTAATATATATGCGAAGCAAAAAAATCTAGAACATTGTCAAATCCTATAAACTAGTGCGGCATGTCAAATTCCGGAATGGCAAATTTTTAAGAGATGAATGAGACCCTCAGTAACACTACGCAAGAACAAGGATAACAATGGCATCTATTTCAAGAATTCTCTATCAAATGCTTCTCCGAACACCAATACATTTTCCACATCTCTCTCCCACTTCCAGCCTCTCTGTCTCCCACAACAAACCCCAAAATAGCCGAAAATGGTGCCCTGAGAATTTATATTCGATTTGAGATGGGAGGAAAGAAGATTTATGGTTCTTAATTCTCTCATAATGAAAGCTATATTGTACTTCTCATTTATGAGGTACTCTACTATTCCGTGATATTTTCTAATATCTTTTTTAACTCTTTTGTATTATTTTCCTAATGCTCTCGCCGGCGATGAGAAGCGTAGCAGGTGCGATGCGGATGATTTGCTCATATTTGCAACTATTTTCGCCATTTAGCGAAACCATCAGTGATGACATCGGAATGAACAGTTTGGAGACCCCTTACGCTTGAGACGAAGCCAGCCAAACCAGTAATAGTAGAGCTGTTAGAAGAAGAATTAATTGCATAAAAATTATCAAAACCATTCAGAAATGTAAATTTCAATCCAATAAATTTCAGTGTAATGTGGATGAAAAATAGGATATATTCAAAACAAAAATTATTTAATTTCTTAAAATTAATTTTGCCATCTTCTTTTTCCGAAATAGGCTTTAAAGCCATTATATGTTCATATTAAAAATAGCCGTAAAACGCCATTATTAATAATTTTTCTTAACTTTCTTCTAAGGAGATTCGCTTAAAGAGAAGACGACATAATTTTATATTTGTATCTTATCAAATTATTGTATCAAATTGATGCCTATTAAATTTAATTAAAAGACTAATTTGAATGCATCTTATAAGATTTTTCATTCTGTTGTTATTATCTCCAATAATCCCATTCATAAGACATAAATTTTAAGGTAATAAATTTTCACTTAAAAAAATTATTTTTAAATCTTCTAACTGACTGGCTGATCTTTTGATTGAACATCACAAAAAAGTAATTTTCAATTTTCTGTTAATAAGTTTTAATTGATATCCCAAAAATTCTTGTGAATTCTTGAAAATTTCAATAGCTTCAAGCCTAATTATTGCTTAAATCTAAACATACCCTTGAGAGAAATGCCATATTAATGTTAATGAAAAAAAAAGAAAATATAATATTACATAAAATTTAATTATTTAATATATATATTTTATGAAATCTTTTTATTGGTTAAAAAAAATCATTCATCATAAATTTAATTCCTGCTGTTTGATGGAAAATAAGATTCAAAAGATGTTTAAGCTAATATATTCTCTGAGAATCGAAAAAAATGGCTTTGGCGAGTTGATCAGCTGAAAAACCTGAATACTTTAATGATATAACGATTTTATCGATCGTTGCAATATTAATTTTGCGGACCGCTCAACTTTCAACATTATCAATAGCCAAGGCTGATAAACTTTATCGTTTGCAAATAATAAAATTTAATAAAATTTAAATCAAATTTAAAATTGGTGAAAAAATGTAACGAGAAACAGAAGCACTTATTGGCAACTTTATTATTGAAAGGCCATTTTGTATTCGCCATGATTTGTTGAGGTCACAGTTTGACCATGTTTATTAATAGCGCTGGGTCATTCCCTATTTTTCAGTCGTTTCGACCTATTATTGTATATAGTATTAAAATATATTATTTTATTTTACTATGGTGTTTGCAGCTGAACTTTTCTAAATTATTGCAATAACGCTAATTTCTATAAAGTTGCCATATAAAAAGACATAAGGACGTAAAGATATAAATGAAATACCATATAAGGATAGAATAGCAGAATGTATTATTTCTAAATATTGTAAATACTTTCTGATCAAGAGACCTTTCTTCAATAGCTAATGGAGTCAGTGGAGCATAATCAAAAACAGTGCTGTTAGGAGAAAAAGATTTAGAGGACTACAATTGTTCATTTTCATATAGTTATTCTTTGCATATGAATAAATAAATTTATGTTTCTTAAATTCATTTAATGTTTTATTGTTCAAAAATTGGCAATTTTCAAATTAATTTTCCAAAAATTTTCTAAAAAATGTTTCTCATATTTTCTGCATTACTAATAAACGATGAAAAATTTATCACTGAACCATTATGCCATTATCAGTAGATGTGGTTCCAATGAGGCGATCTTAAGGATAATGATTCATAACTCACAAAATAACGATTTTATAATGATTTTAAGTCATTGTGGCACTTACGGAAGAGTAAAACATTAAAGAGGCTGAGCAGCCAGATAATGAAAAAAATTCAATTGAATAGGGAACTTGATCATAACAGCTGTTATTAGATTTTAATTCATATGAAGATCTTTAAACAATGAGTCTTAAATTTTTGAAGCCCCTGATCTATCTTATATATTTGTATAATTCTAATTGTGGTTTTGCATTGCCGGTTCCAAGTATTAAAAATCTGGCTGCGCGTTATGATAATCGATCCAAATCAATCTTTATTGACTGGATATTTGACGGAAATCCTCAGGGCTCGTTTTTATGATTCACTAATTTTTAATTGAATTTCTAAAATTAACCTCAAATTTAAAAAATCCTAGATTTTTTCTATTAAATACGCCTTAAAATATTATTTCTTAGGCATTTATCCACAATATTTTGCAGGCGTTAGTTACACAGTTCGATATCAGATTGTTAATAGACCAGATGCCGATTCGCATTGGAAGCAATCTCGCACGAACTTGAATCATCTTCGCCTCGACTTGCCTAATTTGAGACATGGAGATGAAATTCATGCTCAAGTGAACCTTTGAACCTTTTTGAACCTTTAATTGCATTTCCACCTAAAAATCTCAATATATAGCGAAATTAGTGGTAGTGGTAGTATTTAATTTAATGTTGTAATTCATCATTATTTAGCAATTTTCGTTATTTTATCATTATTGATGCCTGACTTTATGGGCTGTTAGATTGAAATCTCTTTGCCAGTCCAATTCTATCTCTCATCAAGAAGTAGGATTCGGATCTATGATTGCTTTAGTCGAATATGCATACCTTTCAACCATTTCACTAATTTTTAATAAGTTCTAATTTTTGTTTTATTTATTCATCATTTTCTTGATACATAATAGAATATTTTTCAAATATATAAATACTGAGATATAAAAAGAAATTTTCAAAGATTAGCAATAAGTAAGTAAACAATAAGCGTTTTTGGATAGGCTAATTCAGCTTGGTAGTATCGCTAGAAATTTTTCACAAAAGATTATTTGGCGATAGAAATGCAGAAAATACTGTTGTAAATATTGCGTTTATTGCATGAAATAATAAATTTTTACCAGAATATTTCAATGATTCAGAATTATTTGGAAAAGAAATAATCTACTGAACTGTTTTATCTGCTAACTGTCTTTTTTATATAAATGAAAATGAAACATATAAATGAAACATTTCTTAAAATTTAATGGAAAATAATTTAAAGGTGAGAGCTGAAAGAGGAGGCCATGTAATTGAAGATTGGTCTCAAACATTGATCATATCAGTATCGAGAAGGCTGCTTGTTGATAATTTAAGTGTTGATGACAATGGATTTTTGCCACCACTTGATTTCACTGCTATTATCTTGAGTCCATCAAGTGTTCGCCTTGAATGGACTCCAAACAATCCGAATGTTGAAGGTTATAAAGAAATTATTTTTATGAATTGAGAGTCTTCTATAGCTAAAGGAGAAATCAAGTAGATGTATTAAACATTGAAGATTTCAAAAGTTAAATCCGAAAATTTCCTAGATTTTCGTGAAAATTCTAAAACTGTTTTCAGGATTGCATTATATTATAAATGTGAAGCAATTAACATCGAAGACTGGTGAACCACTTTTCCAACGACAGGTTGTTGAGAATTTTCCTATTTTTCTAATATTTAAATTAATATAAAATATTTGCTTTTGTCTGATAATTTGCTGAATTTCGAAATATGATAAAAGTTGAAGGAAAGCAATCGTCTGCACTTTTGAAATTAAAAGAATGTTACACTGAGTTTGCAATTGACAGTTGGCTGACCGCTCTCAATATTTCGCAAGTTCAGACCTTTTAATTGATAATTTAGTATTAAAATAAGAGCGACATTGAGGCAATAAAATTGTATAAGATTTATATATAAAGGATTGAATATCTTAGAATTAGAATTTAAGTATTTTTTAAGCTTTGTTTACATATTTGGATAAATTTTTATCCTTATTCAACGTCCTTTTCCTAAAGGTACTTTCGAACAATTTTTGTAATCGCGAAATCAAAATCAAAATCAAAATCGAAATCAAAATTCTTAAGTTTTTCTATAAGCTATTTGATGATATATAATAATTTCGAATATTACATAAAATGAATTTTTTACCCTTCTTACGATTTTGAATTTTTGAGAAATTCGGAAGTCTCATAAAAGCAACTTCTCATAAAAATCATATAAAAATTTTAAATTTGTGAAAATTTTTCGCGTGAAATTCACCTTAATATTGCTTCCAAGAAATTCGAATAGAATATAGAAAAAATCGGCGATTAATTGGCTGTAAAAATAATTTAAACTTTAAAAACATTCCTTAAGCCTTTTCACATTTCTTCTTTTTCAAAAAGAACTAAATTCTACAGTGTTTTATTTTGTAATTCTGGTAATAATTCTAAAATTAAATAAAATTCTAAGTTTGCTGGTTTTGCTGGCTTCTAGATAATAAGTCTCTTTAGCTTAAGAGTCTCTTGGTAATATATAGGGTAAGTGCGGGTGGATCTCCGTTAGCCGAATTTCAGTTTTAATGGCAATTTTCCATCAAGTGACAAGAATGGACCAAATCTGCATTCGTTGCTTTCAAGATTATTTATATATCATTTAATAATTCACATATATATATATATATTTATTTGTTTCCTCATATCAGCCAATGTTTATAAATTTAAATCAATTTGAACCCAGATCATTAATGTTTAAATCATTATATTCGATAAACGCCGTTGTTTTCTTAAATACTTTAGTGTTCTTTCTCTTGTAAAATCAAATGCAGTTTTACTCATATCGGAATTTGCAGATCAAAGTTGTTGCGAATAATTTTGCTCTAGGCAATTTAAAACCGGGCGAACATTACGAAATGACAATTCGAACAGCTCTCAGTCCTGAACAAATGTCCGATACTGCAGCTATTGTCGAAATAACTATGCCTAAAGGTTTTTAGCAATATTTTATTCTATTATATTTTCATTAAATTTTAGCAAATAGAAAACCAATCAGTAGGAAATTAAACAAGCTAAAGTTTTACTTAGCTCATAATTACTAAAAAAATAATAATATGAAACAAATATAATTAATTGGCTCGACTACTTCATTATATTTGGGGAAAAATGCTGATAAATGCTGTTGCAGATGATGAATATTTTGAGGTGGGCAATCTTGTTATCAGTAGTCACTTCCAAAGCAGTGGACAAGGAATTGTCAATCTCACCTGGGATGTGCCACCTCACATCCAACGAAAAATTAAATGTAAGTAATTAAATGTAAATAATTCCACTGTTAAAATTTTTATATGACATATTCTTTTTCTTCAATATGCAACTGTCAATTATCATGCAGGAAATCATTTTTGCTTTGTCCTAAACAGGTTTTAGATTTATATTTTTTCTCGTACCTTCTTGATAAAACGTTAAAACCAAATGCACGAGAACCTTATAAACTGATTCAACAATATGTCAGATAATGCAGCTACTGATTCAACATTTTAAGCAAAAATTTTAGAAATTTAGTAATTTTAGTAAGTTCACTATGCACAGAAACTGGTTACAATATTGATTAAAAATTCATGGAAGACCTTATTGATTGCACTTTGCAGCTTATGATGTCGAATATAAGGAAATGAATGATAATAATTGGCAAAAATTGCAATTTATTGGACAAATTCCATCAGCAACCTTAAAGAATTTGAAAAGGTCTTAAACTAACCTATCTTATTTCTTTTATAGTTTTATGATGTAGAATATGTGCAGATTAATGACTTCTTCTTAAATAATGAATTTTTCAGTGGCACAGAATATTTATTAAAGATAAAAACAACTTTGCACGGTGATGTTTCTACTGAAAGTGGTCATTTCAAATTTCGAACACCCGAAGGTTATTTTCGCTTATTTATTAAATTAATTGTTATTAATTTATTAATTACTAATTTATTAAATTATTTTTTCAAATGGGGTTTTTTTTAGGCCATTTAGCTGCGATGAAATTATTAAATGACCAAATATATTTTTATATTATATAGATTATACTTACAAATCATTAAATTATTTATATTAATAGATTTTTTCCAGAAATTTTGCACGTAATTTGAATTTTTTAGTCCTAATGAATCCGATCAACAAAGTTGATGTTATCTACACAAATGAAATGGATTCTGTGCGATTACATTGGGTATTAGAACCGTCGTATGTTATAAAATTTTTCAAAATAAATGCAATTAAATCAACAAGAACAACAGTAAAATTGGATAGGGAGGGAAAATGTTCTAGGGTGTTTTCGCTATTTTTTTTTATATTGTCCACTAGTTTGTTGCCACATGGCCCCCTATTGTTGCTGCTTGCGCATGCACTGAGTAATGCATTTTAACTACATTTCAGTTTATTGTATTTAAGATCTAAACAGTGTAATATTCATAAGAACCATGCAGAAAATATAGCCAAATTCTGTAAAAAAAATAGAATATTACAACAAATCATATTATCGAAAAATAGATAAAACTGTCATTGGCAATTTGAAAAATGTTACCAGCATTTGCAATGAGCTTTGGGCATGATTTTAAAAAATGTTTGAGATAGAGACGAAATAAAAAAATATCACGAGGCAACATCACCCAGTAAATATCACCTGGTAACTTATTCCAGTATAAAATATTTTTAAGAAGAATTAAGATAAGAAAATTCTTTGTGGGAATTCTTTTGTACGATGACTTTATGAACTCCAGCTCCAACCCATTATTTTCCGTGCTGAAATTCAAGATGAATAATGAGCATAGAAAAATATAAATTATGCGAATAAAATAGAATAAGTAAATTTTATAAGATTTTCTTTCTATAAGCTTCCATTATTTCTAGTTAGGTTTGCTTGGCTGGTTTGTCAGGCAAGGTTAATTTTAAATTTGATATAAATGAGTCTCCAGTATTATCCGGATTTCTGATGTATAGCTCCCTGAATAAGAGAAGTATAACTCTAGTATTGAAATGAAGCCAATAACCCACGGAAATATTCTATTTGCTGGTGAATCAAGATTGTAAGATTTTAGCTTAGATTTATTACTTGAAGATTCAGAAACTGTATAGAGTAGGAAATATTTCTTTAAAAATTTTTGTAAATGTGGACGAAAGAATGTTTCATACTTGGATGAACTTGTATAAACTACAGTTTCAAATTATTGTCACCGTATATAATTAGAGTAAGAACCTTATACATAAAAAATCTACAAATATTCGATTCTCTAAGCACAAACATTCGATTTTCGACGTGTTTTTAAAAAATGTCGTATGCTGTTAAGTTTCCCTTTGAAAAAAGTTTTCCTTAGAGACGAACTAAAAAAATATCACCAGGTAACATATTCCAGTGATTAATATTTCTAAGAAATTACTTTCGGTGCTAAATTTTTAAATTTTGAATTTTGAGTTTTTGTTGAGCATTTTTTGAACATTTAAATTTTTGATTTTTTTTGGTTCTTCAAAAGTTATAATAATCGTAATGGAGAAATAATCCAAAAAACTACTGAATTTCTAAATATTCTACATTATTTCGGATTTTTCTGGGAAAAATTCGGGAAAAATTTTCATTTCAAAACGAATATTGAAATAAATGTTGTTTTTAAAACCTTGTTTCAACTAATTCACCATATTTTTTAGACCCTTTATCGCGCCTCATATTTACATCTAAGTCCGAAAATAAAAGTGTTTTCTTTTTTTTTATTATTTGGAAATTGATGAAAATAACGAATGTTTAAATTTTTGTATATGAAGAATTATCGCTATAAACGAAGTGTTCGGTTATGATGTTTATTTAACTGAAGATAAGGATCTGCCAGAATCACAATGGAAATACCTTTATTCAAGCGAAAACTCTGTATCTGTAAATGCACTTAAAAGTGGAACCACTTATTATATTAAAATAAATGTGCGCAAAACGGATGGAACTGTTGTGCGTTCACCAAGCATTTATCGCTTTAAAACAATGGGTATTTTTTTTTTTTTTTTTATTATAAAACTATGATCAAATGTTCCCAGTCTTCTCCTTTTTAAAATGCCATAACTGGTTGCAAATTCTAATGGGTGTAAAATTAAAATTTCTAAACTTCTTGAAATCTCCGACAATATACCTGGAAATGACAAAAGCCACTCTTTTTCCATCGTCTAAACCTATATATATAGCTAGGCCGTCGATGGGCTGCAAAATGGTCCTTAACTTTATCAATATCTACTTCTAAATTCGATCTCCTTGCTTTCGATATCATCACAAGGCTTGATAATGTTTTCAAATGTTTGCTAATTTTAATGATTTGAATTTCGAGATATCCGAGAAGAAATGTAGGATTATAGAAATTTAGGATAAATGTAGAAAGAAATGTAAGAAATGTAGGAAATGTAGGACTAAATGCATTTTTGGTTCGAAGGGTTCTCATTCCTTCCTTTGTTTTTTGATTTTTAATTATGTAACTTTCATATAATGAAATCATTACTAGTTTCTCGCAGATAAATGTTAACATAAAAGAGAAGGGAGAAAGCTATATCAACACTGTCAGAGAAGACTGCATAGTATAAACTAAGTTGTACCTTTCAAATTTTATTGTTGAATGAATGAGTGAATGAATGAACGATTAAATTGATTAAAATCTCACAAAATCACGAATGGTTTGTTAGAAACAATTTTCGACTCACCTATATTTGAACCAAAAAGCTTTCAAATACCTTGTTATATTTAAGAATACCCTAATTTAATGGAAATGGCTAAAGCAAGTGTGCTGGAGTATCAAAATATTGGGTTTGGACGGGTTAATGTTTCCTGGACTTATCCATGGAATATCAGAAGTTATGTTATTGGTGAGGATTTTTTACCACTTAATAAGTTTCTTAAAGTCGTTTTTTGAATTCTCAGTTAATTGCTCTAAAAGTAAAACACAGGTGATTTCTCACGTTTATATAGTAGAATGATATTATTTGCTCCATTTAATTAAATATGGTAAAAAATTTGTCCAGCGGTTCAGCAATAGAAAGTGAAGTACTATCTGAGGAATATTTGCGATATTACATGCTCTTTGATTTCAACAAATAAATAATAAAAATGGCAACAAATTAGATACGAAGTTACTGGAAACAGTGGATATGTGATTTTCGAAATGTTGAAGTGGTGTTTTCAGTTTATAATACAAGGATCTGATTATGACTCTCTGCGCTCCACGGCAGAAACTGATCAATGTCAAATATCGGATGAAATCGGTAAAAAACAGGTTACGACAGAAAAATATCGAGCCATCTTCGAACCACCGAGAAATTGAATAAGACTAGTGTTTAACTTACCAAAGAGTGTTCAACTTACCAAAGAATATGCTTCGATATATGCTTCGCTTGTTTCTAGTCAAAAAAGGCAACCTTTATTGGACGGAATTGATGGCTATGAAAAATAGTCTACGATAATCATAAATTCCAATGATTATCAGCAGAAGAAATATAAATGGCAACCGATAAAGCCAACATTCATGGCAGAAAAATGCTACTATATCAGTGGTGGAGAAATAATTCATTCATTGACTCAAAGTATCATATTTAATGTCCACTGTAAGCACCTCTTCCTTCCTTAAGAGCAAATTCAATAGCTGAAAGGTATATTACTCCAAAGTGACAACAGAAAACTCCAGGCGTCAACAATAGATGCCAAAAAATCAAAGAATTTGGTTGCAAAATTGTCTCTGTCTTATGAACCCTAATGCCATGTCATCGTCTTTCTGATTTCCATTGCTTCTGTAACTATTTAATAAAAAGAAATTCCATTCTTTTGATAATGTAAAAAACAACTTTGAAGAATATTTCAAATCCAAAGAAGCTTCCTTACAAAAAGAAAATCGTGAAATAATTGCCAGGCGAGAAAAGGCTATTGAAAACTATTAATTACCTAACTTTTTTGGTAATTTTTTGAAAATTTTGATTAAAATCGGTATGAATTATTTAATGACCCATTATTTTCATATATAAGCGAAATAATAAATTCCAAGAATGCACAACTAGCTGCACATTTTGATTAATCGACAAAACATTGTGAAAAATTGAATGTTATTTTCAGCGTAAAAATTGATCCTGTTCTAATGTTAATTTTTTAGGTTCGACCGTTTACTACACTGATCGGCAAGAACTGCCGTTGCAACAGTGGAATCGAATGGACATATATAATGCCGATCAAGTAATTTCGTCTAAAAACTTTTATCACCTCGGTCATGATCATCCTCAGCCTCGGATCGTCAGAGGCCTGGGAGATTGAGATGCACAGTACCTTGGCTGTTCCTAATGGTACTCTTCTGGACAGAGATCTCTGATGCTGTTCCTAGAATCTCCAAAGCCGTTTTTCTCGTTTAAGAGTCACAGTTCCAGGTGCTCCAATTATCGCTGGAATTACTTTTATTTTTCACATCTCTAATTGTTCTTTTAGCTCGTCGTATTTCTCACATTCCTTTTTTCTGACGTTCTTGCCACTTGGTATTGCTATATCTATCACCAGTGCTGATTCTGATTCTTGTCTATTACTACGATATCTGGTTGATTGACCAGTTTTTCTCTCTGGATGGAGAAGTCCCACAGAATCTTCGCTTTACAATTTTTTTTAAGAAATCTATTTAGTCTTACAAGGCTCCAAGCCATATATCGAGCAGATATTCCTGTATATGGTGCCAACTACTTGGGTTATGCCTTTTAGTGTATTTCTTGCTTGCATTTTACATTCTGCCACTATATTTTGGACTACTTCAGACAATCTGCATTTTTTTACATTGATTTTGAGTACAATTCTCGGTTGACACATATTTGCATTTCCTTATAACTGCCAGCAAAAAGGACTATATCATCAGCATATTCAAGGTCTGCAGTACCATGCTCTGGACTGATTTGCACATCTCTTGAGTGCCAACAAGCGATGCCCATTATCTATAGCATATATGAATACTGTAGGGGAAAGCACTCAGTCCTGATGGACACCAGTTCTTATTTCGAAGAAGTCTGTCAGTTCCCCATATACAAAAAGCTGTGCCAGGGTATGCTGATAAAATGCCCCTTTATAAGCCTAGTGACCTAGTGATCTTCTCTAGGACTTTCCAGAACGTTGCTCTATCAAGCGAGTCGAAGTCAGCTGTAAAATTGATGAAGCAAGTGACGGTGGGTTGTTGGCATTTAAAGCGATGTTCCAGCACCTTTCCTAGCGTTAAGGTCAGCGCAGCTGCGTCCTGGTCTGGATATAGCTTAAAAGAATCTGCTATCTCGTGTTGTCATGAGTTTATTGAGTAAAAGGGAAGAATATATTTCCAGAGATATCTAGTGGGCTGATTTTCCTCTGTAATTATCGCCGTACATCTCGTTATCTTTCTTAGAAATTGATTGCTTTCCTCCAGTCTTTTGGTACTATTTCCTTTTGCCAGAGAACATTTGTTGAAGGTGAGTTATGAACGATAATGGACAACATTTGAATTTTATTGCTCTTAAGTTTATGGATTACAGAAATTTTTTCTTCTTCTGAGTGGTTCACAGTTGCAAAGGTAAGGCTCGACGAGCGAATCAGTTATGTCCGAGATAAGGGATCGCACATCGTAGTTAAGTTTGAACCTTAAAAATTTCCTTCCATCTTATGAAGCGATCCTTAATAGTCTTAACAAGCGCCCCATTAATATCTCGTATCATTTCTGGCTCTTTCTTATAGTTTCTTTGTGAAGAAGGCGAAACAGTTTCCTATTATCACCTAATCGAGCAGTCATTTTCAAAGCCAATCGCTGCAATAGCGATTTCTATCTCTTCATGCTGCTGTCCGTTATAATTCTTCGAAGCACCCGATAATCAGAATTTTCTGATGTTCAAGTATTGGCAGCTTTTTCAGACAATTGGTCATTTGCTTCCGATACCCAACTAGCACACTTTCTACTAATATACCCTAATGTAGAAGTGGCTGACTCTTATAGGTATGTCTTTGGTTGAGATCAGTATTTATCTACCGTTCCCGAGATATCATTGACGTTCATTGCACTGAGGTGTTTCAATAATTCGGTTTGAAATATGCTTATTGTTCTCGGATCTTTTAATTTGAGATAATTGAAAAGATACGTTGTTTGTTTCGACTTGTTGGCTAATTTAATGTGAATCTTGGCTCAAACCACAACATGATCTGGTCCATGACGGTTATCAGTTTAAGCGCCCCGATAAGAACGACTGCCAATGTAGAACTCTTCCAGATGTGACTGATTAATATATAGTCAATCTGATTGGAATATTGGTTAATCGAAGAGTTCTACGTAACTATATGTCTTCTCCGAACCCTAAAGCATGTATTAGTAACAAACAGCTGGTGCTATTCCGCAAAACGAAGAAGGCGTTCTCCATTGGCGCATTGGATCCCGATGCCACATTTGCCAACTACCTAGTTTATCATGGTTGCAACATGAGTATGCGCACACATTCCAGTCCTCCCCGTTTATGACCATGTCATTTATCTGCAGAGACGTTGTTAATAGTTCAAGCTCCGCATAGAAGTTATCCTTTTTGCGGTCATCTGCGCATGAAGTTGGAGTATATACATTGATGACAGAAATATTGCAGAACTTTCCTTTCCTTTGAAATGCATGTACCCAATACGATCATTTAATGGTTTCCATTCAATAAGAGCAGATCGAGCCTTTTCAGACATGACACCAATTCGCCCCAAGTTATACGAGACACCACTGTGATATAGTCAATATCTTTGCTCAGAACCAGGTTTACTCGGGAGCAGACATAAGGAAGACAGACTTCCAACAAATAGGCCACATCTACGCGGTATTTAGAGAGGGTGTGGAAAGTGATCGCTTGACTTTTAACATTCATAAACGTTCCAAGTAGCTACAGCCAGCACATCATCACGCTTGCAAAATGCATAGGCTCTCGCCTCCCTTGATGGATTTTGAGTAATTATCCCGCTTCTCAAGCACATAATAATTTAACTATTAGTCGGTATATGTTATTAGTATATATTAGTATATTATTTAATATAATATATCGTCCAATTCAATATATTAGTCAAATTAAACCTAAAATTTCACAAAATATCCTTCATTATCGAAAGCCATTTTCAGAACTTTGTTGTGCTAAATAACCTTAAACGATCAACGAGGCATTATATTCGGATTGTTCCGAAAACTCGCGCCAATGTGAATATCAACTATCCAGTCGAAATCTTTGATATTATTGCAGAAGGTAAACTATTTACAAGTTCTTCATTAATTTTCATCACAATCTGTCGATTGGTTTCCGATTTATGGATGCAATGTGGGCCACTTCTTTTCTATATTAGAATTCTTAATTTTAATGCAGTATAAATGCATGAATATTTCTCAGTTTATGAAGACGAATAGATGGCATTTTTTGAGAAAAACGAAAATTCGATAGATTGAAAAACATCGATATCAGCATAATGCAAAAATATATTCAAAGAAAAGGAAAAGAAAAAATGAGAAAAATACAATTGAAAAAATTCTAGGAGTTAAGAAGATAAAGAACCGGTTAGTACACATCACTGGTTAGGCCACTCCACACTCCACTAGTTGTTAATATGATGAGAAAAATTTGCCATGAAATAAATTATTTGGGAATAGAAGATAGAAGCCTCAGGTAAGTCCTTAGGACCACTCGGATTTTTCAATGACAGGCTTTGCTAAGAATCACCAGTGTTAAAAACAAAGGTTCGTAACTTGGAAAATAATTCACGTTTTCACGTTTATTTTATTCACGTTTAGCAAAAATGAAATTTACTTATCGTTCTTCTATACTTTGATTAAAAATTTTTTTCAGATGACAATCGAAATTATAATCAGTCATTAAATTATAGAGAACGAAACTTCTTGCATGAATTCCGCGAAAATGGGTTAACTTTGAAATCATGTGATCCCACTTTGTTTAAGGTTAGCAGTCATTTAAGTAAATCATTTGCATATTAAATTTTCAATCCAAAAAAAGCCAAAATACAAATAGAATATTTAAAAACAAGCAGCTTTTGGATAACTCGGATTTAAACTTTTAGCGAATATGTGGGACAACAGATCGATGTGTTCGCATAAATAATGGATCGAATAGAGGATGGTGCGTTCCAGAAGTACTAATAAAATCTATTCTAGTTTCTTAAATCATTTTTAGACTTAAATCATTTTTTTCTTTATTAATTTCTTTTTTCATATTTTTCTCGTAATTCTTTCATCGATTTGAGCGATTTTTCCATATTAATATTTATATGATTAAATTTTACAAAATGATTTTTTAAATTCAATTTTCAATATAAATAACAGTTCCAAATAGTTTCCGCAATTTATTTCTTGTTCTTTTTCTAAAAAAATTTTAAAAAAATACCTAATTTTCTTCATTCATATTTTTTCCAATTCCAAATTTTTATTTTGAATCTGAAATGTAGAAATTGGGACAAAAAAAATAAAATTAAAGGAAAAAACCACCGTAGATAAAAAATTTATTACATGCATAATAAATATTTATATAAATATTTACATTGAATTCAAAGCTACGATCAAATAACAATAAAAATTATAAAATAATAACAAATAAATGAATAAATGCAACCGCTCAAACGATATTCAATTTAGAATGATCATTTAAGAAAAAGTAGGAAAATAGCGAGAAAATAGCGAAAAAGAAAATAGCGAGAGCGGTCTTTTTCGTATATCCTAAGCCATTGTCCAAACTGTTCCAGAAAAATATTCAGGGAAAGTCGGAAAAAAAAATAAAATCGAAAGCACTGCAAATTATCTGCATTTTCGACTTATCATTTCTTTTCATTATGCTTGCAAAGTTAAGTGAAATAAATTTTGAAAAAATTCCAACAAATGAAAGTGAGATAATAAAATTAGAAATAAAATAATGTAACAAAATAATTAAAATAATTAAGAGCTGACAAAAAACCCGTTCAATTCCATTTTTCGGAATGGATAAATGCATACAAATAAATGTAAATTGCGACGAATCGTATCATGATTCATGATACGAATCATGATTTTCAATTTTTTCGTCATTTTTCAATTTATCAATGTACGTTAAAAGCACCATTTTTTTAATATTATACAAGCATGAATTCTCAGAATATATTGCAAAATCATCGTTGACCTAAGAAATAGCAGATTTATGACCCCACCAAAGATTTTCTTTAATTAATGGGTCTAGATTTGATATAGATGGAGGTCGCTGTGTAAATAGAAGGCCTGATTTTCCAGCAGCAAAATTAAGCAATGATGATGACTTTCCTGGTTTCGTCAAACTTAAAGACCTATGTTTAGGCGAGTTAACAAGGGAACGCGTAACTCTTGAAAAGGTTTTCACTGGTCGACTGTTTGATGATCCTGGAAGGTTTAAAAATGTTCTGATAGGTGCGATCCTATCCAATTCATTCTCTCTAAGTGGTGATGAGTCCCATGGCGGCCTTCTCTTAACATGCAAATTAATGAAATCAGCTAACTCTCTATTTAGACTATTTTTTCTAACAGTGTTGGATAAATATTCAGTGTTGCGCATTTCCTTAGAATATTTTCTAGCTGTATTGTATACTTCATTGAAAGCCATCTTACTGGCGTTAAGAGAAGTGGATCCAGAAGTCGGTGGTTTTTTATCAAAATCATTTCTGTTTTCCTGACATTGTTTTCGATGATAATTTCTTTCAGCGCATACATAATTCTTTTCCTCTTTTTTACCTTGTTTTCTCCGCACATCTGATATATTCTTGAAATTGATATTCTCGAGGAATTGGTTAGGGAGAGGTTTACGTCTAAAGTGTCTAACTTTTTTAGCGCTACAACGAGTAGTAGATGGGCAAGACGTTGAAGTCGGCAACACCTCTTTGTTTTCATTTAAATGCTCAACACTCTTTTCTGAAATACATGAGAGTTTCCGACGAAACTTTTTTCGAATAGTGTTATCATTATTGTTTTGGTGGTTTGCACTGAGAAAATTCTTATCTGATCGGTATCCAGTATACAGATCGAAATCAACACCAGAATTTCGGAATACCAGAGCTTGACGTCGATTAACAGTAGAATGACCATTACGTTCTGACAAATTACCAATTATTTTTGTTCCAGATTCGTTTAAATCAATAGATTCTATGGGTTTAAATATATTTTCGGTCGAATTTTTTAGTTTAGCTCTTTCTTCACTCAAACATTTTTGAAAATGAGATTTTACTTCTTGAATTTGCAAATATAGATCAACAGTTTTAGCAAATTCTGAGGCTGTTGTGGGACGTTCATCATCTTTGGTGCTACCCTTTTCCTTTTCGCATTGTCGAGGCTTTTCATTAGAAGAAAACTCCATATCGAGGTCAGAATTTTCATTTGTTACCGAAGTAGATTTGCTAATGTTAATAAAATTCTGTTTACCTTCTTTTCTCTCTGAAATCTTTCCTTTTTCAGTTAGTTTTAAACTTTTATTATTGTCTTTAGCATAGCTTTCATACAGTTTTTGTTGATCCTTTGCTGTTCGAAACTGATCAACTTTTGGTGCTACTTCAGTTTTTTTGTTCAGTGGTAGAATTTCGTCATCATTTGAATCTACAGAATTTTTCGAAATTTCATCAAGCTTTCGCTGTCCTTCACGAGCGTCAACCATCATTTCTAATGAATAATCGCTATTCTGTTCTTCTAAAATTATGTAAGTAATCACTCATTAATTAAAAGCTTTTTTACTAAATAAACAAATGGTATGTTGTTATCTTTTCTGTTAGGATTCACTTAACTCGCTATGTCAATACGGTCAAAAATTTTTGGCAGAGAATCACTTGGTAATAAAATAGAAGGCAGAGCATCACCCGGATTTCTTAAATGGTTTAGAATTTCCTTCTGTAAGGTAAATCATTGATTCTCTATTGTCTCAACAATGTCATTGGTAATTTACGCACTATCTTTTTTCCATTCAATGGAATAGCCAACTGCAATTTCGAATATTCGATGTCAACCAACAATCTTGGTATAAGATCCATCAGTCCTAATTTTACATACAGCCTGTTATACTTACATACATTAACATACATTTTCCCTGTTGCTCGCATTTATTTGCAAAAAAAATATTTTTAAAGCCTGTTATACTTGCTGTTTTGCAAAAAAGATGCTTTAAATAAAAAGAAATCCAGTTCTGGTGCCAGCAGCTATGCATATATTACGGACAATACAAAGACATTAACATTTTATGATAAATCTTGGCTCAAAACCTAAGGTCTAAAATCCAATGAAAATAACGTAAATTTTTCTTAATCTTTCAAAATTAACACAGTCAATGTTCAATTTGCCTATTTAATTTTGTCTTGCTGGATTATTGTGGTCCTTCTTTAATTTTTAATTTTTATAGAATTTAGGTCTTACCAATTTTGAACCATACATTATCAGCCAAAGTTTTTTTTTTTAAACGCATTAAAAGATACCATATATGGATTCATTTCCTTTTATAACGTACAATTCCCATATTGTAGGACTAGATTTTTGGGAATTAGTTTCATTCACATCTAGTATTTCCGAAGGTTTCGCATTATTTTCCACTACTTCTAGTATTTTCTCGTGGATTTCTTCAGGCAAAACCTTAAAAATCAAGCAAATTTAAAAAATATTCAATGTCTAAAAAGTATTTTTAAACATATTTTCAAAAATACTTTCAAACATCATTCAATATTTCTAATATTGTTTTGTGAAAAAATGATTACATATTCTAGCAAGATGGTCGAATGATATATTGCTAATGATATATACATTAATCATGATGGGAAAAGAAATGAGTTGTGCATGAGCCAGGGAATAAAAAAAATATTATATTAACTGTGCAATTTTATATATTATATTATATTAAATGTGCAATTTCTTAGTAGTAAGATCAGATAAATAGAGTCGAAGATAAAGAAATGAGTTTACTAGTAACAACTTTATTGTTTCATTGTCCTTAGGCTTTTGTGCTTATTTATCATGTATTTGGATGACATGTATTACGAAGAATATAAACGAACGTATGAAGAGCCATAAGAAGAACACGATAGAAGATTAGAATAATTTAATAGAATAATATATTGATGAAAAAAAGATGACAAAAAATTTTAATTTCTTACTGTTGTAATCATGGAATGTGATGATGGTGATTTCATTGGACTACATTCAGATTGCACTTTTTCCTCACTTAATTGTATCATAAGAGATTTTGGTTTCGATATTTCCTCATCAGGAGAATTTCTTTGATTGTTTTCTTTCAGAAATATACTTTTTAGACTGGGTTGACGGGCTGTAATCATTTCATTAGCGATTATTTCTTCTTTCCCTATGCCTTCCATTTTTTTATCGGCGAAAATTGCAGTTTTTATTGAGCCATCGATCTGTTGTGGGAAAAACATGTTGTTAACGGTTTTATCTGTAGTGCAACTCCAAACATCCATACTATGACATTGTATAGTTTCTTTCATTACTTTCGGATCATCTTTTATGATACCTTTGTTCGATTCAACATCAGATGAAACTAAATTCATCTGAAAATTTTTAGATAATATAAAAATTATGGCAAAATTTTATAGCTTTTATATGTACCAATTCTTTTGGTTGCCTCATTTAGAATCTATAGATCAACGGAAAAACCTCAAACCATTTATCATCTAGGATTTTTGCAATATAAAAAATTATCATAACATTTTCATTTGAATTTTGAAGGACCCTGTTTATTAGGCATTTGTTAAATAAGACATTAGATTAATTTCATTTATTTGCAGGAATATCACTTATAAATAATAATGGCAATTTTTACGGCTAAATAATCTAATCTTAATAATCTTTATAGTTTATTAAAAACAATCTTTTTGTTCCTTTTGTTCATATCTTGTGTTCATAATCTCCTACTTTTTTCACAACCAAAAGCTATGAAAAATCTAAATCTGAACTGAAATGCTCACCTTATCTTCACAAAACTTTCCAATTCGACGTTTAAAGCGTTTGCATAAGCAAAATAAACAAAGCAGTAATAATAAAAATATTAATAGTAATAAAAGAACGAGCAAAATCCAGAAATTTATGCATGAGCCAAAGATTTTCATACAGCTAAAACTTTGTAAATGAAACTTTGCAATTTCATTTTTTCTTTAATTTTTATTATTCTGAAAGTCGGCATTTTGCTTCTTTTGGTTTGCATTTGGTTTGGTTTGCAAGTTTTAAATTTAGTTTTATTAATATAAGAGGAAATCATATATCCAAAGAACTTCGATAAACGGTCGATTCTTTCAAATGATTTAATGAAATATTTTTGACAATGCCTATCAGCACTCAATTATTTAAATTAATAAAGAAAAATATCATCTAGTTAAATCCAACGAAAATAAACATACGATGATGGATATATACATCTTCGACCTCTTCCATTTGAAGTGTCATTTGAACCTATTTTACATGAACATTTATAATATAGTCCATCTGGCAAGCAGTTAGCATTTTCATCGCAATCGTTCAATGTTGGATCGCTGCATGCTGAGTTTTCAATCTCTAAATGTTGTCCGTATTAATTTTCCAAGTCGACGTTTAAAACATTTGCATAAGCAAAACGAACAAAGCAGTATTCATAATATTAATATTAATTTAATATTAATATTAATATTATATTAATATTGATATTATTAATATTAATTTAATTTGCCCACTTAATTTTCTGTAATTTCATAAGAAATTTATAGTTTTCGAAAATTTTAACGCTTTTAATTGAAGTTTTTTCCTTTCTCTCAGCTTTTTCATGATAAAGGTCATCTTATTAAAACATGCTATAGAACGATCTCTTTCAACCGCACTCTCTTATTCTCGATATTCATTAACACTTTCGAATCCTACACTGATTGATATTTGTTAAGTCCTATTGCTGCTCCCACTGGTTTTCTGCGCTCCTATCTATTATATTTCCTTTATATGTTTCGTTAATATTAACTGGCATCCTTCAGAAGAATATATGTAATTTTTGGCGATTATTATTAATTTTATTATAAAATAATTTTATCATAATTTTATTGTAATTATTGATATTATTATTGTTATTAATTTTTAGGATGTGTAATTGAGACTACCTTGTTGTTTTCGAACATTGGCACAAATACTAACCAGGCTAATTATGATGTAAATTTATATAGCATTTCATTTCAAAAATTTAAAATTTAAAAAATCACCGAAAATGGTTGTCGAATTTATTAGCTTTTGTTGGAGAGAATCGATGAAATCGGTTAAATTGCATGCTCCACAGTTCGTGTTAACTATCAATTTTTCCCCATTGTTATGACGAACACAAAAACTATACGGCAAATTATGTGAAGTTAACTGAAAAATTTGCTTGAATAACTGAAAAGTGCAAATTTGGAAAATTCGGCTTCATTAGGAGCAAGGCAAAGGCAGTAATAGAGAAAAGCAAAAGGAAATATATTTCATAATAATTACCTCATATATGGCTAAATAAGGACGATCGACGTCCTCTGATGGAATCCCTTCACATACATCACCAATGCTTACACCGAACGTGGTTAAATTAATTTCTAAAATTATTTAAAATAATTTCTCACAGTTTTGGTAAAGTTTTTTATCATTTATAAATTATTTATTTTCATAGAATTCGCGAAAAACTGTACCTAAATTTTCATCAAATCCTTTTATAACTGAATTCGCACAAGAAATTTACGAATCCACTACAGAAACTTTCATAATTTCACAACAAATAATTATTTGTTTCTATTTCAATATCCCAAAAACATTTAGTGTATATGTTTTCATCCTATTCTAAAAGTTTCCACCATTACTGGTTAATTGATACAATTGGCTTTAAAGGTAGGCTTGGGCCGCTCGGTTCGATGTCATATACCAACATAATTTACTCCTTTTTCCGGTCTTTAAGACCATATATCGAGACGATGGTCTTGATTGGTGCTTCTCTTGAATATCCAAATGGCGAGAATCAAATCCTGCCGGTGAAAAACAATATGGTCCAACAAGCGACGACGCTATATTATGTAGCTGATAATTGATAATTGAGCAAAAATGCATGTGAGATTTTTTTTAGCCGGTCATATTAGATCTATCATACATATGCATGATCAAAAGTAGATTCTTAATCTTTTATTCTCATTGGCCATATTTCATAACTATGCAACAAAACGATAGGCTGCCGGAGATATGCGAGCCTTCGTTTTAATGGTGATTTCGCACCAATTTCATAGCGGTTTCGCCAGACGAAAGAACATATTGCAAGTTGCGCTGTTGCGCTGCAATTTCGTCTTTCACTTGGTTTCTGGTAATAGAAGGACCTAAATTAAATGAAATTTTCCATTTCCTCAAGCGGTGACGAATTAACAAAAATGCTCTTTAAGACTAAAAAACATTCTTTTTAATTGTATTAATGAGTCCGATTGTTGAGACATTATTGTCTATCATCTCTTGCACTTCCTTATAGCTTTCAACAAGAAGGGTTTCATTATTCAAGATCTGTCATTTTGGTTCAATTTTTTTGAATGCTGATGTCCATAATCAGATAAGTAAATAGTGGAAAGGGCGTTATCCTGATAAAGATCAGTTCCATTTCGAAAGGATCTATTAGTAAATACAAATCTATGCCGAGATACCTTGGTAAAATGTTTTTGTGAGTAGAATGAACATCAGATTCCATCTCATTCAGAGCGCCGTTCTATCAACTGAATCAAAAAGCGGCGGCAAAATCACTAAAACAAATGAGTTCTGTATATTTGTAGTGATAATCTAACACTTCATAGCGTGAACACCCGCTCTGATCTAAATCTGCTTCCTACTATCTCTTTCACAAGCCTATTCAGCAAAAGGGAAGAGAAAATTTCCCAGCATCTAACAGCTCATATATTGAAGATGAAAGAGTTAGATAACCTTTGAAATTGTTAGCCCAGAGACCATCTTCTCCAGAAGTTTTATCAGTTTTAAGCTTTTAAATAACTGGGAATATTTCTTGTTCCACTGGCGGTTTATAAGCTGCAAATATGTGTCTTGATAAATGTTTCAACTATGCCTAAGTTGGCGAATGGCACAAGATTGTTTAATCTCACAGAATTCGCTCCACCGTACATGGTCGTCTTTGAGAATCTAATAGATGTTATTATCTCGAATTATTTTATCTCTGGTTTCCCAAATTACTACTGCTTTATGAACAGGGCAAAGTAGTATTACCGCATTTCTTATTACCGCATGTTCTTCCAGCTGTATATATAATCAGAACCATATCTCTCCAACAACAGTTTCTAACCTGCCATGCTCTTTCTGAATGCCTTTGAAGCACCGAATAACCAAGATCTGAAAGGTGCGTGGCGGATTTTTCAGATAATTAGATCGTTACTTCCTTTAACTTTCAAGTGGTATATCTTAACAGATTTAGCAAACTTTCTGGAACTTTCCCTTTAGATGGGACCAATATTCATTAGATGTTCCAGAGGAGCCATCAATATTTACATAAATGAGATGGGTTTTCGATAAGTGTTTCGGTTTGAAATGTGCTTATTGTCCTGAAAATTTTTAGGTTAAGACATTCAAAAAATTTTGAGGGATGAATTTTGAGAGGATTTTGTCGCTATTGTCAACCTTCATGCTGATTTTGGTTCCGAACGCTCTGATTCATAGTATTTTCATTGCCACGGAGCTGCCATTTTTGTTCCAGTTTGAAAACTTTAATATAAGGCTCTTCCAGTGACGATTGACCAGGATATAATTGAGTCTGTTAGGGCGTTGATTATCTGAAGAATTCTATGGGTCCTCTTCGATGCTTGTAGCAAAAATTCCAAAATACTTTTCGGTAAAACGAAGAAAACATTCTACATTGGCACATCGCGTCAAGGCGTATTTGCTAACCGCGGAATCCACTTCATGACCTATGCGTGAATTCCAATCTCTCATGACTCTATCATCTTTGGGGAGAGATTGCTTTTAGCAGTAGAAGTTTCGCAAAGAACCTATCTTTATCTCGAGAATCTGTGTAGAAGCACACACACCGCAGAAATTACCAATGACCAAGGCATTGCAAATCTTTCCTTTGAAATTTCTTTGAATTTTTCCTTTGAATTGAGTATCCCGAATTATCTGCAACGTCAGAATATAACTAAACGTCTCTTCGGCAATTACAGCTAATTGCCGAAATAATAAAGACGAATTTCCGACAGATAAACGATATACAATATGTGAGGAAAGGGCGTAAGTATCTGAATTCTGACATTTTACGCTATACGGACATTTTGCCATATGTACACATAACCTACAAGTATTTTCTTTCAACAGGTCTATGTCCGTATTCTTTTTTAAGCTTGTTTTCTATGGATTCGCTTTACTAGGGTTTGTTTGTATACTTATCGTATATGCAATAAATATATGAGTCGAAGGAAGCCGTGTTCAGGTAACCAGATTCTTTCACCATATAATCACTTGTGATAAGAAGTACAATTGAGTCTTTTGAAGCCACCCGTTATCACAGGTATATTTCTATTTCATATTTTAGATTTCATAATAAGTATATTCCTATCGCAGAAAAGCAAAAAATTAAAAAAAATGAGAGAAAATTAAAAGGAAAGGAAAAGAAAAAATAAGAAGCGATGCTAAACTTTTCATTTTTTTAATATTTTAATATTTGAATTGAATATCTTAATATTGGTGATTTAAGAAATTGAGAAATATTAATATATAGTAAGAGGAAATAAGCGCAAAAAAAATTAAAAAAAATAATCACTCATTAGAAATCAAATTTAATTGAGAGACTGGCCGCTCGCTGGCAAAATTACTCAGTATAATTTTATTCAGAAAGTAATAAAATAATTCTTCCTTATAAGTAACCATTGCTTCGAAGATCATAAAGGATATCTCTTGACTTTTTTTTTCACGTTAAGCACTTATATGAATCTCGTAAATGCAAGAAGAATCACCAAACAGCCTAGACTTCAAACAGCTCTCATTTGGTTAGAGTGGCTTCACTGGTTACAAGGATAAGATCCTTTCAAGTTATTCGATCCGAAGCCATCTGTGACAACATTAAATTAAAAATTAAATATTATTTTGATAAAAATTCAACCTATTTAATCCAATTTATACTAATAAAGTCGATATGAAATCTTCGGAACAATAATAGAAGCCATTTCTTTTTCAACCATCTAATTCCATATATTGCTACTGGTCTACTTTCCTAACTATGGTAGGAGACGAAGAATGTGCCTTAATCAGCGAAAGCTTTGTGATGGTGATGTTGATACAAGGTGTTTCTTCTTTTTCTTTTTCTTCTAGCACCTCACACCATTACTGGTTAGGCTGGCTTTGCTATACCACCGTGTCAGAAATAACGCGTCGAGAGACGCGGACGTCGCATCAAAGAAACCTGACCCTTCACCATAGAGTCACTTGGGGATAGAGATACAGGTGGTATTTGAACGAAGGTGATGATCATGTAAGATTTTATCGACTCGGCGAACCCACAATATGTAAAATGAGTGGCCAAAAATAGATATATCCTTTTAATATCCTCCACTCCCATTGGCCATGTCCCGTAGCAAGACCGAGAGGATTGCAGCCACATAAGACATAGTTTCGCAATTTTTTCATTTTAATGGTGATTTCGTGAAGACTTACATAAAGGCTTGTAAACCTATTGTTATCCGGATTATAATAATTATAATTTCATTTTTCATTTTTCGTTTGGCATCTGGGATCCAAGATCTTTGGTATTAAGATCTTTGGCAAGAATGGAATGATGAAAATAGGTACTTTATCAGGTTCTGGTATATAAGACGAAAAGATTTTCGTTTTATTTATATTGATCAAGAGTCCGACTTTCGCTGTTGTCGACCGTGGTCTTCAATTATCTTACCACAGGTTTACAATTTTCAGAAACATCTTTAAATGGCCCCAGTATTCATTAGCTATTCCAGAGGTAACTGTAAAGCAGTTCGCTATAGTCATTGTTTAGCATTATTTGCATTTCGGCATAATCAGCAAAAAGTACTAATCAATATACAAAATCTGAGATACGATGCTCTGGACTGATCTACACCACTCTTGAATGCTCGCACTACTTTCTAGTGCTACATGCCAACCGATAATTCTATCTCCAAATATCTTTTGATGAATATTTCATATTCTAATAGTCAGCCTTGTCAAGCAAACCAGAAATGGTTAGAAAAAGATGAAAAAAATTGATATTTTTATTCTATCAAATCCACGTAAAACTAAAAACGCTTATTCAAAAAAATAAGAAAGAATTAAAACGCCAAAAAGTTTTCAAATGAAATAAAAAGAAACCTTGACAATCATTATTTATAAGCATTTTGCCTGGACTACATGAACAAAATGGATTTGGATGTAAATTTCTTGCAGTTTCTATTTTCGTTTTAGCACATTGAATTTGATATGATATTGTTGTTGAAGGTTGCGTTAGTTTGGTTGTTACTTCAGTAGTTAACATCGTTAATAATTTATCATGGAGTTCAAATTGTAAGGTTGTTTGCAAAGATGTGTCCGAAACTGTAAAAAAATTTCCCAACAAACTTTGGGTTTTTAAATTCTCCACTGTATGATGCGAACGTGTTGCTTTTGTTTTTAAATCATCAGTCGATGATATGGTGAGAGGCGTTTTTGTAATAGTTTTCTGTGCACTTGATGTCGCTATGAAATAAGGTATCCTTTCTGTCACCGGTGTGACTAATATCACATTTTTTGAATTTGTAGGAATTAGCACAGAAAATGGTGTATTAGCGAAAAAATTTGAAGAACTAGCATTAGATATTTCTCCTTGTCTTTCTGTATATTTATTTATTTCTGGCAATGCGATTTTACCATTATTATCAAATGGATTCGCAATATGAATTTGATTATTGGTTAAATTAAATGTTTTCGGAGCTAGCAAATCTATAGTAATCGTTGAAGAATCGCCTAATTCGTGAGATCTGGATTGTTTTATCCACAAGGAATTTTCTATTGACGAATTAAGCTGGATAGCTGCCGGCAAATTAGATGAATGTGTTGTTACTGTCGATAGATCACTTTCTTGCTTGATTTTTGCTATTATTTTACTTCTTTGAAAACCAGGTTGCGGGATAAAGGCAGAAACATATTCGAAATCTGAAGAAATTTATTGTGCTTCATTTAATTCTTCTAAAAATTAACCATAATATAAATAATGATTAGATTTAAGCCTCAATTAGTCACTGAAATTAAAAAAAAAAATTTTTAGTACAAAAAAAGAAATGCTTAAATTTATTTAAAAAGAATCATAAGAATCTCAATCAATCTTCCGTAATTTTTAATTTTTGAATATAAGAATTTACGAATACGAATATTAGAATATACGAATTAAATATTGCAGAAAAAGATAATGCAATAAAGAATTTAATTCATTTAATTAATTAAAATAAATAAAATTAAATAAAATTCAAGAATCTACGATTGATTGATATTGAAAATGTAATAAACATTTAGTGGAATTATTTTTTCAATTTATGTGAAATTCTGGTGATAGTTTAGCAAAAATAAGACTAACCACCATCACTTCGATCAAGGCAATTTATCTTTCCTTGAATAACCCACTTTTTTAGAACACATTCACCGTAGCCCTTACAGGGTATTGTATCCTTCAACGAGCACAGTTTCTCTTCTACAACATATGCTAGCAACCAATGTTATTTTTATGCTAAATTTGTCTTTTTGTTTCTATTATTGGCTATGTCAACTAAATAAGAAAAACTTTAATATGACTCACTTATCACTGAGCAAAATGACGGAGCAGTCGCTGATGAATCGCATTCTGAAAATTTTCGTATGAATTTAACAAATGGTAATTTTATTCTCAATATCCCACATGTTTCTTCAAGAAAAAAAAAACAAAAAAGACCTCAGAAATTAGCAGAAATTTAGGAATTAATAATTTAAGGGCTACAGTTTATTGCTAAAAAACAGAATTTCTGGATTTCTGTCTATCTAAAATTTTCTAAATTAAAGCTGAAAAATTTAGAATGGTCGACTTTACTGAGAAACTAAACAAAATAACAAAATCGCATTCAATATGCAAAAGCGTTTATAAATACTCGTTTATGTCTGTCAAAAAAAAAAAATATTTTCGATTATCCATAATATTCAATATTACATTATATTTGATTAGTTTCTCAAAAAATTTGTATTTGTTCATCCTTTAAATTTTGAATGACTGCTGAAACGATAGTGCTGAACGATGACCCAATTCAGTATTTTCTTAATAAAATTCTGTCAAATATAACTTACGTGGATTCACAAGGCACTGGCTGGAGTAAGAAATATCGACACAATATGATCCGCATTTTATGTTTCCAGGAAAACAAACTAAAGCTATTGAGGATTAATATAACAAAAGAAAATATTGCGTTCTTCATAGTTTTTTGGCGTCAGTTCTTTTTACAGTGAAATAAATTGAATCGAATGGTATGTGAAGGCAGTAAATAAATTCTACTCAGTAATGAAATCTAGTGCAGTTTATTTCTTGATTAAGTTATTAATTACTAATACGATTAAAATGGATATTTATATATTTTTTTGTTGTTATATTGTTATGTATGTGAGTTTCCGCTTGCAAAATTGGTAGAAAATATGAGAAAGAAAAAGAAAATTTTAAAGAAAAACCCACATTCATCGCTTTGATCAAAACAATCGACAATCCCATCATGAAATTTTTCAATTGATATGCATCGTCCTAGGCCACAATCAAATTCATCATCTTTACATGAACCAGGAACTCGGCTTTTAAATGCTGCAATTTCCACCATTTTATTTCAAGTTGAGTTACAACGAAAAATAATAAAAAATCGCAAAAAATTAGCAAAGCTTTTTCTTATTTGCTGATTCGACGCAAACTACTAGTAGTTCCCAGCAGGTCGCATTGCATTTCGAATTTCATTCAACTACAAATGATTGCAGGCAGAATGAAGAAAATTATACCTGCAGTAGAAAACCATTGAGAATATACTAAAGCGAAATTCATTAAGATAAATGTGAAAAGCATCTGAAGAAGTAAGAAAATAACAATAAGTGATAATAGTAGAAAATTTTGGTACACATCGATTTGAACTGATTGAATTCCGTAATGGAATATTTTTCTCGAAGGTGATATAGCCTAAAATAAAATGAAAACGAAGAAATATTTATATGAGAAAATGGAGCAGAGATAGTGAATCGATCGTCCAATCATAAGAAAAATTAAAAAACAAAGGAAATTATTCAAAAGTTGTTTTTTTGGAATTCATGAGTTATCTTCAGCTTTTAATATTGATTTCAATATTACTGATGGATTTGATATTTTTTATATTATTTTCACAATTACTAAAAACAGAAAAACAGAAATAGAAAAACAGAAATTCGACAAATAATTTAGATTAAACAAACTAATCAACAAATAAATAAATCAAATTAAATAAACCGCGGCCTAAGTATAGTTATATTTTATTATATATATAAAATATCATTGCAAAAGCCCGACCGCTTATGAAATTTTAATTTGCAAAAATTCTTTGCACCTTACTTATTATATTACAAACTTCTGTGATTATCAGCACGGTTTTATCATTATTACTTAAAGAGATGTTATTAATTATAAATTACATTAATTATAAATTTTGCACTATTAGATAATTTGAATGCAATTCTATATGATAGAATTTAATTTTTATTGTTCAATTTTTACTGTTCAAATGATTATACAAGTATAAGTGGGTAGTACTGATCATTCCTAATTAGGTTAGCATGATCTGAAATTTTTGCCAGAGAGTAACTGGGCGATAGAAATATAGGCGTATCACCCATATTAGCGATGTTTTTTAATGAAAGCTTTATTTATACCAAGCTCTGGGAATCAAATATCATTGTAAATTAGAATTATAATAATTAAGAAAGATTAATTAAGATTGCAAATTGGCTTAGGACACACAAGATAATTTGATATGCTTGTTTCGCATATTTCATTTGTAATAATTTTATTTGTAAGCGAATTTGGAGTGTAGAATATTTTTTCGATTGTGGCCAGTATTTAGTGAATATCAGTCTATTAATGAAATTTATTGAAAATTCACCAAAATGAAGGTAATAAAGATTTGAGTATATCGTTGAAATGGAAGTAGCTCACTGATATTCACTGACTGAAAAAAAGACGTGGTCTGTCGCTATAAATTCCAAGTTATATAAAAAACTTTGGAAAAATTTTAATGCCAGTTATATCAAATGAACCAAAGTGAAAAAAATTTCCAGAAATGTGGTATCAAAAAATTATTTTTAAGTTAACAAAAAAAAAGAATTTCATAGATTTTTAAAAAGGCCCATTTGCCCATATTTTAATCGTAGATGAAAATAATATAGAGCAATGGCACTGCGTGATTGGCTTTTATGCGAATATCGAACTTCAATAATTTTATGCGTTGCATTAAGGTCATTATCCTATAATGGCTTCAGCTTTTTAGGGCATTTAACAATCAAAAATCCATTGGATTGTGGCCTATTTATTTTACACCTTTATGTACCAGCCATATTCTTATGCTCCCTACTCCTATAGAACAATATCTGATTCGGCTTCCGTAAAATATTTAATGCATGAGCTATACGAAATTTAAAAGCCATAGATAAAATAGTCGTTGAAATGGCCATACATAAATGACATCATGCATAAATCTACACAAATTTCAACAAAAAATGAGATCCATGTCAACTTTATCAGTGCTGAAATCGCAGCTGAAGAATATTTTTCCTGAATTTTATAAATAAAAATTACCTATCTTTAACTGAACTCATTTTTAAGCTTGGAAGTTATAAAGTAAAATTAATTAATCAATTTTTGGAAAAAATAGGTCTTATAGTCAAAATAAAATGCTGTTAATTTAATACTAATTCTTGCAAATAATATACACAAAATATTTTAAGGGAAATCTGCTAACAAATGGTAAATTGTATCCATGTTTCAGATCCATGAAGATGCGACAAAGATATAATTAAATATGAAAAACGATGTCAACCCAATCTTTATACTTTTATTATCTTTATACTTTTTATTTTTATACTTGACTTTTCCTAACACCTTTTTTTACTTTTAAAGATTTTTATTTCTTTATTTCATTTGTGCTTTATATTTTATTACTTTACTTTAACCTTATTTATTTCAATCTTTTGGGATAAAAAGAATGGAATTTCATATTATTGTTATTTGTTTCAAATTTCGATCTTTGCTATATTGTAATAAAATACTCATATCAACAAACAATAAACAGAAATACAAGTTTATCCATATATTTTACACCTAAGCAAACCTTTTACGACGGTCTCTGCTACATTTTAGTACTCAGTGCAATCAGAAAAACCTGAAATGCTGATTATTTTAAGGACAAATGATAATTTTAGTAAATAAATTAAATTTAGTAAATTTTAGAAAATATCGCGGAAATAAAAAGCGAATTGAACTGCCTTTTCTTTATTTGAAGCAACCAAGCAGGACGATAAGCGTCATGTGCTTATATTAATAACAACAAAATAAAGTTAAGTAAAAGAGATTGAAAAGAGATATACAATACAAAAGGAGCAAAGGTTAACAATGTAAAGAAAAATAATATAATAGATTGGAGTTACATTATAAATAACTCGGGTTGAACTGAGTGTATTATTGGCACATAATCGGAGGATAAATGGTAAAGGTTTCAAACTACCTTCACAATGTGAACTTCTCAAATAGTATCATGGATGGATATTAAGAAATTATCTGCATTTGACCACTCTTATTAATATTAATAATATTATATTATTTAATCTTTTTTTAAAAGTAGCCAAGGATGACAAACTATGTCATTTGGAAATTTATTCCAGTAATTAATAGTGCGAATCATGCGCCTTAGTTTAGTTTTGCAGTTATATTTAATAGTTTTAACCCGTTATATCTTGTTGGGTTCAAATTTAACCTAAAATTATAATGTTTAGAACATTTTAATTTGAAATAACCATATAGTACTTTATATGTACATATATATGTAAAATCAATCTTACTTAATTCGAGAATGGAGAATGAGCCCAAGTCATGAGTACAGTTGAGTTGAAGTTGTGCTCGATACTTGAGATTTCTGTTAAATGATCTCTATCGTCCGAAAATGTTTTTTTCCTAAATTTTAAAATTGTCTTCTTTATATATAAATTTAAATTTGAATTTAATTTTGAAATAATGAAAAATAAAAAACGGTGGAAAAGCGCAAGAATCTGAAAATATAGAAAGAAATTTTTTTATAAAATCAATAGCTTCTTTGCTGAAAATTTTCATATTTATTTGGAAATCTTCAAGTATTCTAATTCAGGTTTATAGTTATGCCATAATATGTTTATGTTTTTTCATATTAAAATCGATAAAAAAATAATAATTCTAATAAATCGCTTATATTTTCAACGAAAGCAATCTTCATTTGTCAATGAATACGATGATTTCACTGGGCTCTGTAGGAGAAAAACTCGAATATATCAAGAGAAAAATCTTTAATCCCAACCACCGAATATTTCAATATATTTCGAAACTTACAAAAAATATTATCAAACAGTCATAAAAATGCAAAAAACCGGAAATTTTTCCGATTCAAAGATGGCCAATTGCTTAAAATAAAAATGCTATGGAATTATACCTTTCTATTTTTTATAAAGATATAGCGAAATGATTGATTTGCCTATAAAATCATCAATTTTCTCGAATGACAACATTCAAATCAACCACAATTAAAGCATTTTTCACTTGAAAGCACACGTAATCTTTCACATTTTAAGTTATATATATGTATATATATATATATTTACTTGTATATATTTGCCTTACTTAATATTAAATTGGTACTTTTAAAAGATTAAATGAACAAAATTTACTGTTTTCACCTAAATTTGATTTATTTGATAGTTGCAAATAAAATATCTTAAAGCGCCAAATAACGAACGTTTGCTTATCTTATAATAAATATGGATCTACTGATCTGAAAGTTCGATTAATATGGATAGGTAATGAATACACCTATGTAAACTATTTTCCCATTTTAGTAATTTTGAACAATCCTAGTAGCGTGGTCAGAAATGACCTAACACTTTCTCTTTTTGGCCACAGGATAACCTGTTTTAGCGCTTTCATTTGGCAATATCTATGGTATATCTCTGCCAGATCTTTAATGCAGGTCCTATACACTTGGGAGGCAACAATAGAATAATGAATTCAAAGCATTATGAAATTTTTCATAGCACATGGAACATTCAATTGCAGCAACACTATTCCAGAATTTGATGAGGATATGAGCATCGCTTCCCGCAATTTACTCAGTGCAAGTTAAATAAAATTTTTTAGGACGTGGTAGTTCTTGTTGGATGGGAAAGTTTTGGCAAATTTATCAGACTCATTTTTTAATAAAATACAAATCACCAAATGTTGTGATAAATGCCAAAAAAATCCTACGCCTCATGAAAGATGCAGGGCTATGACAAAAATCGAGGCATCAACCTCTTTGACATAACTCGAAAATTTTTATCTTTCCTTCACCTGAAACCTACAATCATAAATCATGATGGCCTTTAATCAAATTTCGGTTTTTTTCGTTAATTCATCAAATTCATCGTTTTTGTTTGCCTATCAACAGATTAGTAAGAAGCGATAAACTCAGTTACCACAAATAGCGACGATCACAAAAGGAAAAGGATTGAGTAGCAGCGAGCAAGGATAAGAATTTTTGTCTTCGGAGCTTATTTTTGATTTCTCATTGAAAATCGCATTTCTTTTTTTGCTGAATAAATTATAGGGATTTTGCAATTATTAAAATCAAAATTTTATGAAATAATTTTAAATGAAATGAAATAAAAATTTGAACTGAAACAAAAAATTGCTTTGTTCCTTTGAAAAATAAAAAATAGCTATAAATAAATAATACGCAGCATTAATTTGCAATTATAAACAATTTCAGTAAAATAATAAAAAAATTTAAAACAATTAATGGGCAATTAATTATATGTATTATCGTGGATTAATATTTAAGAAATAGAAGAAAATTTAAAAAAAAGCAAAATTTGCGAAGGACCTTTGGAGGAGTTCATGAAAAAAAAATTAGCGAAAATCCGCTAATTTGCTAATCAGCTATATTGCAATGATAAAAAATTATATACAATTCAATTGTATATAAAATTAAATTATAATTATAAAAATTGCATATAAAAAATTTTATAATTATATAAATTAAGAGAAAATACTAAAATTATAAAGAAATATTTTAAAATAACGAATAAAAAAGCTTAAAGAAAAAAAATTGATTAAGTGGAAATTTTAAAAGCATTCATTAGTATTATCAGAATAAACAAATAAGAAAATAAAAATTTCGTCTTTAGAAGGTTAACTCGCTATAAATGAGAGTTAGTAGAGGGCGAGCATAGCCCAATGGATAGTGGCCCGGATATTATGAGGCAGGAATTAGGATCGTGCTCCGAGAAGAGTGAGCCATTAAAAAATCCAGTTGGCCCACTTCTATGCAAGTGAAATCCCCTGATAAAAATTTCTAACTGAGTTCCAACAGCTAACCACAATTATCAACTGATAAATTAAATGTATGTGAAACCATCCCGTACATCTTTGCTCGAAATAATTTTCGTTTTTTTGGCGTAATGTCATCAAATCCCATTTTGTTCGCTTATCGTCAGAGTGACTCAGAACCAAAAGACAAATTTATTTTTGGTTTTTCAATAGCATTTCTTTTTACAAATTTACAAATTGTAAATGCTTTTTTTAATTTTACAATAAATAACAGTAAAATTTTATAAAAGAATATGAAAAGGTGAATGCGAATTCATTGAAAAAAATTGGATTAAAATATGATGAAGCTGTTGAAATAGATTGTATTTTTGCGATAAAATTTAAGAAAGTCTCAATTGAAAAAAAATTTCAAAAGGAAACTTCAAGCATCAAAATAATGCATCATAGGATTTTAACAGAATGGGGAAGGATTTTTAGGGATTGTCGGTTCTTGGAAAGTATTAATGAGTTCTAATAAAAAGATGTTGCAGGATTTGGAAGTGCATTGGAGAAAAATGATAAGATGAGCTGAAAATAAGGGAGCTTAAATGTTAATACCTGGTTTTAAGAAAAAATACAGTGCATTATGACGTGATGTTAAAGAAGATTAAAAGGATTTTGATGGAATAGTAGTGTCGCGTTCTTAAGTTTTAAACTTTTTTCTCTATTCTGTACCTAAACATTTTGAAGTAAATCGCGCAGTGGCATATAGAGAATTTTTAGAACTTCAGCATATTTACTGGAACATGAAAAAAATGATATTGAACGACGACTTTTTTCAATAACATTATTCTTAAAGTTTATTTTTTGGTATACTATCCAAAGAAATCCACGAAAATCCACGCCAATTTGTTTTGTAATTGTTTCCGTGTAAAATTATAAAATTTTAGGCCTTGACTAGAGCTTGGACTTGCCCTTGGGCTCGGATTTAGGCTTTGGCTAGGGCATAGGCTTGACCAAAGTTCCAGCCAAGGCTTGGGATTATGCCAATGTTCAGAGCGAGACTTAGGCGAAGGCCACGTTTATTCCGACATATACACGAGCATGTACCGGCGCGTGCACACATATAGATATATATGCATGAGCACACATGCAAAATCACACTCGCATAAAAACAATGCATGTACTACTTACTCTATATATTGCACATATTGTATTGTATGTACATATACGTGGCTACGCAAGCACATATAAATAAGTACAAGTATGCATTAATCTAGTGGTTGTTGCTCAGGTTATCGTCTCAAGTGTCGTGATCCTGCATCGGCAGAAGTAAACGCTTTATTAAAAATTCGGATGATCCTGACGAACCACTTCTTCTTTATCGTCATACAACTATCGCTCATATAATTTCGCTTTGCACTAACAGCCAATGCAGCCACTCAACCAGAAATGGTGGCTGCTAACCATGTATCATGCACATATAGAATAATATAGCAAATTATTATACACAATTTTCGTTTTTTTTTCTATAACTTGTTTATTAAAATTATTTGTTAAAGGAGATACAGAAAAAATAATACTATTAAACTACTTAATGCTATTAAAATGGTGAAATGTCGGTGGCTCAGTGGTAAAAAAAAGCTACTGAGAGTCGAGACTTGGGCTCGATTTTCGCTCTTTTTGACGCACCACTCTTCACTAATGGCGAAAGGCAGAATAAAATAGAATGGCTCAGTGGGTTGTTGCTTGATTCAAAATGCTAATGAGGAGTCTCTCTTCTCATCAGGAGTGGATAATCCGTACAAAAATGCGGATAATGATGGCCTCTCATCTATATTTCTATCGTCAACGGACCATCTATTATCCAGTGCGACAAGCCAGAGGAGCGAATTGGGTAATGGTGAGTGCTATTAAAAAAAAATTTATGAGTGCTATTAAAAAAAAATTTATGAAATACAGTACTTCGAATGCTGGTACTAAGCCAACTACGTTTCTATATCCAAATAATCTCTTGCAAATGGGGCTCATTTTGACAATCAATGAAGCCAAACCATGAACCAAATAAGTGCTATTAGATGATAACATTTATTGTATCGAATGATTTGCCATGTGTGTATGTGTATGTATATGTCTGAAGGAAAAACTTTTTCTATTTCTCTTAAAATTACCAAATCTTCATACTCCGCAGTAGTTCTTAAATAGCATACTCTACCATCTTAACCCTCAAAATACATTTCGGATTGCCTTTCTTATCATCTAATGCGAAATAATTATGTTCACAAACATTATTATATATTATTATTTTTATATTATTGCCTTTATTTTCATAAATTATTAGCAGATGTATAAAGGTTAAGATTTGAATAACAAACCATTGCTGTGACCAAGGTGGAAGGGAGCAGTATAATTTCAAGGTTTTTCCATATGTTATAGGTTGCATATTATTTTTTTGAAGCAACAAGAACGGCTACAAGTGCCATATTCTTATTAATAATAACAAAATGAGGTCGATGAAAAGAAATTAGTGAATGATTTAAGATATAAAAGGAACAAAAGTTAACAATGTAAAGAAAAATAATATAATAGATTGGAGTTACATTATAAATAACTCGGGTTGAACTGAGTGTATTATTGGCACATAATCGGAGGATAAATGGTAAAGGTTTCAAACTACCTTCACAATGTGAACTTCTCAAATAGTATCATGGATGGATATTAAGAAATTATCTGCATTTGACCACTCTTATTAATATTAATAATATTATATTATTTAATCTTTTTTTAAAAGTAGCCAAGGATGACAAACTATGTCATTTGGAAATTTATTCCAGTAATTAATAGTGCGAATCATGCGCCTTAGTTTAGTTTTGCAGTTATATTTAATAGTTTTAACCCGTTATATCTTGTTGGGTTCAAATTTAACCTAAAATTATAATGTTTAGAACATTTTAATTTGAAATAACCATATAGGACTTTATATGTACATATATATGTAAAATCAATCTTACTTAATTCGAGAATGGAGAATGAGCCCAAGTCATGAGTACAGTTGAGTTGAAGTTGTGCTCGATACTTGAGATTACTCTTAGGTGAAAGTCGACAAGGTACTTTTGGAGTACCTCAATTAATTTGCTTGGTTTGCGGTATATAAGGGAATAACAAGTTGCATTATATTCAAGGAAAAATGAACAATGCTTTGTTATAATGAACATTATAAGAACGTTGATAAGAACGTTTTGATTTCTTTAAACGACCGAAAAATAATTATTCTTGAGAATTTTTTTAGTGTATTTATGCAGTGAGAGTCGACATCAAGATTTTCATCACGATTGTGCCAAGGTATTCCAAGGAAATCGTACAAAATTATCTTTCTTCTTTTCTTTTCTTTTTTCACACATCTTTTAGCTAATTTGTAAAATTATTTTTTATTTCAAAGAAGCAGCTATGAAAAATTTCCTCTTAGATAAAAAAGAAAACTAATTTTGATGCAATATTTTATCCACCTGCGTGATATTATAAACCCGACCAACATGTGGGCAATGTATAGGCTCCTAGAATCAGTTATATTTTTTGGAATTATTAACATAACATTTCTCTCTTTTTCGACATTCGCTGTTTATTTCGAATTTGTTACATAATTATTTTTCATTTATTGTCGCAAATTGTAATTTCCAATAAATATTTTCATTCATTGTAACGACAACTTCGATGGACACCAGTTCTTATTTTAAAAGAGACAAAGGGTCCCAGTTCCTCATATACATAGATATATACGCAGCTGGCAAAATGCCTTTGTGAGTCGAACGAATCTGGCGTCATATTCCATCACCAAAGTACTTCTCTATCAACCGAATCAAATGCAGCTGCAAAATGATAGTGGGTTGTAATATTTGAAGTGTTGTGATGTTTAATATTCTCCTTTGCGTGAATATCTGGTCAGCACAACCGCGTCTTGGTCTGAATCCGACTTGGTTAGAATCCGACTTGGCATCCTTCTGTCCCATGTCACCATAAGTCTATTTAGAAGAGAAAATTTTCCAAGGAAATATACTGATAGACTGATTCCCCGAAGGTAATTTTAATGAAAAAATACTTTACATGTAATTTATAACAAAAATCAAATATTTTAAATAAATATTTATATTAAACTAAATATTTTATTAAAAAAATCTATGCCGAAAGATGAAAAATAAGCAGTTATTGGAAACTTCATTAAATAATTCACATTGGAATAATATCGCCCAATAACGAAATAACGAAACTGCAGTACGGAATAGAGAAAATAATAGTTTATTATGACGAATAAGATTAGGAAGTAATGAAAATAAATACATGTAATTGCTATAAGCAATAAGGGAAGATAAAACGCTACAAATAGGTGTAATCCTTTGAACTCAGTGAACTCAGTGAATGAATAAAAAAGAGTACAACACCACTTTCGAGGGTCCAGAAAAACTCTCTGCATCACTACAGGCTTCACTACAAAAAGGCGAACTCAAGGAAAACGCTTAGCGAGACGTCGGCTATTGCAGATTGCTGCAGAGATAAGTAAGTTTTTGTCAATCCGCACCCGAAGTGCAAAAATACTTTGCAAACCATGCGAACATTTCACTAAAACTAAAAAATTTATTAAGAAAAAATCTACGCCGAAAGATTTAATTCGATTTCGGTTTAATTCGTTAATTTCGTCGTTTCGATAGATTTATGTTAATTAATCTCAATATGATGAAACAAAATGAACTACCGTTTTAATCCGAATGGTTAATAGGATAAAGCATAAACTATAAAAATGTGTGCACATTCGTGTGCACTTTGCTGTTTAACACCAGAATGCAGTGCAAAGTGCTACGTCAAGATTCATTCGTAGATCTTTGGAAATTCGAATAATATTCACTGCTGGTTAAGCTGGTTTCAAAATTAGGCGATAAGCGAGGAATTGCAACTGTTCACGTTAATGTTCGTGCCTCAACTCTACAAATATTTGGCGGCTGCACTAAACCTGGTTATCCCTACACTTCTCCGAATTATACCCTATTAGTGGCTTTTTTCCAGGTTAACGGTCCACATGTGAACAGTTGATACATAAGAACATAATTGCATAGGAAGAGGAAGCAAAATTAAAATTTATTCTTTCATTAATGGTTCTTTACCATCAGTGATAGAAATAGCCAATTAAATAGTTATATTGGTGTCAATGCGCTAGGAATTTCCACAGACAGAAATTAAAATTAGTGCGTTTTGTTATTTGTTTAAAATATCGCTTTACCATCAGCTGCACGATGAGATAACGGAAAATGCTGGAAAACTTTCAATAGAAATTTGACTGATTCCGAGTTGTGCTGGCGACTCAGCTATCGCCGAGTGGAAAATTTGCTCTGATCTGATAGTCCAGCAGAGCGAATCTGATCATAGCAATGGTGAGTGAGTGAGCACATGGCAAAAAAAGCTAAATATTTTTCACCTAAAAAAACTTATTACATAAATTTTTTCCTATTCTTAGTTTTTCCAATTTCTGTTTTTAAATTGTCCATTCTATTTCTTCCTTTTTCTTTTATTTCTTTTCTGCAAGTCGTTTCTTTTTTATTGTTTCCTTTCATCCGTCATTTATTTTCAAAGTTTCATAATTTTTTTCAAATTTTTCTCGACAAAATTTTTGCTAAATAAAAATAATTTACAGTGATACACAATTTGCACAAAATTTACAATGATAAATTTTATGGTCAGTTAATAGTCGTTTAGAATTTAGAAAAACACACAGTTTGGTACCACTAAATTATAAATTAAGGAGGAATAAAGCACATTTTTTGCTGTATATTTAAGTCCCTTTGGCAAATGTATTAAATAAATATGTTTTTCCCAGTGATGAATATTTTAGGCATAAACAAAATTATGCAGCGCACTTGAAAATATTATGGAAAACCTTCCTTTTCTAGAAATTCTAGGAAAGTGGGAAACATAAATAACAAATTTTCTGGATCGCGTCATAGGTTTTTAGGATGCAACTCTTCGTTAAATAGTTGTCTGTGGAGAGAGAGACGTGATTAAAAAACTTCCATTCTGATGAATTACGCGAACAACGATGTCGAAAATACTCCTTGGGTACGAATGTGATCTTTTCGGTGACTGGCAAAATTCACCGCTCTATGGTGTGTTCGCCATATTCGTCAATTTGATCACCATACCTACAAGAACATATCAGTTCCCAGCTAAAACTGATAAATAGTAGGATTGAAAAGCGGCTTCGGATTCAAATAAATGCTAAAAATTTCGAATGTACATTTTTCGAGAAATTCTGGTTTATTTCATATATTCATTGTTCTTCGACAGTTTATTTTATGCTTATTGTGGTTTATTAGTCTTCAGTGCTTTTCCAATATCCTCGTGCAGTAATCGCGCAACTATTATTGTCCCTTAATCGATTCGTAGAAGGGATTGGGAAGTTGAACGAAAAGAGACGGGAAATTTTGGTGTCGGACTTCGGATTCGAAGATGGTACTTGGAGCCCTGTCGAGATCAATAATTGGCTTGCTGGCAAATTAATGAGGGTGGGAGATATTCTGAGAATACTTTCATTTCAAAACTGAGCGAAGAAAAAAGGGAAAGGCAAAGGGAAAGAAGAGTCCGACAGCTGGCGAACGAATTAAAAGAAAGCATAAATATTAGTTTAATCGCTTTTTATGTCATTAGTGTTTGTCACAATAATTTTTGTTATTATTATTATTCATATTTATTTTATTTGTTCACTTATTCATTTTTTCCGTTTATCTACGTTTATTTATTTCATTTTAAGTATAATTTCGAAGAAAATATTGTTTGAAATTTTCTCCTTTCCCTTGGAATTATACTTTTTATCTCAGCGTGCCTGTTAACTGCAAATGGCAAACGGCAAGTCGTCGCAAAGAGGGCACTCATTTGCAGTGCAACACTTTTGAGCATTAGAGTAAAGTAGCATGCAGTCAATATAAATGGCAAATGCGTAGTGGAGAGAGACCTCTCATTGTGTTTTATATGTTGCAGTAACCTTAAATTTCTCCAAAATTAATTTTTAATTTAATATTTTTAATTTCTCTCTTTTCTCTCTTTTCTTTTCTGAGCAATTTTTTCAATATAAGGAAGTAATCAAGTTTCCTTTGATTCTGCTGATTTTTAATTTATAATTTTAGTAATTTCGAATTTTTGCATTTTTTATGACTTTCAACAATTAATAATGGTTGATAAACAAAATTCGTCATCAAATGGTCAAATTATCGCCTATACTTCAGAGTGATTTTTTATTTTTTAATTATTTAATTATAATTTGAAATTTTCCTTTTTTTCAAACTTTGTTTTTTATTTGTCTATTGATTTTTTTTGTTGATTTTCTCTGAAAATCATCTGGGAAAAGTTTGAAATTTTTTAATAATTCATTTCAGGTTATTGCAAATCTTTTAATAATTGATAATGGATAGTTTTTTTAACAGATTGAAATCGTTGATATCACCAAAAAAGCCTTTGCCTGTGGTGAGATTGGAACCAAATACGAATCTCAATGTACCACCCCTTGCTGCTTGGGTAGGTCAAGGCAATTATTCTCGAGGATGGCGACGGGCTAGTATCAAACAACGCATCGATTGTTTCCGTAGGTATATATTTTTACATCAAAATTCTGAAAATTAAATTTCGAAAGATCTCAACGTCTTGAAAGAAAGAAAGCTATAAAAACCTTGGGAATGTCCAGGCATTTATATGGTTTCTCTTGTCATAAAGGGAAGTGAAATCATTTGTGAGGATCTTGACCATCCAGGGTCCTGGTGTTTGGAATTTTGAGCGGCGCGGCTACCATATTTATATATTATATAAATATTACTATATTGTAATATTGTTAAATATTATATTACATAAATATCAGATATTTTTTCTAAGAGCGCTTACCACTACTGGTGCTCCACTGGCTTTTAGGACCAGATAAATTTTGTTAGGGAATCTTTTGGCGATAGAAGTATGGTCGCCAGCATCATCCGGATTTTTGAAGAACAGGTCCTCAGCATTGGCCACTCTAGGCCACTCTCCTATGCTTCTTTTGCTTTCTCCGTACGGTGACATTGCCACCAGACAAAGCTTGGTATATCCGCCACATTCGAAATATTGTGGGTTCTCAGTGATATCATCTTGCCATTATGCCACCGTCTGTATCATCTGTATCATATTGATATATTTTCTTATTACTGCTGAAGTTATCAAATATTTTGATGGCAACTGATACTCTTCAATTATCTTCACTACCATTGAGTCAAATGGTGAAATAATAATGAAGCCACAAAAAAATATAAAGAAAACTTCAAACTGTTGTCGATAAAAGATGAATAAAATGAAAATTTATCGCAAAAATAAATAAGAGAAGAAAATCCGCAAAAAAACATTTATCTGGTACTGATACTATCTAGCTGCAAGTCAGATATGAGTATAAAAAAACTGCCAAATAATTTTACAGTAATCATAATCTATGAATGGCTCGGTACAGTTTGATTTTGGCAATCTTTTGGTTTTAATTTTTCGATGTTTTGATTTTCAAAATCTAAACTATTTGTTTTTTGTCTTTCTGATTTCATATAAGATTTTAGTATAAAATTAGCAAACAAATATATTGATGCTGTTGGCGATGTTGATTTAATTGCTGGAGCCGATACTTTAAAGAAACTTTTATTGTTGCCATTTGATTCGAAACAGTCATTAAGCCTTGTTCTTCATAAAATAGGGAAAACAGTTCTTATTGATAATAGCGAACATCTCCATGTGAGTTTGGCAAATTTGATAAATTTTTTAAATTTTATTGCCAAATTTGGTAAATTCTTTTTTTATTTTAATATGAAATATTTTAATGTAATGTTTTTATTTTAATGTTTAATCTTTTGACTTTTAGACATCGTCATACTCAGTGGGAGAAGGATTTCCTTCGATTGCAAATTTTTTAAGTTCTGAGTCTTTAAAAAGCATTGGTGCTTCTTGCGCTGAATTACGAACAGATGAACTAATCGCCAGCTTAGGCGAAGATATGATTGTTGAGAATTTATATTCAAGAAGGTAATTCAGTTTTTTAAAACTTTTTCTGTGTCAATTTTGTATATCAAGAAGTTGACACTTGAGCAAAAATAAATATCTTTAAAATCTTATTCATTACAAAATTTTTTAATTATTCATAAAAACTTAATTATTATATAAAAATTTTTGAAATGGATGTTCATATATCATATAATTTTTTTACTTATATTTGCGTTTTATAATTAAAAATATCCTTATTTTTTATTCCGTTGAAAGAAAAAAATGTTGATAATCAAGAATAATTAAGAAAAATTCATTGATTCTGAAATTTTTAGCATTTCTATCCAGTCAACGGGAAATGATGATTTAACCAATAGAGATTATGAGACTTCGAATGATTCTCTCGGTTAATCGTTTTTACGGATTTTTTTTATTTTATTAGAATATTTTCTACAACTGATTCAATTCTCAATTTTATTCATTTCATTCATTTATTCATTCATTTTCATTCATTTTCAGTTTTTATTCATTTTCAGATGGAAATGGAAATGGCCAGCTTGAACTTAATATTGATGAAAATGGCCTTTCTGATCCGCTTGAGCATTACAATTTTCCAAATTTCCAAGACGATTGTGGGAAGGTGAGAAATTTAAATTTTAAACTTTTTAAATTTAGAAATATTCATAATTCTAAATATATAAATAAATATTAAATATATGTATATATTTTAAATATATATATTTGTAATTAAAAATAATAAGAAATGAAAAAATATAAATACTATACTATGCATAAAAAATACTATACTAAATGGATGTTTTATATACTTATATATACTTTATTTTTAACAGTGAAACTTAAAGGTCGAATTTGATGCTTTCGGTCGCATATGGAATTTTTATGATCTCAATATTTTGGTTGATGTAAATCTTCCAATTTTTGGATGCAAATCCAATCCTTGTGTAACTCTTCATCCAAAGTATGTTTCTGTTTGCTTCATTAATGGAATTTTGGAGTAAGTTCAAAATTAGATTTTGGACTTTTTTGATAATTGGATTTGTTGTCCAATTTTTTTTTGTGGCGTGTGGCATTTTTCCATTCTATTTTCAACATTTTATTTTCCATTCTATTTTAAATGTAACTATACTTTAATAGAGATATGAAGCACCGACCGATCAATTTCTTAACAGGTGTCGATCTATATTTGGATCAATCCATGTGTAATGCACCCGAAGCTTTACTTTGTTGGCATAGGAGTGGATATGTTAAGGTGATTCTGTTTTTAATTTGAATAATTTCATATTCATTTATTTAATTGTTTTTGTTTTACTGTTTATTATCATATCATTCTGCAATAGGAATATGAAGTGATCCGTACTGAAGATATTCCTCATTTGGAAAATTCTAAATTCGATCCATCTGTATTAAAAAACGTTGCTGAAAACATTGTCTCCTTTTTGCAAGAAAATGTTGCAAAAGAAGGGCATACTTATTGGTTGTTACATGGTTTGTTTACAATATTTTATGATAGTATTTAACGTTTTTGAGATATTTTAATATCCATCTTTATTGAACTGGAAAATTTGCTTCTTTTAAGACAAAGGTGATCGAGAAAATGAATCTATGTTAAGGCTTTGGGATTTGACCCCACTTTGCGGTGATCTTTTAGATGATTCAACTGCTAATCCGTTTACTCTCAGTGTTGGCATGCTTATTTATAAGGTTATTATATTATGTTTGTTATGTATTTATTATTATTATACTAGTATTATAAATTATTATTCGAAAAAGAATTGTTATTCGTTTGTTTAGATTTTATGATTTCCCTTTTCGTTAAAAAAAAATTTCGTTTCGTCATCATATGCCTTAAACTTGGATAGTTAAAGCTTTATTCAAACATATAAATAAATTGTATGAGAAAATATAACATCGCATACAATTAAAATTATATATTTTAATAAATCTCAAAAATAACATTGACAATTAATTACTTTAACGAATTCTAAAGCAAATGTTAACGAGTTTTCGGCTGGTAAACATTCTTTTGACCAAAATTTATCTCTATTTATAGTTATCTCTAATGGAGGTCAGTCATGTCTATATTGTTACTATTCCATTTATCTTCAGTTTAATCTACCTTATTTATCTATGTTCAAACAATAAGTAAATGAATTTTAGAATTGGATTATGTCAAATTTTCAGGTTGCACGAAATTTGATGCGTCGATCTGCCCATAAACGACCGAAAAGGATAGCTAATGCTGCTTACAGATTATTGAATGTTTGTTTGGGAATTATCGACAGAAATAAACATCCACAAGTAAAAAAATTTATAAATTATTTAGATTCGTAATCTGTTTATTTCATTATCGAAAGAACTTTTAAATGCCAGCATTATAAAAAATGGCTTATTATAAAATATTAAATTCCTTGCCATCTTTACAAAACTCAGTATATTCTCTTAAAATTTCTTTGGACTTTATTATTTTCTTGCACCAACGACTCACATTTTTCCTTAACACCCATTAGGTTTGTCCATCCTCTCTCAATAGTCCTCAATAGTCATTTGTTCTTTCGGATTTTATATGTTATCTGCTGCGGTAAAAATGCACTGCATGGTTTGATGGAGTGTTGGAGTAATGTAGAGTAATGTTGTTGAAAGATTGAGTTTTAGTGAGTTAAGATGGTAAAAAAAGATTAATCTAATTCATACTTAAAATTGTTTTTAGGTTATCGCTTGTGTTCATTATTTGCTAGCCAATCTTTATCTTTCATATGGTCATGATGCAATAAAAAGGAGTGATGACGATGAAGAAGAAATAGAAAGAAACGAGCCTATGTGGGCTTATGATGATCAGTGGCAGCAAGAATATGGAGAAACTTACAATAACTATGCTGCGATTTCGGTTTTTTTTTTGGAAAATTATATCGTTTCGTTTTCATAATTGAAATAATTGAAATTTAAAAGTTCAAGTTAATTTAGCTGCTACAGAAATTCTGAAGCAATTTCAAATTCTTTAAATTCTTTTTCTATATTATAGGTCGAGTCACTGAAAAAAAAACAAATGGAAGATATTAGACAAAAAAAGCCACTGAAACTGCGACCACTTCCAAATTGTTCATCTACGGAGGATTGCTGCAAACAAGCACTTGAGCACTGTTACGAAGTATTCGTTTTTAATGAGTTTTTCTGCACATAGGCTTCATTTTATCAATTTTTAAGGGTCTTCAGTCAATGATTTTGTTTCACCAACTACAGAAACAGAACAGTGATTTGAAACATGTTAATGTTTCGTTATCTTTTATGAAAGCTGATAATTCATCGATTGATCACGGTCGTGGTTCGTTTTCAAAATTTTTTTTTTCGTTCTGCTTTATTCGATTCGTACTTTTGTCTTTTGCATATCATTTTTTCGCTTAATTTTATTTATTTATTTTATTTATTTATTTTATTTTTATTTTATTTTATCAATATTTTATTTTTATATCTGTGAAAGAATATAAAATACCATTTTGAAAATCAAAAAAGATTGCTATAGTTGCAAAAATACCAGCTAAAAACACTTATTTTTTAAAATTCAACTCTTAATTTATTAAGAAGAGGCCGATATTGCTTTGGCTACTGACGTTCAGTCTATACTTTTCATTCGTGCTGCAACTTCATATCGTACTCTTGCCAATAGTTCTTTTGTCCTGGGAAGATATGGTAGAACTTTGCGGTTTGCTAGAGTTGGAACGCTTTGTTGCCGTATGTGGTTTTTTCCAACAGTTTTTAATTTATTTGATCCATTTTTACTTTATGCATTTGTATTTTCAGCATATAAATCAAATTAAAATTAATTTATTTTCACTTTAGTTTTTAGTGGCTTTTATTAATTTTAGTTGCTGTATTATCATTGAATTCTGGCCAAATAACTGAAAATGCTCGTAGAAATATAGCCACTGCTCGTTCACTTCTACCTGCGATGTTATGTCACGCAGCTGAAGCTATTGGAAATATCGCTTGTTCATCTTTAAATTCTAAAATTGAAGCGGAGGTACTGTTAACTTTTTTCAAAGGTCGGTGCTTTTTTAAGAAGATTTGGAAACATATGAAATTTCCTAGAAGACATTGTGTAAATCGCAAAATTTAATTTAAATTTTTTTTGTTTTGTTTAATCTTTAATTTTCATTCGTAGAAAAAAAATGAAATTTTTAATGAAATGAAATGAAATTAATGAAATTTTTAGGTGGATCTGAGAAGATGTTATCGGGATGCACAGCTAGAATCGATGGCTCGCACTTGCTTGCGATCAGTTCTTGGTAAAAATTTTTTTTCTTCTTGCTCTTGTATTTATATAAAGGTACTTCCTTTCATATCAGTACGCCATATATATTTACTAAGTAGATATTGAAAATGAATATGGATGGATGCTTCTACAAACGCTTAGTGGGCAATCACATGAACAAATTGAAATCGCACAACGTGCAGCAAACGTTGCAATAACTCTTGTGAAAAAGATTGGTCAATTTTTTCAAATTTTGCTCTATTATATTACTTAGCACCAAAATTTTTTATGAATATTCGTTATTTTTTTCAGCGCCATTGTCTTTATTTCCTCCCACTGCTTCAGCAATCATTTTTGAAAATGAATTATTGCGAAGGATTGGAAATTTGAAAAATTGCCTAGGTATTCAGTATACCGAGCGATTGAAGACTTTCGTAAATAGAACTACAAAACTTTCTGTATCACACGAAAAAGGTTGCTTTCAGCTTTTCTTCATTTACTTTTAAGTGGTATTTCTTTCTTTAATTTTTTCCAACTTTTATTGTTAATTTAAGGATAAGAAAAGACGGAAGATGAAAAAGATCTACGTGTGATCAGATAGAATCTAATTATTTGCCATTTTTTCGTTATAAGACGTATTGCAGAAACTTTATCGCAGATATTTGCTGTTGATTTGGATCTTTTTGGTCTTGATAATTCAATGCCGCCAGAAGTGCTTATATCGCAAGTTGTAAATTCCGGCAAACAATTATTGGAAGAGGTATTTTATTATTGGTTTTATTATTGGTGCGCAAAATTTTTATAAAAATTCAAAAATATTGGTCTTGTTTTCGAGTTAATCTTATGAATTTTTCTTACATATTGCAAATATATTTGATTTTTAATAATTTTTATTCTAGCGTGTATTATTTATTATTTACGGATTTATTTCAAAGATGTTAAAGAATAATTAACTATAAAAGTTTAGGGCGTTGGTTATTTTCGTTTATCTGGAGATCAAATCAATGAATCCCTTTTGTTATCAAATATCGGACAGCTTCATCTTCTTCAATTTCATGCAATTGTTAATTCAACTCATTTCAGTCAGGAATATAATTCCGATTTGGAGAAGCAAGCAGCCATATTGGTTTTTATCATTAAAATCTCGCAAAATATTTGTAGAAAAAATAAAATTAAACTCAGATTTGGTTTGAGCACAATAACTATCGTTTTTTTGAGCATTTTAGGCGATCGAATATTATCAATCAGCTTTGACGTGCGCTTCTAATCTGAAACAAATAGCATTTCCAATTTTCGAGAGTATTTCGAAAGATCTCGCTTCACTTTATTTTTCCTATGCATCTCGATTACAGGATGTTCAGGCAAAAAATAAATCAGATGTTCGTTCTGCCACTTGTAATTATGAACCTATTTTTATTTAGGATCTGCAGATCAGTTAAGTTATTTATTGTGACCGATATTATTCATTTAGTTTTTTTTTCTATGAGTCCAGCATCATGCTCGATCTATGCTTGACTGAAATAAGTTTAATTTTTTTAGTTTGTTTGGTTCAGTTAGAACGAATATTTTGTAAAAAGTACATTAATTTCGTTGGTTCTTTAAAAAAAAATTTTTTTTATAAAGAATCTTTATAAAATTGAATCTTTATAAAATTTGATTTACTTAGGATTGTTCAAATATTTTTAGGTTGCTATGGAAGTACGGGAGTATTTGACTCGTGCATTGTATGCTTATACTCTTGTTCGTGATTCACCAAAGTCATCGGCAAAAGCGCGCAATAATGCCTCCAGATATATCATTGAAATCAATTATCGTCTTGGTTCTCTACTGCATCATTCTTCGGTGTGCTTTGTTTATATTTTAGAAAAATTTCAACTTTTTTAAACATATTTCAACTTTTTTTCCATAATTTTTCAAAGTGTTTTTCAACTTTGATAGTGATGAAATTTTTCTTTGATCCATTTTGATGCATTTTTGATGACCCTTTTTTTCTCGTAATATTTTTCATTTTTTCATTTTTGATTTAAAATTGCTTCAGGAAAAATTTTATGGTTCCAAAAAAGCGAAAGAAATGATTAAATTAGCCGAACGTCACTATGCAGAATGCGTGAATTTAGTCAGTGGAAGAATAAAATCTTCAGATGCTAATGTGCAGTGCTCTATTTGCGAATCTTTTACAGCAATTCGAGCCATTGTTGAAAACATTTTTCTTAATCCTGTTTGTACGTTTATTTCTTCCGTTTTACATAGAATCTAATGGCAAAACCATGGTTTAAACTTTATTTTAAAGATATTTTCGTTGTGGATTCAAATTTTTCAAATTTTTTTGTCATAATATAATTCTTTATTCTTTATTAATATTCTATATATTTTGAAATGAGATACGAAATATAATGAAGTAAAATAAAATATAATTGAAGCTGGTAATTCGATTACTCAGCTGAAAATTTATCGAAAGTTGTTGAAAAAATTGTTATTCGATTCTTTGCCTATGCTTCGTGATATTCAAAAGAAAACGGATCAAAACAGCGATAATTATGAGGTTTTTTTTTATGATTAATAAAATGAAATGAATTTCATTTTTAGTTGTGATTTTCTATAATATTTTTTGATACTATCATTGCCATTGTTATTTTGATTTTGTCATTATTTTTAATAATACTAATCTTACAACTTATTTCGGTTTATTTTTCTGTAATGAAACATCATTGCAGAAAATAACAATCCTATCAGATCTCTTATTTTGTAAGGAGTCGTTGAGGTCATTATTCATTCTTACACAAAATATCGTGAAGAATGCATTACAAGTAATTTCAATTTTTTCTATTTTTTATTATTTTTATCGCAGTTTCCTTGTTCTTTTATAAACCTTCGATTTTTTTTTAGTGTTTTAAAGATTTAAATTGCTCGGATGATCTTATAAAGTGGAAGGACTTTTATCGAGCATTATTATTGAATTGTGGTGACGAGAATTTTCATTCTTCTGTGTCAGAACTGATTACGACTATTGATAATGCCCATTCTAATAATGTTTTTTAACCCTTTTTTAACTCAAAAATTTCTTTCCTCAAATATGTTTTGTTTATTGTGTATCTTCACTTATGTTCCTAAGATTATATTGCTTCTATTTTAAGAACTTGAGGTATTTATGTTTTTTTCCCTCTTAATCATTTTTCTATTTCATATTGAACGGGCTCTCAGAAATGAAGATTTTATCATCTTGATGAGCAATGAGTCCGCTTAAACCATGAATATAAAAAAACTGTTAGAAGAAAAACAAGCGAACTTTATGGTTACCTTTGGGATCAAAGGAAGGGAAGATACCATTACGATTATTCCCTTAATCATTATAAATTACTCTTATAAATTCCGTCATGATCACTTATGATCACTTATTTGAGAGTTTTATAGCTAGCAATGATCTATTCAGCAATTTTAATTCAAATAATTCATGACGATTAAAATTCTGCGACTTTAAGGTAAGTGTTAATGTACAAATCAAATCAATAGGACGGATAATTTCTTCCGCGACATATATTTTTGTTGCCGCTCACCTCTCTTTTCTTCGATAATGCGGTATTATGGTTCTTGGAGCAGTTCATACACTTAACTCTACTATAACAGTCGCTTGCCCTATGGCTGAGTTTTCAGCTTCGAAAACATCGTTGAAGCTTTCTTAAAAGACTCATTTCATAAGAGGCTACCTTTTTACATTAGTGACTCCAATGTTCTTTATCACAAAATATACAAAATATAAATATACTACATTTCTTATTCAATATTCCTCTTCACGGCTAATTGACTCGATACCATGGTTGACTTGATACGTTCTGACTGCTCCATATCATGGGCTCCTATTTTCCTTTTTAAAGTTATTTATAGTCTTGTGTTTCTGCAACTTTTCCTTATCACCGCTACTTATCATTCTACTTAATAGGAGCTTTTCCTCTTCGCAGGTTTTCATTACATTTCTTGACTCGCTTATATCCCATGTTGAGCATTTTCTTTTTTCTTCTAAAACTCTTTTTAGCACAAATATTGGCAATTTAGCTTGTGCCATGCTCAAAATCGAATTGTTGTTGATATCTTCTCCTAAAGATATCAACTGGCGAAATATTCGCTCCAAGTCCTTGCGAATTTCCTTTATATCCTTTGTTTTTGGGTTTAATTCTCTTAATTCTTTATATAATTCTTCAATAATAATGGATTTATCTCCATATCTGTTTTCCAGAATTTCCCATAAATTCCTGTAAGATTCATCATCCATAGGGAATCCTTCTACCAATTCCTTCGCTTCTCCTTCGAGGCAAGATATGAGATATCTAAGTTTATCCACTGGATCAAGATTTCTATTTCCAATGGTCGATAAAAAGTTATCCTTAAATGCGACCCAACTCCTTATTGATCCATCGAATTTCATCAGTTGTAATTTCGGCAGATTTATTAATGGTTGAAGTTTTTGTGACTCCACTTCTGTCTTTTCCATTTTTATTGTGACATTGTCATTTAAATTTCTGTTGCAACATCTAATTATGACGCCCAAATATGAAGTTGCCCTATGTGCCTGTTGAACGAGTCGCAAGTACCCACTCGGGCTAGCTGTCATCAATTTATTTTCTTCTATGTCAGTATCTCTGTTGGCATTGAGAGGGTCATTTATTAGTGCCTCCCATTCTTTTATCTCATTACTAACACATTGGGCCAATTTGCTGATATCTAACTTAAACTGTGCAAGTTCTGTTAGCGAGTTTTTTAAATTTGTAAAGGTCTTAAAACCTCCTACTTTAGTTAAGCATTCAATTAATTCCGTTGCTAGAGGTCAATTCTCAACTTCAGTAACGAGATCATTTCGACAATATTCGGGTCACAGCAAAATAAATTTTCAAATTTTCACACCAAATCAATAAACTTATAAATAATGACGGAAATTACAGAAACTCTTACGAAAATTCAAAAAAAAGATTTTCAAACCAATAAAGCTTTCCTGAATATCGATCCTCGATATTTCTTTTTCCTTTCTTAATTATTCTTTCCTCGATAAAAATTATCCAAATGATATTGATCAATAATCGACCAATAATTGACTGATATTCTTACTTCAAAGTTCAATTCAAACAACGAGTCTTCCAGGCTGACGCAATGTACAGAAAAAGGATTTTATAGTAGTACAGAATTTTCGTTGGAAGCACGGCGATTCCCTTTCAATATTCTACCTTTACAACAATTCCTTTTGGGAATCCCCTCCACTATCCTTCTATAGATTTAACTTACTTGCCACGCGGGAACATTATAAAAACTTTGCGGCCAGCGTTCTACTTCTTACTTTTCTCTTTGCGAACCTCAAACTTGGGTAATTAAACCTTTATTGGTAATGAATATATATAAGAAAATAAGCGAAGTAATTGCCCTACTACAACGAAATAATACTGTCAAAAAAATCAAATATAAAATCTAAAATACCATCATATACCGACCGCTCCCACTCGTTTCCCCCAATAAAGCACAAAATGACTAAAATTGATCTTTTGGGAGCTTATATTTAATTTAAGATGGGCGGGAATCCGGTTAATTTGCTCAAATTTATAGCTTTTTTCGCCTTTTGGCGACAGGTAAAGTATGAATGAAAAAATTGTAAATTTAAAACGCTGAACACGAAATCAATGAAGGGGCAACAAAGGAAACAGAAGAGTGCACGGGAAATGCTGAAAATCCACTTCAGTTGTTGCTATGTCCGGAAGCTTGATGAAAGTTTCATTTACGAGAAATTTTTATTGAAATAAACAAATTTTTTATTAAATATATTTTAATCGATTTCATCCGATTGAAAATTAATCAATCATTATTTTAGAAGCGATTCTTCACGAAATAAACTTTTGCTAAATAAATGGTTTTCCCACACCGTTTTCTCGGTGCCGTTTGAACTGTTTTACGGATAGTGCTTCAGGTTAATGAATTGAATACAAAGAAAACCGTTTGCCCCAAAGCAGCAAATTAAATGTCTAGGATCAGCAAATTATTACGTATAAAAGTAATTATGTTCAACGAAAAGTTATATACTCGAATAAGTTTCATTTTTCAGAGGAAATTAAATAAATGAACCCAACTTTTACTTACTGACTTATTTTCAAATCTAACAAGTTAGTTCCTGAAGCAGACTGCCCAAATGCGGTCAAGTATTATAATTCATCCAATAACTTATCTGACATGATCGAGCCGCTTTCAAATTTGTTTTTCAAGGACAATTAATAGAATTTTTTGCTAACTTTGTGGTGATTGTGGTAACTTTTTTAACAGTTAGGATTCTTGGAACTATTAAGATTTAATTGAATAAGTATGCAAAAATCTCGCGCAAAAATATTCTATTTTTGTAAAGAAGTTAGAAATTTGGCATTTTTTCTAGCAATTTTTTATTATATTATAAAATATTTTTTGCATTTTTGCGACTGCTTTTTACCTAATCTATCTAAAAAATTTCTACGATCAACGTATTTTTATGTAATATATTAATATTAAGTACAAGGCTTGTCCATAACCTAAAAGAATAACATTGATTAGTACTTCAAAAGGTCGATCCTTCATACAAATATGCTATTAGAATACTTATAAGTTTGTTTATCATCACATTAATCCCTGGAATACTAATGTGTTATATTCTGCTGACTTATCAAAAGATCGCTCTGTCGATCGACAAAAGCATCGGAAAATTTTCATGAAGCACTTAACGGTAGATTGTCTATATTTGAAGTAATGTTCATTATTATTCTCACCGTGAAAAATCTTAAACTTCAACTTTGAATTTTTTTTTAAAAGTACTCACCATTTCTGGTCAAATTCGCTCAGTTGGCTTGTCGTGTTAGATATACCAAGGAGTCCCTTTGCGAATAGGTGAATCACTCGGAGTTTTTCTCTTTCCTGGAGAGAATTTCAGCATGGGCGCTTCGAATTGAGCAGCAACTATCCACTGAGCCATTCTACTTTCCATTGTTTCGTTAGACGGTACTGCCACCCGTGGTGCGTCGGTCGGATTTGAGCCCAGACCTCAAGCTGACGCATTAACCAATATACTATTCACTGCTGGCTATTCCAGAGACAAAAGTACAATATGCATACTGAACTTTGATTTTTTGATATATATCATTTTTATTCAAAATCAAAACTTTTGTCATTGAAATCCATTTATTAATCCATTCATATATTTCATCATGATTTTGCTTTAAAAAGCGCACGAGGAAACGAGAAGGAATAAAATATTTTTTCATATTCATTAAAAAAGGCTTTAATTTCAGCAAAATTCCTATTCATTAATAATTTTCATCCAATTTCAGTGGCAATCCAATAAATCATTTGCATTTCAGAAATTCCATGCACTTAAAACTTCAATTTTTCATCCTAAAATGAAATTGCTATTGCTATAATTGCTATTATATAAGATCGCATATACAACATTTTTTATGGACGAATTAATTTATTGCACGATATCAAATTAATGTTAAAATTTTCCAAAAAAATTTATCATTTATTATTTATTGTTCTTTGGTTAAACAGCATGATGAATTGAGCGGAGAATGTAAAAGTTGGGTTTCATATCGATTTAAGCATTCTTATTAAATGTTTTGCCCTGAAAAAGTATATTTGCTTACGATTGTGAGCTCAGTTCAGTTAGACCTGGTAGACCTGACATTTCAATTTCAGGCAGTTAATCAAGTAGAAATTTCTCTCTTATAAATTGACATTATCGCTCTATGAAAAATACAATACAAAATGCATTTTACGATTCTTTATTTAAAAAAATTTTGCAATCCTTATACATAGGCATTTAGTCAAGCACGAAAGATTTCGTTTATGCATCCTGTCAAATCCTTAAAAAATTGCATCAAGAGACTGATAGAATAGAATGGAATGGAAAAGATATTTCATTCTATGAAAAAATCATTAAATGGATTACGACCATTATTGCTAACCGCAATTTGCATTAAAATGGTCGGCCTTTTTTTAAAAAAATGCTATTCTTTCAGTGAAATACGTATTATAAGAAAGAAAGAAATGATTTTATGCAAAGGAAAATTATATCCAATTAGTGCTTAGAAATTTAGACTGCTATTAAGATATCTACAAATATAGCAATGAAAATAGATTGAATCTTGATTTCCTACAGGTTATTGCAATATTTATTCTCAGTGACTAATTAAGTATCAAATTCTACTTTTTATTTTTTTGAAACTTGACTCTTAAGAAAAATGCTGAATCGCGCACCGATTGCTTTATCCAATTGTAATTGTGAGATGAATGGTGATTTAACTGGAGCGATATTCATGGAAAATCAACATGCCATTGCATGTGCCGTTGGACTTATTTTCATAAACTTAATCAATTCCGTAAATTTTTTTAAAAATTTTTTAAAACTATAAATTCTGTGCAAAAAAAGAGTTAAAAGAGTGGGAATTCAACAAAACTGCAAAATAAACGACAGAATTTCATTAATTCTATTATATTTTTTAAAATTGATTTAGGATTAAAATCATCAAGAAGCGCTTCTTTATAGTAATAAGCGAAATTAAGTAAAAAGACATCATTAACTGTATTGAAATCATAGAAAAAAAAATGGTAAAAATGATAAATGACTAAGAGAAAGGATAATCGAGTCACGTGTTGCTTCAACTGTGCCATCTAGGGTCCCTATTCTCCAATGGAAGTGAACGTCATGGAAGTCATTAAAGGGGAAATGCAAATCTAGATACTTCTCCAAGACAGCGGTTTCATTCTAGCCAACAGAGCCAGCCAAACCAGAAATTGTGAATTTTATTTTAAAACAGTCTAGTAAGTTATATCTAGTATATTTTTGATGGATTTTCTGTTTTCTAAATTAAATATAAATCAAAAAAATGTTAATTTTAATGAAAGGTGCATATGAATAGTCTATGACTTATATTGATTGCTAATTTTGTTTCATTTATGTGAATCAGTATTGGTAAAAAAATTATCACTTTATAAATCTAGAAATTCAAATAAAATATATATTTTCAGAAGAAAAAAGGAACTTCTCTGCGTTAAAAATAAGAATGGCCATTTTGAATGGCCATATTTTATTTTAATGATTTTTAAAATCCAAAATTCCATATTCTTGTTTTTCATATAAACTCATTTTTATATATTGCATTAATTTTTTAAATAATTCATATTATCAAATAAAATTATTTTTAAATCACATCTTTTCGAGCTAATTTCTTGAAAAACTAAAGTAATTTTATTATTTAATTATATTTAAATTTAAAATTTATTAAATGGTTGAGTGATTTGAATAATCAGCTGAATTTTCTCTCATATTTCTGTAAATTTTAGTTTTTGGTACATTATTCTTTCCGCATCATACAAAATCAGACATCTATCTATTTGGGTATCTCTGTACTTTCTATTCACTATTTTTTGGTGGATTTTTTAAATAAATGGTTACTATCAGAAAAACCGAAATAATAAGCGTTTTCCCATGGTTAAAATCATAAATAAGCTTATATCTGGTATTTTTACATGTAAATTTCCTTTGTGAATACTGCCAATTTGTAAAGAAATTATACGTCTAATTGTAAATCTCTTTCTTTCCTTAAAAACATTCTTATAAGAAACAAGAAGAAATGCAAGCAAACATGCAAAGAGTGTGTTTATTTGATCAATTTGTTATTTAGGTAGTTTATGATTGAGTCATTGAGTTTATCGTTCGGTCAGCTGGTCAGCCAGTTTCTATAATATTCCTTCCTATTCATTCGTAATCTTACCTTTCAATTCGTTATAATAATTGATATTATTTCCCACATTGTTGTTTTATATAATTATATTTTTATTATTATATTTATATTAGTATCTGGGCAGTAATAAAATCTACTGTAATAATTGACTGTGTATTCCAAGTCTAATTCGTGAAACCGACGTGAAACTACGCAGATCACTTCTTTCAAAAATTTTAATTTTTTTTTCTTTCTGAATTGACAAAACTTTTCACGACAATTGCTAATATACTAATATTAATTTTATCCTTAGCAGTTATTTTTTAACATTGGTCCCAAGATCTTCCAATTAACTCAATTATCTCAAGCTAAAAAATTCGAAAAAGAGGACATTAAGACCTTTCAAACCGAATTATTGAAGCTCTCAGTGATATTAACAATGAAACACAGATATATGCTGTTCCCAACTGAAGGCATGTATCTGAAACTCAGCCACTTCCACGCTAGGATATACTGAGAAATGCACTAGTAGATTATCGGATCTGTCCAACTGTCTGAAAAAACTACCAAAGCAAAAATGTCCTAGCTATCTGTTGTTTCGAAGAAGGCAAATCGCTTTTTAGCATTCAAGAGGAGGCACAAATTAAGAGCATCGTATAATAGTCCTTGAATACGACTTAGCCTTGATAATTCTATAAATAATGCTAAACAATGTCAACAACTACAGCGAGAATCAAACTTAGTTTATGGAGTCTCGAAATCACCACAAAAACGAAAGATCGCGTCTATTTAGCTGCTATTTCCCTCGATATTATATAACTGCGAGACATGACTAGCGAGATTGAAGGATATTAAGAAGCTACCTACTTTTGACCGATCCTTTTATGGGTTTGCCCCAGCGGATAAAATAATTACATCCACATTCATTCAATTATTACCTGCATTAACAACCATCAGAGAGCTCCGTTAGGGCATGTTTTTGGTCAGCCCACCACAATAATTGATAGATATTTCATTATTTGCTAAAGCCTGTAAATGGCGTCAAAAGCGAGGAGAGTCATTCAAGACTTGGATTGATAAAATCAGGAAAGATTTTCTACGTATAGATTGACCAGCACTATATGGATTTAGACGATGGAAAAAAAAATGGTTTCGTCTATGTTGGCATCTGATTGAACAGCTTGGAAACGTCTAATTCTTGTAATCAGCATTGACAGCCTAACTATTAATGGTGACAACTGTTAGAAGAAGTAAAAGATGAATGTATGGGGTGCAAATATGATGCAATTCAATTCAATTTAATTTAAAAACGTAGACTTCAATTCAGATATATTATCGATATCGATATAATATGGGCTAACTGGCTTAATATGAAAAAGTTATTGAAGTCTACATGGTCGAATAGTTTATTATTTGGAGTGAGACGAAACATTATGGAATCCTGTATCTTCCTGGAGTAAATCTATCACTAAAATAAAATAAAAATAAAATGTTTCTGATGACCATCTATAACTAAATAATCAAATAACTAAATATTAAATAATTTTTTAGCGAAAATGTCAGTCTCACTCTTGTAAACATTGCTGTTAGCTAAAGCCGAAATGTGTGCAGCTGATTTGAAGAATTTAAGAAACGTAAATTCCATTAGCGTAAAAATTGCAAAATATAAGGTGCAAGTGATTGATATGAAAATTTTTGGTAAAACTGAAAAATTAACGTATTCATCCACGAAATATTTTGGAAATACTGATAATTTGGAAAATAATAGCGAGATCTTCGGTCTGCAAAAAATGAACTTAATGAATGATTAGTTTTTTTATTTTAAATGCTACAATATATTTGTGATTCTTAGAAATTGAAAATTTTTTGATTACGATAGTCCGCAGAAGTGCCGGCTATAGTTCCATCTTTCTTCACTTTTCCATCATTCTTTTTCTTTTCAATATTGTCATTCGAAATCCGAGAGATGACGGTAGAGATCCACTTATATACTTCTCTGATAAAAGAATAGAATAATCGGATGAACGAACCTAAGCCATCGACGAAGCATTTCACCATTTTAATAGGCATTAACTAGTTTAATAGTATTATCCCTATATTTCATTTAATAAACAATTTTAACCTAACCACTATATATACGGTATATTACATGCATTCTTCGTAATGCGGATGCTGTTTTTTTTTAAGAGTCTTCACCATTACTGGTTAAACTCGCTCCGCCGGCTTGTTGCACTGGTTAAAGATACCAGCGAGCCCCTTGGTGATATAAGTACAGATGAATCGCCAGCACCACCCGGATTTTTGGGTTGGTTTACTCCTGCGGGGAATAGAACCTCAGCATCGATACTCAGAATTGAGCAACAATCCACTGAGCCATTCTATTTTATTCTGCCTTTCGCCATTAGGTGAAGAGTGGTGCGTCAAAAAGAGCGAAAATCGAGCCCAAGTCTCGATTCTCAGTAGCTTTTTTTTACCACTGAGCCACCGACATTTCACCATTTTAATAGCATTAAGTAGTTTAATAGTATTATTTTTTCTGTATCTCCTTTAACAAATAATTTTAATAAACAAGTTATAGAAAAAAAAACGAAAATTGTGTATAATAATTTGCTATATTATTCTATATGTGCATGATACATGGTTAGCAGCCACCATTTCTGGTTGAGTGGCTGCATTGGCTGTTAGTGCAAAGCGAAATTATATGAGCGATAGTTGTATGACGATAAAGAAGAAGTGGTTCGTCAGGATCATCCGAATTTTTAATAAAGCGTTTACTTCTGCCGATGCAGGATCACGACACTTGAGACGATAACCTGAGCAACAACCACTAGATTAATGCATACTTGTACTTATTTATATGTGCTTGCGTAGCCACGTATATGTACATACAATACAATATGTGCAATATATAGAGTAAGTAGTACATGCATTGTTTTTATGCGAGTGTGATTTTGCATGTGTGCTCATGCATATATATCTATATGTGTGCACGCGCCGGTACATGCTCGTGTATATGTCGGAATAAACGTGGCCTTCGCCTAAGTCTCGCTCTGAACATTGGCATAATCCCAAGCCTTGGCTGGAACTTTGGTCAAGCCTATGCCCTAGCCAAAGCCTAAATCCGAGCCCAAGGGCAAGTCCAAGCTCTAGTCAAGGCCTAAAATTTTATAATTTTACACGGAAACAATTACAAAACAAATTGGCGTGGATTTTCGTGGATTTCTTTGGATAGTATACCAAAAAATAAACTTTAAGAATAATGTTATTGAAAAAAGTCGTCGTTCAATATCATTTTTTTCATGTTCCAGTAAATATGCTGAAGTTCTAAAAATTCTCTATATGCCACTGCGCGATTTACTTCAAAATGTTTAGGTACAGAATAGAGAAAAAAGTTTAAAACTTAAGAACGCGACACTACTATTCCATCAAAATCCTTTTAATCTTCTTTAACATCACGTCATAATGCACTGTATTTTTTCTTAAAACCAGGTATTAACATTTAAGCTCCCTTATTTTCAGCTCATCTTATCATTTTTCTCCAATGCACTTCCAAATCCTGCAACATCTTTTTATTAGAACTCATTAATACTTTCCAAGAACCGACAATCCCTAAAAATCCTTCCCCATTCTGTTAAAATCCTATGATGCATTATTTTGATGCTTGAAGTTTCCTTTTGAAATTTTTTTTCAATTGAGACTTTCTTAAATTTTATCGCAAAAATACAATCTATTTCAACAGCTTCATCATATTTTAATCCAATTTTTTTCAATGAATTCGCATTCACCTTTTCATATTCTTTTATAAAATTTTACTGTTATTTATTGTAAAATTAAAAAAAGCATTTACAATTTGTAAATTTGTAAAAAGAAATGCTATTGAAAAACCAAAAATAAATTTGTCTTTTGGTTCTGAGTCACTCTGACGATAAGCGAACAAAATGGGATTTGATGACATTACGCCAAAAAAACGAAAATTATTTCGAGCAAAGATGTACGGGATGGTTTCACATACATTTAATTTATCAGTTGATAATTGTGGTTAGCTGTTGGAACTCAGTTAGAAATTTTTATCAGGGGATTTCACTTGCATAGAAGTGGGCCAACTGGATTTTTTAATGGCTCACTCTTCTCGGAGCACGATCCTAATTCCTGCCTCATAATATCCGGGCCACTATCCATTGGGCTATGCTCGCCCTCTACTAACTCTCATTTATAGCGAGTTAACCTTCTAAAGACGAAATTTTTATTTTCTTATTTGTTTATTCTGATAATACTAATGAATGCTTTTAAAATTTCCACTTAATCAATTTTTTTTCTTTAAGCTTTTTTATTCGTTATTTTAAAATATTTCTTTATAATTTTAGTATTTTCTCTTAATTTATATAATTATAAAATTTTTTATATGCAATTTTTATAATTATAATTTAATTTTATATACAATTGAATTGTATATAATTTTTTATCATTGCAATATAGCTGATTAGCAAATTAGCGGATTTTCGCTAATTTTTTTTTCATGAACTCCTCCAAAGGTCCTTCGCAAATTTTGCTTTTTTTTAAATTTTCTTCTATTTCTTAAATATTAATCCACGATAATACATATAATTAATTGCCCATTAATTGTTTTAAATTTTTTTATTATTTTACTGAAATTGTTTATAATTGCAAATTAATGCTGCGTATTATTTATTTATAGCTATTTTTTATTTTTCAAAGGAACAAAGCAATTTTTTGTTTCAGTTCAAATTTTTATTTCATTTCATTTAAAATTATTTCATAAAATTTTGATTTTAATAATTGCAAAATCTCTATAATTTATTCAGCAAAAAAAGAAATGCGATTTTCAATGAGAAATCAAAAATAAGCTCCGAAGACAAAAATTCTTGTCCTTGCTCGCTGCTACTCAATCCTTTTGCGATCTTCTTCTTCTAAAAACTCTATTACTGGTTAAGATGGCTCCGCTGGCTACAAGAGTAAGACATCTTCAAGCTGCTGAGCTCGAAGCCGTCGTCAACAGTAATAGAAACCATTCTTTTTTCTAAATCCGTATATCGCTAATCCCCCTATATGTTCAAAATGTTTCTTGACTGTGTCAATTTAGGTCTTGATTGGCCCCTCTTTTGACTCCAATCATCACAAGGTTCAGCAAGTAGCGAAATACGTGTCAATTCCTATTTGTAGGAGACAAAGAATGTGCTCTAACCAGCGAAGACGGTTTTCCGTGATGGTACTATTAATGCAAGTGGTAGTTGAGAAATAGTGGATGTATTTTTTTATCCGCTCGGCGGATATGTAGGAAATACCTTAGACATGAAAGCTGATAACTTCTCAATATTTTTCACTCTCACTGGCTATGTTTTGGAACCATTTAGCAAGACTAGCTAAATAGATGCATTCTTTCGTTTTTATGATGATTCCGCAATGGCTGCATTAAGAAGCATCAACATATTTCACATATTTCTAGCTATCGTTATCCGGGTTACAATTTCATACTTTGCCTAGCGACTTGTCAATTTTATACAAATCTTGGCTCGAACCAAAAGATGGTGATTACCAGTTTTAGTACCCCGATAAGAACGACTATCAAGCATAGAATTTTTCCAGCGAATGACCAAGATACCTGATTGGAACACTGGTTGCCCGGAGAGTTCCACATGACTAGATCTTTTACAATTGCTTAAAACTTGCCAAAAGAAATGGCTTTCCGCAAGTGCTGCGAGATATTAACCGCAGTAGCCTGGGATGCCTTTGCAAAAGAGCCAGATGATTTTCCATACTCTTTTAATATCGTTTAGATGTCACCTCCTTGTTAGAGGCCCGTCTTTGTCACTTGGATCTCGGGTAATTAAAACTGGTTTCGAGCAGAAGTGTTTCAGATGACCCGGGACGAAATGGAGTAGCGATTGTCATATCTGAAAAAGCTCGAAGTCCTGCAATATTTCAGTCATCAATACCGCGGCAAGGATAAATTCTATATTAAGTTATATGTGGAACTCCTAACAATTTCTAATACATCTCTCCCGAAAGGATATGGTCATAAATGGAGATTGAAGAGTTAGGCTCGAATGATCATGATGTAGCTGTAATTACCAATATGGGCTCCATATCTATAACTGGAAAATATAGGAGCCTGGTACGCCAACTGCCTTTCTTTGTTTTTTTGAACATCGAAGTAGTCATATGGAACTCCTCGCATAATCAATACTCCAACCATATTGATTACATCTTCGACGTTAGTAGAATTCCATATTAGATTGTCGTTTCCATCGTGGCGATGAAACAGGCTTCATGAATCTGACCATGTTACAGTTCGAGCTAAGATAAAATTGGTAACTCACAAGAAACCCCCAAGATCTTTCAATTACTTCAAACTAAAAATTCAGTGGACAATAGGAACATTTCAAACCGAATAATTGAAGCACATCGATGATATAAATGTCAAAGACCTCACTATACTAGTAGGAAGAGAGATAACTGAGGAAAGCAATTTTCTAACAGTATGAAAAGGCTGTCAAAGCACGTCAGAGGATCTTGGCTACTGGATGCTTCGAAGAATTATAACGACAGCACCACAGCAGTGGATTCATTATTGGAGCGATATGGTCTTAAAAATTCAGATGGTTGCTCATTTATGTGATAATAGCAAACTACTTCGACTATAACTCGGTCTATGAAAGGTGAAAGGAATCTTCGATGTCAAATTAACTAGGAATAGACATCTCAGAGAAAATTTTTGCTTCTCTTTTACTCAATAGATTTATGGCATTACGGGACAGCAGAATGCGCCTTAACCAAGCTGCATTCAGACCAGGACTGTGTTGATCGGATAATTATGTTAAGAATGGCATTGGAAGATCGCTTCAAATATCAGCAATCCACCTCCATACTATTTTTTCATCGATTTTCCATTCAAACAATCTTCGATTCAATTAATAGAGAAACGCTTTGGATGGAGATGGAATGTGGCGGCAGATCGTAAATTCGACTCATAAAGGCATTTCACCAGCGTACATTGCCATATATATGTATGACAGATTTCTTTGAAATAAGAACTGGTGTCCATCAAGGTTGCGTTTTTTCCCTTACAATATTGAATTATGCGATAGAATGGGTTGCGAAAGATCGCTTGCCGGCATTTTAAATATATACATTCTAGAGTATAGAGTATACCACAGATCTTGGATGACGTAGCCCATTTTGCTGATAGTTATCAGTTATAGAAACACAAATAATGCTAAACAGTTGTATCGAAAATTGCGAAACTCATCGGAATGTAAATAAAAATCTTTTCGCCTTATACACCAGAAACTGATAAAATATCTATTTTCATCAATTTATCCACAGTTGAGGAAGCGCCAGACTTTACAGATTTTTGATCCCACATGGCCAAGCGGAAGATAAAATTGCAGCGCTCACCCGATTGACGAAACTTTTATGGAGTCATTGCAGAATCACCATAAAAATGAATGACCGTATCAACTTAAGTGGAGGATATTAAGAAGTTATCTTTCGACCACTCATTCTAATAGGTCCACCGAGCGGATAATACCTCACATGGCTGCATCCACCTTCTCTTAAATACAGAACGCCGCTTAGAGTACGTTCTTTGTCGTACATCACAGGAGTTGACCCATATTTCAATACTTGCTAAACCGTGTAATGGTTGGCGTCAAAAGCGAGGTGGGCCACTCAAGACCTCGACTGATACCAGGCCAGGAAAGATTTTGAATGTATAGGTGGACCAGCAATATATCGACTTAGAAGATGGAAAAAGGAATGGCCGACGATAGCGCCAAACCGCGCCGCTTGGGGTCGTCGTAACCTTGTGGCCAATGGAACCAGCCAGCCGAACCAGCAATGGCGAGCGCTGTTAGAAGATTTTATTGAAGGAAAAAGCAACTTCTGCAGAGAACAAAAAACTTTTATGCTTAAGCTGTTCATGATGACCATTGCGACCCAATGAAACGTGGCTAGAATAATCGCGGCCCGTCGTTATTTTCGGAAGCCACGCGTTCCTCGTCTAATTTGCTAAATTGCAGACAATTTGTGTGTGCTGTCATTATACAGTTGGATTTTTTTATTTTTTTGCACGATGTATCGAATATTTATGTGCTTCTCTATTTCCTTCTTTGTTTTCACACTTACGTTAGAAAAATAGCTGATTTATCACAAATTAACCGAAAAACCATTAATCGTTAATCATCCGATGGCTGCGATTTAGTAGTCGTGGTCAGGTGATTATTTTCTTTCTTTCCTTATTTCTTTTAATCTCTGATCGATGAACGAATATTTCTGCAGTGGGAATCGTTTGATTCGTTGGTTTTTATAAAATTTTGTTTTTATTTCTAAATTTTTCTCTATTAAGTTTCAGGCGAATCTAAAATTTTAGCCAGAAATTCTTTAATAACTGAATTAAATTTCAATATTTTATTGACTTTAATAATTTATCAGTATTATCAAATTTACATAATCTATCAGTAAAATTTTTGCCCTTTATTGATAATTTTTTATCATTTACATAATGCGGAAAATGGTGCGTTAGAGAAATGACTCGTAATAACGAAGCAGTTGATAGCAACTGAAAGATATTTCTGTTGTTCAGATAGTCGTCTGTAGTAATAAAGTTTGGATCCTCAAGAAGAATAAATTCCTCATTGGAAATTCGTTTAGTACTTTGCAGCCACCTGTAATTCTCTCCTCAACTGGCAAAGGTTATTTTCCTCTTCGTACTAATAAGCAGTGGAACGGGAAATGAGCGCCAACCATTCTTCGAATTATTATGATAAGCATATTCATGAACGAATTTGCTTTGCTTTTCCTTTTAAGTGTTTTTGTTTGTTTCCATTATTTTGCTATTATTTATTATACGTCTGTTTACTATTTCGTCATTATTTTAATATGGTTATCACTTGTAATTGACGATGAGATGATGCTATTCATATGCTATTCATTTTGTTAAATTTCTTTTAAATTCGTGCATATTTTATTACTTTATTGTTGACTGCAATAATATTTGTTCAAAAATTATTTTGGATTTCTTTGCTACAAAGTGGACTAATTATTTTTTAAATTTTTAGTCGTAAGTCTTCATGGCTTATCCAGTGAATTCATCAGATGTGCAGTTTATGGATTCATCGCTCGACTCTCAAGCATACAGCTTTTTATCACTTGCACCTGTTATCTTTCCTTCTACTTCAAATGCTTATTACTTATCTCAAAGGTATTCTTTTCAAAATTTTTAAAAAGATTCATAAATAGTTTTTTCGGATTTTTCCAATTTATTAAATCGGTTTTTTCGACCTGCTTAAAGAACAGTTATCTCCGCTTAATATTACAGAAATAGCAGGGCCATGACAAAGAAATGACGGATTTAGTTGGTGTGAGGGAACAGACAAAATTATTCTAAATTATTGGTAAGGAAATTTTATCAATAGCCTGGATTATTTCTGCTGCGATGAAGATTGATTTGAGTGAAACTGAAACAGAAGCTGTAAAAGGAAATGAGATGGAAAAGGGGAAAGGAAAGCGCATGACTGACTGATTGAATATTGCAGCTCTTCCATCCTACGCGTGGTGTCGCTTACACGTTTACGTAAATTTTTAATATTCTTTGGAACAATTGAGGATAAAGGCTTTTTTTCGGATATTTGCAAGAGAATATTTTAGAGCACTTTTATCAGCATTAATTTTTAAAAAATTTATTTCAAAAATTTATTTATTTCTCAGTCTAATTTTAAAACCTTCATTTTTATTCCAGTTTCTAAAAAAATAAAAAACTAAGTCGAGATATCCCGAGAATTTAGTTATTTCAATGGTTTATTTGAAGAGATTGGACAGAACAGAATTTGCCAGCAGTTGCACCCATACAAAATATTTATAAACAGCCGACTCATGATTTTCACGATTTTAACGCGCCTTGGTTAATGACTAGTTTTTTTTTAAATTCATCAAGGGACCAAATCGTGCATTCAAACTCGCAAACAACGAAAATTTATCGACCTGTACGTTGAAAAAACAAAATTAATTTTATATTATGATGTAATTTAGTTCGAAAGTTCATTTATCAAGAAAAATTTATATTCAGATTTAATTTAAATTTTAATTTAATTTTAGTTTTAGGTTTAATTTAATCTTAAGTTTAATTTAAAATTTATATTAATATAAATATAGTATAATATAATATAAATTTATATTATTTATTATATTAAATTTATATTTAAATTTGTACTCATTTCTTTTTTACCATTTTTTTAAAATTTTGTTTATAGTTTCTCAAGCCAACAGTCAAAAGTACAACCGATGGTAAATGGCTTTCTTTATTTTTCACAGACAAATATGTGTTTAGCAATCACCATATCTGTGAAAATCTTCATATTGATGGAATGAATTTCGTTTGCACTGAGCAGTACTATATGTACTGGAAAGCAAGTTAGTTCTTTTAGTGTTAAATTCGTTTTTAGCATTTTTCAGTAATATTCAGTAATATTTCTAATAATAAATTTTTTGTATTTATTAGGATTAATTTGAGAAATAGAAATTTTTTTCTTTAGAAAAATTTAAATCAAAGTTTGTGGAAAATTATGCAAATATATTCCATTTTTCTCAAAAATTGGCTGTTTTCTTTTTTTAGGATATTTTAATGATCAACAAGCTGTTAAGGAAATTCTGCTGACAAAGGATCCTAAACATATGAAGGCTATCGGATCAAGAGTTAAAAATTTTGATCAATCTTTATGGCATCGAGTTGCATTACAAGTTATGGCTATAGCAAATGTTCGTAAGGTCATTGCTTTAAAATTATTTTAAATAATTTACTTCTCTAGATTTTTATTTGCATATACACTTTTATTTCAGTATCAACAAAATCCTTTGCTTCGTATGGAGTTATTTCGTACAGAAAAAACCGTTTTGGTTGAGTGCAATCCTAGAGATTGCATTTGGGGAATAGGGCGCGGTATGGATGAACCTGATGTTTGCGATTTTTCGAAATGGAGAGGCAACAATTTGCTTGGATTTCTGTTGTCTCATATCAGAGATCGTATGATGAAGAATCCCATCTATAACGATGAAGTAAGTTTAATTTTTAGCACTTTTTTTTATTTTTTTTCCAGATCTCAGTTACATTTCTTTTCTATTTTCTGTTATTTTATTTTTTTCCATTTTATTATTATCTTATATTATTTTATTTACTTAATTTGGTCGTAATCATTATTCATGTGATATGAATCCGAAACATATTTACTCAATCCATTTAAATTTTTATGTTCAGCAATGAATTTCATTTATAATTTTATTTGAATTTTTCAAATTATATGAGTGTTTTTCATCCTATCCGCTTGCTTCCTCAGTTTATTTTTATTTTTATTATGACTCTTTGTGTTTATAGCTAACCTGCTAAATTTTAACTTTTAACTATGATTAATAATTCAGTTTTATTTATTTATTTTTTTAATTTATTTGTTTATTTATTTGTTTGTTTATTCAATATTATTCCATTTCAGGTAAAAGCTATCCGACAGCAGAATGTTTCTCCATTATCTTATTTTCCAACCGTATCTCCATCTTTCCATCTTTAAAATGGAGATTGATTTATACAATTTTTTGGCAAAAATTATTTGTTTTTTTCTTATATATTTCTTATATATATTTATATTACATATTGCATTATTATTACTCATACGTTATTATCATTATTATCATTTGCTCTTACCATAATTACTTATATATATATTATATTATTCTTATATATTCTTTATATATACATGTATGTATTATATATTCATTTTTTTCTTAACTTTGATAACTTTGATAAAAATCTTGTAAATGCAATTATAAAATTGAATGATTACCTGAATGAAATGTGCGATAATTGAAAATTCGTTCTAAATTTTATTTCGGAAAATTTTCACTGTATTTCGATGTTGAATGATTCATTTTTATACAAAAAATCTTATTTGCTATTGAATTCTAAGCTTTATTTCATGTGTTATGGGAAAAAATATACTAGGGAAATTCTAAATTGACAACCTATTGTTATATTTTTATTATTTTAAAATTTTTTTAGTGTCTTAGAAAATATTTTGAAAATATAATATTTTAAATTTTTCCTATATTTTCATATTTGTACGTTAATAAAATAGCATTTCGAATGTCGAATGAATGTTTGAGAATTTCAATAGTTCTAAATATATAGCTCTAAATATATCGAATTTTTGAACCATAATAACATTTCTTCGCTTTTTCCTAGTTTTTCTTTTTTTGGTTTTTCATTTTCTTTTTCATTGAAATACCTCAGTTTTGATTTGTATGCATAGTTCGAGGCTGCCACTTATAGATTCCAGGTCTTCGTTCTTTTTTTTGTGAAAATGATTGAACGAAATTGAAACTGTAATTGATGATATACTGCCCTGTAAAAGATGTCTTATTTTTTGCTATGCATTCGTGGTTTTTTTTCTTTTCCTTGGAAATTTCTTTAATTTTAGGAAATTCACTTTTCTTTATTTTTGTCGAAATTATCTGCTAAGATAAAAGTTGTTATAGCTGTGCAATTAATGCGTAATAGTGAATGATCTTTTCCTTTGAATCTAGTCATTCTAGTCCTTGATTGCAGTCAAATTTTAAATTATTTTCAGTACCAATTTCTAAATTTCTATCGAATTGCTGAAATTTTTTGAATAGATTTATAATATTTACTGTTACTTTGCTTATACAATTGTATCATTTCTACCTTGTTTTTATTTGTTTTATTTATCTTTTTTTGAGAAGTGTAGATGATTTTGATATATTTGCATTCATGTTTGATTATTTTATTTTATGTTATTATTTTATTTTTTAATGTTGATTCCTTAAGAAAACTTTTCCAAATGAAAATTTTAAATTTAAGTTAGTGTCAAATTAAGCGGGGTGATGCTTTTTCTCATTTTTGATTTCTTTCTACCCAGTTCGCCTTTCATCAGTACTTTAATAGATCTCTGAATATATACTTATCGTTGTCGTAAGCCCATTTTTTATAATAATTATTGTTATAATATATTTTTATATGAAGTTTTTTTTCTTAATTTACTAACAGTTTGCATATAATTTGATTTGTAACGTTTATTTTTATATGTTTGGTTACAAGAAGTAATGTGAGAATGCATATTGCTTTTTCTTGGGATCATTTCTAATTCTAATACTATGGTTCAATTCCTGCCAGTGGAGTGAATTTATCTTTAAAAAGTCTAGGTGATGTTTAGGAGTTACCCTTACTATCTTAAGCAACTTTCCATCAAAAATGTAATAAGCCAGTTAAGGAAGAGTACGGACCCGTAAAGAAATTTTTGTAATAATTTGCCCATTAAATCATCTTTTAGGAATTTTAATTTTTTGATAATTTTGATAATTTATAATTTATATAATTTTTTGATAATTTATAATTCATATATGCATATATATATTTAAATATGTAACGTTTATTGGGCATTTGGTGAAATAAATATATTTTTTTCGTAAACTTGGTTATTTTAAAATCAGACAATCTATTCACTCGTAGCATTAATTCATTTTGGAATATGTGAAGCATATGAATTTGCGGAGTTCCCTAACATTGGATTGGTTTCGGATAATAATGTCCCACGAGCAAGGTTATGGTGCGCTTCTAAGTTTCGAAGCTTCACCTTTTCTTGCTGTTCTCATATGAAATGAGAAACCTTGGCCGATTTATATGCTTGTAACTAAATTCGGATTAGTCGTTGAATCTTTCATGCCTATATTATGATATAAATGGCAAAAAAAACGAATGTGTTTGACAAATTTTATATGAGATTTTCTTTTTGTTTATTAGAGCATTCACCATTTTTGGTTAATTTCGCAAAGCAGGCTGGTTGAGCGAGACAAATTTTGCCGCCGAGTCACTCGGCAATGGAAGGAGAGGTGAATCGCCAACATAACCCTAATGCTTGCAGGATCTGGAGTACTCCTATACATTATAATCAAATGCTTACTATAGATAATTAAAATTTATTAAATTAAATATGGCGAGCGGTCGTTTCAAGAAAATCGATTTATTTTGTTTTATTTGTGAATTATTTTTTAAAATTTCTGATAGCAATTCTGATAAGCTCTCTTAAATTTTAACTTTTTTTCGAACAAAAATTGAAATAAATTATACATTAAACCAATTAAATTATATATAAATATATATTGCATGTAAATAAATGAATTATATAAATAGTGAAATAGTGAATATATATATATATATTAAATTTTTATTTTCTAGTTTATTTTTTCATCCTTCCTTAATTTTTTGTTGTTTTTGTCTTTGATAGGAGTAAACCTGCCATGATAACAAAAATCTAGGTGGTTGCTGGGGACCCACCTGTAATTACGTCCCCAAGAGATGAAGGAGTTAAGTCTTCTTGACACGGCATCACACCCATGATGTTCTCAGCCTGGTGGTGCATGCAATAATTACGCAATCCGAACATAGTCAAATGAGCTCAAGATTCAAGAATATGGTCTGCTCGCGAGCTACGATAACTGCTTAAAATCTGTCAAGGGTAACGGCTCTCTGCACATGCAGCGAAGTATCAGCTGTAGCAGCATGGAACGGCAGAATGCTTATGGACGTCGCAAGCCAAGCGATCACTGTCCTCACTCTTTTTAAATATTGCTTGTTGAAGATTCGTCTTCGATACTTTGGATTTTGTCCAAACTTGGCTCCGAGCAGAAGTACTGGCTATATCAATGTTTTAAAAAATGTCTCCGAAAGTCTCATAGACGTTAGATTATGCTAGTAGGAAATGCGCTAGCTGGGTATCAAAAGTAATTGTCCAGCCGTCTGAAAAAGCTGCCGAAGCTCAAATGTTCGAAGAATTAATTGCAGCAGGGTGGGACAGAAATATCTACTGTAGCGAAATGGCCTTGAGAATGGAGACGGCGGCTCGGATAGGTGATAATAGGAAATTTGCCTTCTTCACAAAGCAACTATACTTCGAGAAAAGTAAAATGGTACAAGATATTAATGGGGCGTCTTTTAAGGTTATTCCTCGCCTCGTAAGATGGGAGGAATTCTTTGAGGCCAAACTTAACTACGATATGCCATCTGTTATTCTGGACATAGCTGATTCGCTCGTCGAATCATATGTTTACAATTGTAAACCGCCAACAAAAGAGGAAATAATCTGTTATCCAGAAACTTAAGGCTAGTAAAACTCTTGGAGAGTTTTCGGCCGAAGTTTTCAAGTGTTTTCCATCGTCCTTCATATCAACAACAAATGACTCTATGGAGGAATGAAATAATGCCAAATGATTGGGGTAAAGCAATTTCCAATTCCTAAGAAAGTGACAGGAAAAACTACGACAATTATCGAGAAATCAGCCTTCTAAACATCTTTAGGAAAATTTTTGCTTCCCTCCCGCTGAATAGATTTATGGCGAGACAGCAGGATACGCCCTAACAAAGCTGGATTCAAATCGGGACGCGGTTGTGCTAACCAGATATCCATGTTAAAAGGGGTGCTGGAATACCGCTTTGAATATCAATAACCCACCGTAACATGTTTTATTGATTTTGCAGCTGCCTTCATTCAATTGATGTAGCAGCGCTTTGGAGAGTGATGGAATGTGGCGGTGTTCCAGAGAAGATCATTCGCCTTATGAAAACGTTATATTAGCATCGGCGCAGGCCTGTGTATATGGGTGACTTATCCTTTTGAGATAAGAACTGCTGTCCGTCAAGGTTACATCCTTTCCTCTGTACTATTCAACTATGCGATAGACTGGATAATGGGCATTGCTTATCGGCATTCAAGAGGTGTGGAAATCAGTCCAAAGTATAGTGTTCCAGATACTCTGATGATTGGGTCCTTTTTGCTGATAATTGCATGAGATGCAAATAATGCTAAACAATATCGACAACTGCAGCAAAAATCGGACTCAGGAACAATGTAAATAAAATGAAAGTAATTTTTTCTTTTATATAAGATGCTTATAAAATACCTACTTTTATCAATTCGTTGCCAGACTTTAATATATCTCGGATCTACTCTAATCCTAAATAGCCAATCGAAAGACGAAATTACAATTCGGATAATGGCAGCTAGAAATCTTTCTTCCGGTTACTGAAACCTTCATAGACTCGTCACTAAATCACTATAAAAACGAAACTCCGCTTCTGTATGGCTGCTAGACATAGTCAGTGAGAATGGAAGATTTTAAGAAACTATCTGTCTTTGACCACTCATGTCTAAGATATATCTTAAGGAATCGGTAAGCGGATAAAAAACACATGATTATATCCACTCTCGCTCAAATACCACTTGCATTAACATTACAATCATAGGGCTCCGTCTTCGCTGATTAGGCCACATTCTCGGTCGTTCACCACAGGAGTTGACGCATATTTCGTTACTTCTAAACCCTGCTATGGGTATCATGAAAAATGAGGAGGACCAATCAAGACTTGGACTGGTGCAGTTAAGAAAAGATTTTAAACGTATAGGCGGACCAGCGATCGATGGACTAAGACAATGGAGAAAGGAATGAATTCTATTAGTGTATGCGATAGCATCAGTTCGCGTAGTTTGGAAACGTCTTGCTCTTGTAGCTAGTGAAGCCAACCTGATCAGTAATAGTAAGGAAGAAAAGAAAGATTAAAATCAATTTCTCTTTACAGAGCTTATCATTTCTGGCTTGGCTATCATCACTAACTACCAGGCCTTTGCCAGAATATCACATTCGAAAATGAGTACACATTTGAATTGAATAGAATTAACTTAGTTGTTGAAAGGATTTATTAAATGATGGTGTATTTAAAATTTGTCGAAAATTTGTTTAGTTTTACAAAAAATTATGGTAATTTTTAGAAAAGGTAATTATTTATTGCTGAAGGAAAAGGTTTTATTAATGATTAAAATTTGATCAGCCATGAATGAAGATGGTAATTTGCTTCCATGAAATATATCATTGTTATCATTGTCAGTTATTAGTCGACTGATTCTTTCTTTATTGTTTAAGAAAATAGTTATTAAGATTATTTTATTTACTTTTTGCAAAATTTTTTCGAGTTCCTGAATCGTGATTGACAAGTTTTTATTCCAAATGAGCATATTTTTTCAAGTGATAAAAAATAATTACGATTAATAATTAATATTTACGATTTGTGTGGAATAATGTTCATTGTACCATTTTATATTTTAAATATATCTTATAAATCCTGAACATAGTCTTTTTTTTTCAGTCTTATTTTTTTCAGTCTTACTTATTTTTCCTCAGTCTTATTTTAACCATTTCTATGTTTTCCAATATACTTTATATGGCTAAATTTCCTTAAGTATCTGTTCACATTTTAAATAAATTTTGAGATTTTTTGCGGTAGGAATGACGATTCATAATCGTTATAAATTATTCGTACTTATCTCTACCATTTATTAAAAATCACTGTCATTTTTCATTGGAATATTTTTTTGTTTTATAAATTATTAAAATTAAAAGCATAAATTACTGTCCACAGTGTGGATTGGAAAATGGAGAATGAAATTTGCAAGATTCGCGATTAAATAACTTTTCCCTTTCAGCATCTATATCTGAGAGTTTAGAATTTTTTTTTGCCCCTTTGGTGACCCTATGGTTTCTACGAGTCTCTCCTTCTAAAAATATAGAATAAAAATGTATGGAGCTCAGTGGAAAAGAAGCGTTTTGAAAAGATGATTTTCAAGGGTGATAAAATCAGATATTTCTCAGGTACTGCTAACACTCTTGCGGTATGTTATCTTATCTACATTTTATAACTACTAATTTCAATTGAAAATGGTGAAAATGATGTTTCCCTCTTTTCCTTTCGATTTCCTACTAAAATCTATTCAGAAAACAGAGTCCCAAGATGTCTCATCTACATCATTCGAAGATTTAGAACTTTGGTAATTAATTCTTCGTGGCTAACTATTTGTTTATCTGTCGTAATTTTATAATTTCTTTAATAAGATTTTATATGATTTCTGCAAAATTCAATTTTTTCCGAAATATTTCTCTCCCACTAGTGCCATAAATCATTTATAAGGGAAAACCACGATCAACTGACAGCAAATAAAATATTTTGGGGATTGCGGAAGTAGAAAATGTGAAATATAAGTTGGATGGATATAGCAAGGCTGTCTATTTCAACAACTGTAGTCCAAATAGATTTATATATAAAAATGAAATATTTCACGTATGTAATTCGTTAATTTGCTTTCACTATTCTTTTATCAAATTCGCGTCGAAATTTGAGTCGAATCTTTATAAATCTTATGAAATTTTACTCTATCAACGAAACTATGGATAATATCCTAGAACATTACTTTGATTGATCATATTATTATGGATTATTAATTGAGAATTCCTTCATCAATTTTCATATTCGCGAAAATAAATTAGATGCTAAAAAAAGTGGTTTTTTTCATTTGTGTTTTGACAGAGGATAAATAAATCAAAAAATTTAATAAATCAAATAATTCAGATGAGATATTTCATTTTAATAACTTCACCACGTACATTTAGAAATGAAAAAATTGCTGAAATTGTTTTATGTCATCATTTTATTACAAAATGGTCTACATTTTCATGCATCGGCACTGTTCCGAAATGAAAATTCATTTTCAAATTTTCAAATTCATTTGACAAATCTTTGTACATGAAAGAGGGTAAAAAGAGAGTGTAAAATAAAGTGATATAGGCCTGAGAAATTCATATTCAAATTCATATTATCATTAAAAATTGTTTTGATAAGAAATGTAAGTCTGAAGGAAATTTGATGCTTTTAATTGTTAGATGATAATAGCTTTCTTTATACACCATTATTTGTCGTTTAAACATTTATTGGCATAGGAAATTTTGCCACATTATTTACCGCTTTCTTTTAAATCATTCATTATCTATTATCTAAGTGGGCTGCAAAGAACATTAAACGGCCAGACATTCTCAGTTCTTTGAACATATGAACTAAATAGATAGTTCTTCTTTTAACAGCTTATCATATCTAATTCTACTGACTAGTTCTACTGACTGTTAAAATGAGATCCTTTCGTCAGAGATTCACCTGAGAAATGTACGTGAGTCTATAGCATCAAACAGATCATTTTCGAAAAATTTGAGTCGTTAAATTTTCTTTCATTTTCATATTAAATTACAATATTTTTTATTCAATCCTATAATTTGTTTTCATCGATAAAGATTATTAAAACAAGAAATAAAATTAGTATCAGTGGCTATCAATTTTTTTTTCAATTCATTTATTTATTCAAATTTATTTATTTATCAGTCGCATTAGTAATATTTGAGCAAATTCAATGGAAACAAACTTCTTTGCCTTTCACAAATATTAATGACAAATATTTATCAATAAATATTTCATCTGGCTTGCTTACTTAGATTTATTATTCGAGCATAATAATTTAACAAAAAACTATTTGAAAGCCGAAAAAAGATTTTAGTTGAAAAATTTTTCATTTACCCTACATTGAAACATTATTCATTTACTAAATTTCCTTAATTTAAATAAAAAATGGCAATCTTAGCTCTATCATCTTCATTATTTCCTCTTATAACTTTTTTTAAGAACTTCTTCTTCTAACAGCTCTCATCATTACTGGTTAGGCTTGCTCCGCTAGCTACAAGGGTAAATCTAAGTAAGCTGCTGCTCATGACCATCGCTAATAACAATAGAAGCCATTCCTTTTTCCATCGTCTAAGCCCATATATCGCTGGTTCTCCTATACATTCAAAATCTTTCCTGACTGTATGAGTCCAGGTCTTGACTGGTCCTCCTCGCTTTTGACTCCACCCAACACAGGTTTAGCAAGTAACGAAGTATGTGTCAACTCTTGTAGTGGGCGACGAAGATCGTCCGAACCAGCGAAACCGTGCTCTGTGATAACATTATTAATACAGGTGGTATTTGAGCGATACAATTATGTGCGATTTTATCTACTCGGTGGATCCGTAAAATGTATCTTAAACATGAGTGGCTGATAGCTTCTTAATATCCTTCGTCCTCATTGGTCATGTTTCGCAGCCATGGACGCGGATTTTCATCTTTATGATGATTTCGCGACGGTTCCATAAAAGTTTCGTCAAAAAACATTTCTAGCTGTTATTATCCGGGTTACGATTTCATCCTTCTCCTGGCCATTTGAGATTAGAGTGGATCCAAGGTATTCAAAATCCAGCACTTCCTTAACCGGCAATACCTATTTTTTCAGTTTGATAAAAATAGGTATTTTTAAGAACTGAAAAATAGAAATTTAGGAAATTTGGAAAAAATATGAAATTATCATTTCATTAGCTGGAAATACTGACATGCTTAAATTTATCATCTGTCTAAACGACTGTTTTGAAGAAATCGTGTGTTGCTTGCCATCTGCCTGTTTTTCTCTCCTTACTCTCTGGTTAAACTCATATTATTTTCTTATACCCATATAATTTTCATTTACTTCGCTATAAAGTTCAATTTTATTAGCAAAGCAATTTAATAATTTCTTTCGATCTATTTTATCAAGAATTTTACTTTTATTTGCTTAACGCTTTTTATCTTCAAAGCGACTCTCTTCTAAAGAGGTTCTACACTAAATAGTGGAAGTTGGAAATGGTGAGTGCCATTTTCTTAAGAAATATTGAAAATTTATGAATTGAAGACCAATTTTCATAAAATTTAAATTCTGCGAATAAACGAAAGTGAATGGAACTTTATGATTTTCCACTTATACTATATCCCCACGAAAGGCTACATAAAAAGGCTGCTTTTACACAGACTAGCCATATACAATTTCTTTTTTGTGTCTGTATTTCAGGTTATTATGATAAAGAACAAATTTAGTGTAATTTTAGTGTAAACAAGTGTGTAATTTTCCAAAATTAAATTTTGTTAGGTTTTAAATCTTAAAAGAATTTTTTCGATCTAGATCAATTTTTTAAAAAAATTTTTCTGAAAAATTTCGATCTTTTCAGCTCTCTTTCATATTTCTGCCACAAAACGATGTGTCACTATTTAAAAAAAGGCAATATGAAAATCTTAAAACGCGCATTAAATGCTGTCAATTTGCAAAGCTAAATTATTTACTAAATTATATAAAAGAATTGAAAATTGACGTAAGGCCAAACGTGTAGCCGTACAAAGCACACAGAACTAAACTCGAGCTAAAATAACAAAATAACTAAAACTAAATGTATAAATATAAATGACTAGCACTCAGCATTTCTACATTTATTCCATTCGCTTCACTTTCGTACAATTAGAAATTTTTGGCAAGGATTCACTTTGGAATAGAAATACGGTATGTGTCCAGTGTTAAATTTTTAGAAAATTTCTGCTCCTGATGTAGACACGATTCAAGCTTTACTGCGATGGAGAGAAGGTAATCTAAGCAAAATTATTTTTTATTCTGCGTTCGTAAGGCATGAAGATTAGTTCAATTCAGTCATGAATTTATAATTTTTCTGGAAAAGAAATTCATTTTTGCTATGCAAAATTGATTTTCTTTATTATCGGATGTGTTTGACGAATATAAATGATTATTCGCTTGTGCAAACGAATGAAACAAGATACTTTTCAAATAATTAGCATAAAAATAAGCCGCTGAGTCGTTAAGGAAGAAAATATTTATTAAAATATTTATAAATAAGTAATTCTAAAATAAATTTATCAATCATCTATCGTTTCATATTACTTTCTTTCTCAAATTGCTACTAATTACCGTTGAAAAGCGAATGATAGCTTATCGCTTAAATTTATCAATGAGAGTATATTGTATCTTGTCAATTGAAATTTCTTCTCTCATATGATTCGCAACAGATGTACCAGGGTCATTGCCATTTTTTTTCTCTCCTAAATAGCACTTTTTTTATCGCTTCTGGTTTGGCTACATTGGCTATTGGAATGCGGTAACTTCATTACATTATTGAGTCATTTGAGGGTGGATGAATCCTCAGCACCACTCAGATTATCGAATTAATTATCGAAATGATATGGTCGCAAACAGACAAATAGACAAATATTTAAATTACTTTCGCAATTTTACAAATCAGCTGAACAATTTCTTCACTCTTAAAAGCTTGCAACAAAAAAAATTTGTATTTATACGCGTAGTTAAAATAAAATTTGCATAAATTACTTTTTGTTACTACCGAAAATGCAAAAAGAAAAAAATTAATTCCATTCCTTTTATCTATTCGGTAATGAATTGGTAACAAATCTTTTAAATGGAATTTAGGTCTATTTTATATAAATTTTTAAAAGATTTGTTAAGATTTAAAATATATTTATTAAAAAATTGTTTGTTAAATATATGTTTATTAGATTTTATTTATAAAAATCTCAAAAACATATTGGTGCTATAAATTTGCGAAATTTATGAACAAAAAAAGTTTTTTTCATTTTCAATCTTTTTATTTTTAAGTTTAAACTTTTGAGAAATTGAAGTTTAATATCGGCTATCAATCATGCTTGAAGTATATTATTTTCTTGAAATAATTTTTTGTGCCTGTCTTTTTCAAGTTTTATGAAAAGCAGTGAATTCCAATATTATTTTTGCTTGAATTTTTTTAGTTCGATTTTTTCATCGCTCATCTCTCGTTTCAGTAAATCAAAATTCAGTTTTTTTCCTGAAAAAGGCTTATTTTTTATTCACCGATTCTCATGATTTTATATAATTTTATTTATTTAATTAAGCTAAAATTTTATTTTTCTTGTTTTTATTTATTCATAAAGGAAGTACCATTATTCATCTTTGTATCTTGGATTTAAAAAAGGCTAATTTCGCTTCAATCTTTTTTAAGTCTGTCTCATTTAGAAAATCTGTGAAATTCATACTTTTTTTTACAATTGCACTTATAAGCTTCAGTTATATTTCTAAATAAATGCGTAAAATCTGGTTTTTGTAAAGGAATATTTAAAAAATCACAAAATTGCATTAATATTAATTATATTTTTAATTTACAGTTGTATTCATTATAGAAACGAAATCCAATTAGCTCTGGATATCCATTTATAATTCTATTCCTTTCCAACTGGTTCAAATGACCAACAGAGGAGGTCAAAGCAGTGAATATTATTAAAAATAAAACAAGACAAGAATAATAAAATTATTTTTTTCTGAACTAATGAAATGATTTTCTAATGAAATAAAAAGCACCTGAAAACAGTGGATGTGAAGAAGCGCCAGAGATGATTTTCGAAATTTAAGCGCTTTCAATTTATAGAATAGCCAATGATCCGATGGACCTTCAAAAGTTTTCCAATTTAAAAATTTCTGAAAATTTTTTGCGCTTTGCGGTTGAAGCTAATCCAAAAAAATGTTCGATGAATTCGCTAAAAAAGAAGATATGCAGGCAAACAATATTTCATTATCTTCAAGCCAAGTCAGATAAAGCTGATGTTTGAGTTCCGCATCAACTTACCGAAGAGCATGTAGATCGTCGATATGCTTCGTTTTTTTCTAGATTTGATGAAATATTCTACGATAATCTTATTTGTAAAAGCCAATAGTTGTCGGCATTAAGCGTAACCGCTGAACTCGACATTCATGGCAAAGAAGTGGTGGTACTATATATGCGGAAAAGAATAAATGGAATATTTCATTAAAATGCTGTATTTCATCATGCTCAAATAAATATCAAATCTCATTGGACTCTAAACATCTTTAATATTAACTGCAAATAACCCAATCGTTTTCAAGAACAATGTTATGTTATTTGTTATTTAAGTTGTCTGTCCACAATAATTAAATGAAAGGTCCAACATCAATACACTATAGGCTTCAAAAAGTGTGCGCCAAAAAATCAAGGAAATTTTAACTCATTCATCTCACAACCTTGGATTTACTCTTCTATTGCATTATTGCAGTACTGAATATTTCGAGTCCAAGACGAATTTTTCTAACAGAAAAAATGAGTTGGTTTCTAGAAGGGAAAGAAAAAAACCATGATGAAGGAATTTGATTGATATTGTCTAGTTTTTTTTAGTTATTTCAAGTCGAATTTCGATAAAAATAAAATGGATATTTTTGAGAAAACATTACATTCATTGTCTGAATATAGAGTGAGCTTTTTACGCAAGTTTTTTATAAGAAAAACACTAAGTTCTATCGAAGGCATCATTCGGCATTCACCTAAATCTTAAATCAATCTTAGCAAAAATCTCCCGGCTATTTGCAATATCGAACGAGTAAGAAATTTTTTGGATAATTACAGTTTCCACATAAGAATTTTCCACAGCTTTTCTGTACCTATTTTATTATTCTCTAAAAATTTAAAAAATAAAAGGTGTAAAATTTTTATTTTTCATACTTCTGATTTAATTCGTCCTTCATTCAATAATAATTTGCATGTAATAAAACATTTAAATAAGTGTAGAAGATTGTAAGACAAATAATATACCAACTTGTTTTTTAAAATATTTTTGTTCAAATGGTAGTTTTTTAAATGAAAATTTTTGTAGTTTTATATGCATTTTACCTATAAATTAGCAATAAAGAATCTTTTCTTCGAATTCAAATCGCTTGTATATGAATTTATCCTCTATATTTTCATCATGCATTCGTTCATTGTTCTTCTATGAAAGTACTCATCATTTCTGGTTTGACTGATAAGATTTATTCATGCTTCTTCTCCTTCTCTTTTCAGGAAAAAATACCCATTAATGGGCTTTACTTTTAATATTTATATCTTCTTTAGATAGCAAGGAAATCATTATTTTTTAGTTTAATCACTGTTTTTATCTACTTCCATTCTTATCTCATGGATAAACTGCTGCAGAATGATTAAATTCTATCAATGCAGTAATAAATTATGATTTTGTCGAATTTTTTAAGGCTATTATTTCTTGCTAGCATTTTATTCCTCCTTTGAGTGCGATTTTGTTTTTTTTCTAAACATATTAAAACTTCAGAATGTCCATTCTCATTAGTCTATTATGTAAAGTCAACAATAACATTTACAATTTATCATAATTTCCAGTTTAATTTAAAAATATATAGAAGGAAATAGAATAACTTTTACAACACAATCTCCATTCGTTCGAACAAACATACTTTTGAACTTTAGAACTACTGAACTGTGGAACTGTGTAATTATTTTTAATTAAGTTTTACAACAATGTTGTCTAAATATATTGAATATATTTACAAACTCTTGAAAACTCTTACCACGGTACTGAAATATAAATATCATGAATTCGGCAAATAGTAGCCAAAATAATTAATATAATCGCCTTTTCGTTTGTCTAATAAATAATTAATTGACTCGAAGGAGAATCTAATTGCCGTTTGAAGTGCTCATAAAATACTATCAACACAAACAAAATGCTTTAAAAAAAATAAGAAAACTTATTATCACAATGGTACCAAATTAAAAGCTTTTGATGGAGAAAATCGATGCTTTAAATTAAATTCAGTTCAACTTGACAATTTTTTTTCGCTAATTTTATATCATTTTTAAACAATAAATTAATAAATGCTACAATATAACGATGGTTCGATTCCCCGCAGGTGTAAACCTGTCCAAAAATCCGGGTGATGCTGGCGACTCTCCTGTATTTCTATCGCCAAGGGACTCCCTGGCATCTTTGTCCAGTGCGACAAGCTAGTGAGGCGAGCTTAACTAATAATGGTGAGGTCTCTTAAAAAAAACAGTACAACGATGGCTGATTCAAAATTTATCACAATAATTTTTTCATTCTTTATATTATCAAAATAATTTTTAATTTTTAATTTTCAAAATAATTTTTTTTAATTTTTTTATTTTTCAAAAATTTTTCTAGAATTTTTTCCTAAAGGAAATGAAAAAATCGATTGTAAAGGTAATAAGGTACGTCAGTTTTCCTTGAAAATTTTGCAATAACGCTTATAAATGAATATTTAGTGTCTTTCTATGCGGTATTTTATCCTTTATCCTGCTGAAATTCCATCAATAGATTGTAAAATTAGTTGTTTGCCAATAGTGATAACATTCTGAAGTAACTATAAAATCACTGAACCATGATGAATTATTGTTCAATAAACAACAAATGTCTAACTTTATGGTTTATGGTTATCGATCGTTTTGCTATTTAAATGGGATGCAAAATATTTAGCCGAATTTAGTTGGAAGTGGAGATACAAGAATTCTCGAACATATAAAAATACGAGTTTATTCCTGTCAGACCCATAGTATTGGTAGGCCCATCTTTTTGGCCGTAACTTAAGCTATTATTTCAATTTGAAAAAAATTTTTTTCGCTAATTTTATATCATTTATACCAATGGTTCTAACAGAATTTTGTCTGAAATAATGAATCTTTTCCTTAAATCACACTGGTTATTTTTTGCTTTTCTTGTTTCTTTTATAATTTGCGAACAGCTACTGAGTTAACACAGATCTTTGTTCTGGTCTAAGCACTATATTTCACGTTTAGTTGATCCGATCTAATCCAGCAAAACCACCCAGCAATGGTTTCCAGGAAGTATGGGCATGCTGTTCACCTAGATATATTGGGCAATATTAAGTAGCTTTCAGATATTAGCTCTATAATGCATACGTGACCCTGCAATGGTTATACTTTTAAAAAGTGAGTTATGTGTAATGCATCTTTTAAAACTGCATAATAATCTCAGGAGGTTAAGAATTTATTATCAAAGAAAAGAATTATTAAAAAGGAAAATAAAGGAAAATCAGTGAAATCTATACGACTAAAGTGAAATGAAGCACTGATGTCATTATTGTGCTAATTAAACAAATTATGTTATTCTTAGCCTGGAATCAGTTTGATTTTTTAGCCTTAATAACAAAAAAATAAGCATTTTGAATGAATCTTTTTGCTATATGATGTTTTCTTGAAAAAAAAGCAAACATTATTAAATAATTTGCACTTTCAAAAGATATTTATCTATTTAGCATTAGCCTTTCCAATGCTTTATTGCAGTTTTTCTTATAATTTTCGTATAACTTTGATAAATTTAGCGTCTTCCGCTTCAATGCATTCCTACTCTCTTATTTTTTTAAAAAATTTTCAACATAAGTTAAATTGATAATATATTCCTATTTTTTCCAATGAGAACACATTTTAATGGCGAGACTGATTTGCCTGATATAATTTGTTACGAAAAATTGGTTTATTAAAAACTTCGAGACCTTTTTCTTCTTTTAACACGTAGGATTTCTAGTTTGGCTAACTCAATTTGCTTCTGGCACAAGCTTTCTTCATCAGAAAATTGAGAACAGAAATACCTTTGGATGAATCTTCAACACCAACGAGATGGACTCATTGATCTATTTGATATTTCATAATATTATTTTTAAATCTGCATATTTGAACTGCACGGGACAATATTCATCTAATTAACAATCTAGGCACTTTAACAAAAATTATTGCAAGTCGTAGACATCTTGCAACTTCCATCATATTGCAATTGGCAAGGCACATGAAATTTTGTCATTTTAATATTAATCACATGTAAATAAAACGCTAAATTATATAAAAATTATTCATTTTAATAACTCGAAAATTATAAAAGTAAAATTCGCTTTTCCATGATTAAAGTTATTTTCCTTCATTCATCGAAGTGCTTAAACAATCGAAATTGTAAATGAACAGATTCGCATTCGCAACTTATGGAAGATATGTTCCTTTTACTATTTTTCCGTTCAATCTCCAAATGTCTTCATTAGCATTGTCTTATTTAAATGAAAGCAAAAAATTGCAGAATTGATAAAATTTTTTACAATATTTTTATGAATTCAAAGATAATTTTGCTGATTTAATGATAATAGTAATTAAAATGGAAAAAAGAATAAATAAAAGAAAAAATTCACGAAAATTAAGCTTATTAAAATAAAAGGTTCACGTTTAAAGCAGTATTTGAAAAAATAAATTATTCTGATCAAAATCGGCTTAAATTTACAATTATGGATGATTGATTGATAAATGCGAAAAGTGAAAAATTTAAATTACTTTCGTCTCAAAATTAAATATTTCGTGAAGAAAAGAAAAAAATATGATTTGAAAAAATAAAAATGAATCTTTTCACTGATATTTTCATTCTTTCTTCCTTTTTATGCGTAGAAAAAATTGGAAATTTTTCCTGAAATGACTGTCTTTATTTATTCTTTATTCATTCTTTTATTTACATTTTGCTTTAAATTTTTTAATTTTTAGATTTTTTAAAGATTCATTTCAACAGTTTTAAAAATTCCTTTCTTTTTCCTATATAATTCTGTTTAATAAAACATTTCGTAAAAAACATTTCTTTCATTTTTGAAAATTTTGATAATTTTTACGCAAAATTTATTGTTTCGTTTGATTATAATTTTCTTGATGAAAATCTCAATTTCGACCTTCACTGTAGAACCATAATAAAGAGATCTTCAAAGATGTTAAATTTTCAATGCTTCTTTCCTAATAGCAGTTGTAATTATAAAAGACAAAACTTTAACAATCTGGATTCTCTCTCAGTTCGTCGAATTAAATAAGATTTAATTTATACTTTTAAGATTCTTTTAAAATATGGTTATGTTATATGGTTATGTATGGTTTTGAACTAGATTATTTAAAATTTTATAATTTCAGGCTAAATTTGAATCCAACAAGAACTAATGGCTAAAATAGCTAAAATTACCTATACTAAACTAAGGACTCATAACTTCTTTATTCATACTATTAATTACTGGAATAAGTTACAGAACGATATAGCTTGCATCATACCATACCTAGCTATCTTTAAAAAAAGATTAGATAATATCATTTATTTAAAAAGTTCGCATCATGCAGGAAGTGTGAAATCGGATTTTTACCATCCGATTATACAGTTACTTCGAATTGCACTATGTTATATTATTTTGTAATTTCCTTTTTAAATTGCTAATTTTTGTCGCATTTTCTTTTTTCTTTTTTTCTCATTAATTATTATTTGTTATTTTACCTGTTGTTATTAATACAAGCACATGGCGTTTGTCGCTCTGCTTGGCTAGTTTTCAATAAATAATTTTCTTGTGTTGCTACTGTATTATTAATCATTTATCCGACTTTTTTTATCTTCATTTATTCCTATTCCTTATCTTTTATTCTTTTTCTCATTCAATTATTAGATTTTTTCCGGAAAAATATTGAAAGTCTGATCGGATAAAGATTTGAAATATTGACGTAAGAAAGTCGTATACCCTGCAGATAAATATGTTCTAAGATAATTTCTAAGATATATGAGACATATTGCGGATTAGCGTTAGTAAATTGAATACACTATTATTGAAATATTAAAACATCAAGCAATCGACTTATCCGACTGTAATATATTTCTCATTTCTCATGGTGCATTTCTCAATAACAGTAATAATTTTTTTGGGTGAATTCAGTCGAGTATGCTAATTTAACTAAAGTCTTATACCATTTGTTTAATTACTACACTTCGATGGCAGTAAATTTGTCATTAAAAATGAAGATACTGGAAAGCATCTGTACATTTATCTCTGAATCAAGCCAGAAATGATTGGTGCTGTAAGAACAAGGAGAAAAAAAGAAAGACGATAAAATAATAATTAGCATTTCATCGAGAAAAATGAATTTTATTTGTATATAATCATTTCAAAGAAATTTGATATATTTATGTCGCTTTTCCGTTATTTTGATGAATGAACTGATAGATTTCAGTGTTCTCATAAATACAATATAGTTAGGACTATATACTCATCTTTTCATTATAATATATCACATTATCTGACAATCCTTTTATATTTAGCCGTTTGAATTGCTAATTCGTGCAGGCTTGTTGCGAAACTAGCATCAAGATGATAACGGATTAAAAGTGAATAAAATGGAGCATAACCTCGCCTGAAAGAAACGAAAGGAAGAAATAGAGTTTTATCGTTCATACTACAGTAGCTTTTGTTAATAACAGTTTCATGCCCTATTATGTCAGAAATTAGATTAGTTTATTAGATTAGTTTCAAACTAAGAGAATTTCCATTTGATTCGTAACTTATTTATGATTTATTGTTTCTTCACGAACCGAATTCCAGTATTTAGACGATTTTTCTCTCCATCGTATCGACCATATTGAAATCAGCGATAATTGTTCTTTCCTATAAATCCAAAATATTGATTTGTCCAGCACTCTATAGCATCAATTATGGCCGTTTAAATGGGTAAAAACCAATAAAGCAAGTCCATACCACATAAATTTTAGAATCGAGATAATGAAATAAGACATTTTCTTTAAAAACGTCAGCAAGAAACGAGTTTTTCAGCTTTTTTTAAATATTTATGAGAAATACTACTGTGAATCTTTTGGAGAGAAAAGATTTCACTTATTCAAATGTACTTGCATTATAAATTTAAAAATTTCTTCCCTATTTACCGTTCCTACTTTCATTATTCTTCTTCAAATACTCATCATTTTCTACCTCGCTGTCTTCACTGAGGTGATACTTGCTCGTCAAAGTAATTTTGGGATAAAAGTATGGGTGAATTCATAGCGCTACCATCATTCCTTATTCCACTTTTTCTTTCTCCCTTCAAAGGAAAGAAATCAAACATGTCGTTGATTTCAATCGAAACAACATACAATTCGATCATTCCTTCCACTTTTCTCATTAAATCACCTAGATAGTCCTAGCATCTATTTCAAAAAACGTGAATCAACATCTCGGTAAAAAGTATTACAATTTGATGGCATCATTTTTTATTTTTATTCAATAAATTTTCTTTTGTATGAAATTAAAAGTTTTCCTTATCATAATTTTATTTCCATAATGTAAAATACTTGGAATAAGTTTCAAATTTTTCTCACAAACTCAATTCTGTGACAACTAGCAATATATGGTTGGATGAATGGTTGGATATCTTATTGATGATAAATATAAATAATTTTTCTTTAATTTTAATTATTTTTAAAGAAACTTTTATGTCACCCATTATGTACTTTATTATCCGCAAATTCAGCCTATTTATCTTGGTCCTTTTTAGCTTAATTTTGTTGAATAATTCCTCTAATTTGCACTGTCCATTTTTACGTATTAATAGAAAGCACTTATCACAAAACAGTTCTACTTCCTTAAATGTTATAATCCACGTTTTCTTTGCTTGTCATCAATTTTTTTCCAAATCATTAAGGTAAAATGCGAAAAAAAAGATTCGAGACTTTTTATGATGAAATTCTTTTCAGTCTTTTCAGTATTTCTAAATAGATAACCTCAAAAATATGTTTCTCAAAGAATAATGCCAATGAGAATCATCTTTAAATCATCTTTAAACCCTATATCACATTTAAGAAGCAACTGTATAAATCGAATCATCTGAAAAAACAATTTCATAATTGGAATTCTAATTAGAAGGATAAAATTTTTAGAGACGATTGGCTTTCTATATAGCCGATTCAGTTACAAGCTGATTTAGTTTTATTAGTTTATTAGTAGTAACAATAATTAAATTGTTGTTTAATTGATTGCAATTTCATTATTGAATGGTGCAATTATATAAAAAAATTAAAAGTTAAATGTTACGAATTTTCAGAAATTTTATTTGATAAACAAGCTTTAAAATTATGAAATAAAAAAAAAGTATGACTAGTAATGATGAAAGTTTAACTGACGTGCTAAATTTTAACCAAACATTTCTAAATACAACGGTTTGTTCTGGCATTAAGGTAAGTAAGATTTTATTTTATTTATATTTATATTTTCGCGGTTAAATAGATTTATATACATAAAATAATATGATAAGTAATAATAAGTCGTGTGAGAAATATTTAAAGACTTTTTTCCATAGTTTTTTTCCCAAAAAAATTTTATTAAGTTAATGTGCCGAAATATGAAAAATTCTTAATTGAAGATAATGGCTGATTTAATATTAACGCGAACTGTTCTTGGTGTTATCTATGTTTCTATTTTTGTGTTGGCTGTATCTGGCAATCTCTTAGTGGTTTACACAGTTATTAGCCATAAAGCTATGCAAACAGTTACAAATATTTTTATAACAAATTTGGCAATTTCTGATTTACTCGTTAATTTCACGTGAGTTTTTTGAATTTACAAACAAATATATTTTTTGTTTTTTTCTATTAGAAAGGTGTAATAGTTAAAATGAAATCCCGTTTTCCTTATTCAGTACTTTTGAGTTATTTTGCGTCAATTGCATGTGAAATTAAGAAAGCCTTCCCGCTTTGCGTTGTTGTTATCCTATGGCTTTAATCACTTTCATTTTTTTGTTTAATTATAGGTTACCAAACTTTTTTATGCTAAGTCACCTGGTTGTTCCAGGTTTCGCTATTCGGTCGAAAATAAACGTTTTATTTGATTCCATTTTTTATTAATTTCTATTTTAATTGGTTTTTATACTTATAATTATTATTCTACAATTTGTAATAAAAAATTATAATCAGTTTTTTATTAATTACTAATTCTAAATAATCAAAAAATTCTTGTAATCACTGATATAAAATGAACAAATAATTTTTAGATCTTTGTGGTTAACTCCATTATATTTATATGTTGGGCACTGGATATGGGGTGAATGGCTATGTCATGGCTTGCCCCTTTTTCAGGGTACATCGATATTTATTTCTACTCTCACACTTATGGCAATTGCTATCGATCGCTATTTTGTTATAGTTCATCATAGTAATATAAATATCAATGATCATATGAGCATGCCGGTGAATTTATTTCCAGATTCTTTAAAAAATCATATTTTGACGACAAGAAACAAGAATTTCCAAAAAGATTTTTAAAAAAGTCTGGAAATGATTTTTTTCATAGTTTTTAAGAGTTTCAAACAAATTTCGGTATGTTAATTGTTGATTTTGCCATTTTTAGCCATTAAAGCATTGCTAACGGTAAAATGTAATTATTTCTTATAAAATTATTTTTGAATTTTTTGATAATATTTTCTATTTTTTCTTCTTTTAACTCGCTTAGAAGCACCAATTTTCTATTTATATTACTAATTAAACCCCTTTCTAATTTTAATTTCAGGTTTGCCTTGGTATAGTAACTTTGATTTGGGCATTATCGCTTTTATTAGTGATGCCATATGCAATACATATGAGCATGATTTTTATACCAAAGCCTTGCAACTTCTGGCTTTGTCTAGAAGCTTGGACTATGGAAAACTTAAAGAGTATCTATGGCATTATTGTTATGGCTCTACAGGTTTATTTATCATTGTTCATTTGGTCTCTAAAAATTGTACTATTTATGCGTCTAATATGGCGGAGGATTTTATTTGTTGGCTTTTCTTATTATTTTATTATTTATTATTTTCTGAAAATATTTTTATCTAATTCATATCTAATTCAATTTCTACTTTTAAACGATTTTCCTACTTGTCAAAAAAAAATTATTGCGGAAGAACTGAATCAGAATTCATAGATATCATGCAAAATCAAAAATCAGTTATTTAGGATGAGATCTAGGAATTTGTCAGGACCCGTTTAGATGATAGTAATAGAGGATAGGGTAGGCTTAGAGTCTGGATTTTAATGTTAGGCTCATTCCTGATAGAAGTAAAATCGAACATGGTGCCAAAGTGAACCAGGTGTAATAATTAAACAATAATCATTTATATATTCCGCTTTGGCAAGCAAGCGTTTTTCGTATAAATATTTTCAATTTTCTTTTTTATTTACAACAATTACAACAAATGTGATCGGAAATAAAATTTCATTGAATTGTCATTTATCAATCACTTATGCTGTATTTTATAATATTTCAAAATACTTCGTTAATGATTAATGATGAAAAATTTTGTGTAAATAAAAATTAGATGAAATTTCAGTTTATCGTTCCATTTGTTATAATTGGCTTTAGTTATATTCAAATATGGCATTTTTTAAATAGTCGAAATTCACTGGTTGCACGACGAGAATCTGAATACGAAAATATTCGGAAAAAGCGATTATTACGTATGCTTATTATAATGGTTGTTTTGTTCGGTTTATGTTGGTTCCCGTTCAATTTTTTGTAAGTTTTTACGTGAATATTTTAATGAATCTTAATTCTAAATCTGAGTAGTTTCCCTAAATCTTAACAAATTTTAGGTAAACTATTGAGTTGATATATTGCTAATACTATATTTTTAAGGTAAATCACTGGTTAAAGTTTACCTTCAAAAATTTTTTGGTTGTTTTGGTTTATTTTCACATATTCACAAATTACTTTCAGGAATATTTTACGTGATTTACACTTGGATAATTTCATAAAACCATATTTCAATTTTTTATTTTTATTGGCGCATGTTATAAGTATGTCAGCGACGTGTTGGAATCCAATTGTATACGCATGGATGAATGAAGCATTTCGAGAACGATTCATTGCTGCGCTTCCATTTTTAAAGAGATGGCATAGGAAAGGTATTCGATTTAAATTGATTTTCTAATCAGATAAATGAATGGTATGTTTCATTTATAATATAGAAATAAAGATTAAATCAATACCTTGGTTGCTACTTCATTTGTTATAATCAGCGTTAGTTATACTTGAGCTCATGTGATAAACCTTTTTAGAGGACTTTTTCAACCATGCCATGTGTCCCATAATATCCATTCAAAACTCATTAATATCATCTCTTTAACATCGAAATCTACCATTTTTGAACTATTTTCACATTTACCAAATTTTTTTTTTTTTTGCTCAGAACTATTCATTTTCTGTTATGCTTCATTATTTAAATCTGTCAATTTCCTTTACAATTTTATAATTTTTCATTGCAATGAATCACAGCAAAAGTTGTTATAACAGAATATTCAGTAGAGAATGCTAAGAGACATAACAAGTTAAAGGTTGTATTAAAGGTTGTATAAAAAAATGTAAGAGTGGAGAGAATGCTAAGGAAATAAATGCAAAGGATTTTAAGGAAATAATAACTGGCATATTAAGGAAGCTATAGCGTAACATAAGGGAGCTTAAAAAGGTTGAGATATTCATATATGTAAAGCGTTTTGAGGGGTATGAAATTTATAGCAGGAGCTAAGGGACCACAGCATTACACCTCACACCTCACAAAATAATGTGGGGCAATTTATGGTTGTATTATTAAAGAATTATGGAAAAAAATACTATAAGATTTGGAACATTAAGAGAACATAACGAACATAGTGCAAACGGATCTGAAGGAATATAAGTCCTTAAAAAGTTGTTAAAAAAATGTGCCGTAGAACTGGAAATTATGCAAAGGGTAATCGGATGTTATAAATCAACAACGAAGACAGAGGAATTTGCGGGAAATGAATCAATAGAAGTATTTTCAAGAAGTATTGATAGCGTATTAAGAGAAATCGGGGAGATTTTTCGCAAAGCATAGGAAATTGTGGGTTTCGACTTATAATTATGAGATTTTGCAATCTGAGATCGAGATCTTTTCCATATGCTCATATTATGCATAAATTAGCGTTTTAGCGTTTCATTCAATAAATAATCAAAATAAATAATCAAGCAAATTATACTTTCTTAAACTGTATTTAAATCAGCTTGAACTAAATTTAGTTAGAAACTTAAAGATGATAATAGAATCAAAATGATAATTACAATAAAACGTAGCAATCGTTATAGAAAATAATGCAGATAATAGATAGAGTTATTTTTTATGAGTTCATAGACGTTTTAAAAAATAACTTTGGTTTAATTCTTCTTCTTTTTCTAACAGTTCTCACCATTACTGGTTAGCCTGGCTCCGCAGGAGGCTATAAAGATCAGACTAAAGTCTATAAGCTGTCCGACACTATCGCTAGTAGTGGTAGAAACCATTCCTTTTTCTATCGTCTAAGTCCGTATACCGCTGGTCCATCTATATATTCAAAATCTTTCCTGTCTGTCCAGGTCTTTGCTACTTCACTTCGCTTTTGACGCCAGTCATCACTCACAGGGTTTATCTGCTGGTAACGAAATATGCGTCAACTCCTGTGGTAAACGGCGATGAACGTGCTGCCCTAACCAGCGAAGGCTGCGTTATCTGATGATAGTATTAAGGCAGATGATATTTGAGTGAGCGTGGATATACTCATACGTTTTTTGTCCGTCCGATGGATGAAAATATAGATAGGTATAGATATATATCTTAGGTATGAATGTAGATCCTATGATATATCTTAGGCTTGAATGGTCAAAGGCAGATAGCTTCTTAATATCTTCCATTCTCAATGGCCAGGTCTCGCAGCCATATAACAAGACCATATAACAAGATCAAGTGAATGAGAGCGATTGTATAGGTGCGAACTTTTGTTTTTATAGTGATTTAGCGACGAGTCCACAAAGGTTTCATTAACCGGAAGAAAGCATTTCTAGCTGCCATTATCCCAGTTATAATTTCGTCTTTCGCTTGGCCATTTGGGATTAGAGTAGATCCTAGATATTTAAAGTCTGGCAATAAATTGATGAAAATAAATATTATATCAACTTTTTGTAAATAAAACGAAAAATCTTTATCGCTAGTGGTTTATTGTTTCCACTGGCAAAAAAATTGAGTCCAATTAGATTTCTTGAATTAAGTTAGAACTTTTATGCCGACTTTTAACCATTATTTCAGCTTTTTTCTGTTCAGAATTTAAAGATATAGAATGTCATAATTTACCTGGGATTCATCATAAGGATTCATAAGGATTCATTTTAATTATTTCAAATAGGTATTTTATAAATATTTATATTGCTGTTCACCATTCGCAAAAGTTGATAAATGAATAATAAATGTAATAAATGTGGAAAAAAATTGATCATGAAATTTTCAATAAAATTTTAAGATCGTAGCCATAAGTCAAACGTGAGGACAAAATTTGTTCCGGGTCATATAAAATTATATGAGAAATTTGATTACAATTCTGTTGCTGCAGTGGATCCGCTGGTTAATAATAATGGTAATGACAAAAAAATTATGGTTATTTTAAGCGATTTATTGAAAACTTAAGTAAAATGTGGTTGAAAAGTTTATTTGCTTGAAACGAAGAAAATTAAATGTTTTCCCAAATTTGCTCAATTATTCCCCACTTAAGCCGATTTAACCTTATTTGTATAACTGGCTGTTTAATTCTTCTATATTTTTCCACAGTCTAAAAAATAAAAATTAGAGTAGGACGGAAAAAATTTTTTAAAATTGTTGTTTCATTAAATTGGTGGCAATTTTCCCAGTGATATTTGTCGGCATATTGAGTTTGTAATCATAATTTAGAAATTATAGAATGCTTAAAGAGTGTGAAATATTTGCAATTCTATATGACACTTAGATTTGGGTTCGCTCAGATTTATATTTGTCAGAACTTTTCACCATTAGCATTAACTGGCGAATAACTATCTTCACAACTCAACTCAGCACAATATTGAAACGTTTCTTCAACATTAAGAAATGAACGTAAAATAATTATGAAGTGAAATTATTTTAAGATGAAAGTTTTTATAATTTCAGGTTGAGGATCGAGAAGATTGAAATCGTCATGTTCATAAAACTTATTCGCTTATAAAATTGTTTTTATTAGCTGTAGATTTTATAACGACTACAACTGAAAACTTTAAAGACAAAAAATATTTTTTGTTCTTTTTGTACCAGTTTATTAAGATGTGGACGAATGAATCTTTCCAGAATATACACATTTATAAACCATTCTGAGTATTCTTCAAAAAACTTATCGTCATCCTTTAATATTTATAAATAATAATAACAATAAATCAAGTGTATGAACTGTTAATGTATAAAGTGCATTTCGATTTATAATCCATGTATTATTCGTACCATATCCTAGCATATGATAAAATGGGCAAAAATGTGAAACAAAAGATATGGCAGTATAAGACATTTATTTGGATATTGACATTGAAGTGGCACAACTGGCACTAAAGTTAATCTTCTGAATTGTCCGCTAGTAGACTGAGCACAGGATTTCGTTTTTATTCAATTTTAAGAGAATGAATAAAAATATCGTCGTGCACCATAGCGACCTAAAGACAATTTGATGAATTTTGTAGAATTTTCTTCACTCGCTATTATTACTATTATTACTATTAATTTACTATTATTGTTATTATTATTTATTGCTATTGTCGCTAATCATTACTTTCGTTAATAATTATTATTACTACGACTTCTAATTACTGTTTCAGTATTTGCCTTGTTAGACCAATGTTTTCTGCGCAGTCTAACAGATTAAGAAGAATAAACAGATAAAAATTTCAATAAAATATTTCGACAATTCTAGTATTAAGATAAAAATAATTATCTACTGCGACGATTAATAATATCGATCAATGAGAGTAAAACTTTATGTGCTCTTAAATCTTTTACGACTCCCAGCTATAGATAGATAGATGTTCTCTAAGATAGATGTTAGATAGATGTTCTCTATCATATAGATAGATGTTCTCTACCATATAGATAGATGTTAGATAGATGTTCTCTACCATATAGATAGATGTTCTCTAAGATGCCAATCTTTAACTTGATCTTTTGAACCTAACAATGGTGCATTGAATCTGCCCATATTGTCGACCTATTGTTCATTGACCTCTTTTTTTGCTCCCAGCAATACATCCTTTTCTAGAAAACATCTTCTTGGAATACAAAGTAAGATAATTTGGACTTAATCATTCGTACTTCGAGTGAGAATTCTGGTGTCCAATGATCTATCGGCTTATCTACTAAGAAATCTTCAATTTTCAAACACAACAATATTATTCGTACCTTAAATTCTAAATCATAGGGGAATCAAAGTCTTGCAATACAATATCAAACAATAAAGCACAGGGAATACCATAGATGTATGATTCTAATCTATGAAAGCATTGCGTCGCATTTGAATATCTTTTCTGGGATCTTTATGGCTCCTCTGCTCATTGTTAATCTATGTTATATCTCTTGACTGTTAATCTATATTATATCTCTTGACTCTTATATCTTATTCCTTTATTTTTGGTTGATCTTAAAATTAGGAACCATTCACTTCGATACTGATTGTCAATTCCAAACCTGGTTTTCTACTACTAATGTCATATTATCATCAGTTTAAGTCTTCTTTATGTTTATTTTTTATTTTTTATGTTTAATTTTTAGTCCTATTTTTTCTCTTTAACTTTTAAAGCTAAAGTTTGGAGATTCATTCTCGGTCACCGCAAGTTACTGATGTAGTTCTGAAACCATACACATCTTGCAAGCTGCTCTTAATATATGTTTCTAACATAAGTTAAATAAATGAAAGGTGAGCAAACATCTTTGCCAACCTGAAGCCAGTTTGTTTCCCTATTCTATGGCTTCCTGACCTGCATATAAGTTTCTCAAAGTAATGTAATATTCTGGGATTTCCATTTTTCTGAGTAAACTCTATAGCTTGAAATGATCGGCGCAGCCAAAGACTTTCCTATAATCGATGAAGCGAATACTGATTTCTTTTTGGAATCCTTTGGTTTTTTCATATCCAGCATACGTATATTAATATGGCATATTATATGTTTCTTGATATTTTTTAGATCCATCTTGAAGCTCTGGTCTCCAAATTATCCTATATCGTTATTGCCCAATATAGATTTATAACATTCGTATAGCACGTTTAATATTTGTCATTGCTTTATTTTATTGGCCATCGCCGTCTCAACAAGCGATAACTGGTACTTATATATATGCTATTAATACCTGCTGGGAGATAGATGTCGGCCCAATCTTTTCCTTTTCTTCCAAGCGCTGCTGGTTCTATCCAACTTTTGTCGAGTGTTTTAAAACTAATTAGTCCTTAAAATGAGATATGAGAAAAATTGCGAAAAATATTAAAATTTAAAGTAAAAAGTAAATTAAAGTCTGTGAGCTAAATTCAATACAAATTCCATGTTTTTTCGGCTAGCAATTTTTTTAACAATTGATTGAACGCTTTTCCATTCGATTTATAACATTTACTGATGATAAAAGAATAAGAACCTTCTCGAAACATTCGTATAGCACGTTTAACATTTATGCGATCTAAATGCCAAGGTTGCCAATTATTCCATAATGGTCGATCATAATTCGGATCACGATAGCGTCTCCAATATGTCGGATTTAACCAATCGGTATACCACTTATAACGTGACCTAAAAGTTAAAATATTTAATGTCAAATCTGAAAACAAAAAAAATGAACCTAATTATTCTCACCATTATTTTAATTTCATTGAATGAAAGTAAAATGCTGTTGTTGAAAATAGAGCTCTGCGTGATTTCATTGTTCGATCATATGTTTTAATTTTAATTAGTAATAACAACAGAAAAAAATAGTTTTTCCTCCAATTTTATATATTCTTACAAATTTTTGCATTTTTTAGCATTTAGCATTCAACTTAATTTAAAACTTAAAAAGTGCCACTTATTTTCAAAAAGTTTCGACAAATAAAATTTTAGAATGTTCATGTCTATGAAATAAATTTGGATTGTATTTACGATATGATTCAACTGTTTAATATAAAAGTACCACCAAGTGTTAGTAATTATGTGCGAAGGGCGGAAATTATCGTGGATATTTTCCAGAAATATCTAAAAGTTTATAATTCATAGATTTTAATTCATAAATTTGTTAATTCATAGATTTACCAAAAAGCTGGATATTCAAAGCCAAGGCTTTGTGGGATCGGATCGGTATTGATATACCTTCTTGCTGCGAATCTATAATCTTGCCAATAGACCGGCGTTTCAAAGAATATCTTATCGTGCCAATAATCATCTAACTGAATTTTTTTTCTTATTAATAGAAATCCTATTTTTGAATTAAACTAAAGCGATTACTTCAAAATATTCTGGCACAAAAACAAAAATTTTAACCAACTAATTGAAATTACATTTGAAATTGAGCAAAGAAGAGGTTATCATAAAATTCATAAAATAGTGAAGGCGAACGTTCTTACCAAATCCCAATCGCGTCGATATTTGAATAAAGTTGATGGTTGGTAGCGATCACCGACATGTATAACTTGTAAATTTGGTACCGAGCTCACTCTATAAACAATGCATTTAAGGATTAAGCAAATCTGCACGAAGTTATTCATTCTGTTTTACCTTGTCAATGTAGCTACATCACCAAAACGTTCCACTGAACGAGATCTAGGCAAACATACGGATGATCGAGCTCGAAATATTGGTGAGTCAGACATTTCTGCAGTAATCATATTGGTGAGTTTCAGTTTCGAAAGGCCTTTCAGCAAAAATATCATTTATTAGATCAAAATTGAATAAAAATTGGCCACAATATATTCAAAAAAATTTATTAAAAACCTAATTCCATATTTCACGACTACCCATATTTGAAATAAAATTCTTCAAGATAGATCTTCATAATTCGTATATTTTCTTTCGAAGTAAGAATTATAAAAATTTTTTTTCAATTGTTTTATAAATAAATTATTACTGAGGAAAATTAAAAGTATAAATAAAATAAAAGATATGAAAAAATTCGCTTAGAAGCCGAAGAACAAAGCATATTGAAGCACAAAATGAAAATAAAGTGAGGTTTAAAATAATCTCAAAAGTATCACGCTAAGCATTTGTTGTTTAAAACTTAACTTGTTTTTCATTAAATTTCAAAATTCTTAAAATTTTAATTTTTCTGCAACAAAACTCCAAACAATTCTCCAACATTCATGACTATATCCAACCAATTTTTAATTTATTAATAACGGCGAATTTATGGTTGTTTTTTTGAGCTCATTAAAAAAAATCAGTGAAATTGTAAGAAAATAATAATTTTTATAAGAAAAATTGTGCAGTATTCTGAAATTGCTATCGCTACTCCATTATAATTTAGCTGATAATTAACCAAGTTTGTTATCTGTTTTGATTTATCATGAAATCTTCTCAACATAAAATGATTACTGACTTTTACAAAAAAATTTTAATTCCTATCATGTGTCGGAAAAAATTGTGCACTTGTGACAGTGAATAAAAATATTTATTAAAAAATACAATTTACGATAATGGATGAAAATGGTTATTTAACAGATTCGAAATAAAAGCGAATGTGGTTATTTAGTTAATAATTTTCAAAAAAAAGCGAATATTGGCGAAGGATAGTGGTTAATAAATATAGGTGAAGGCCAATCGTTAGTTTATCCAAAATAAAAACCCACACTTGCTGAGCCACATTGCCCCTCTGGGTTGGACTTAAAAACATTGGTAGATCAAAAATTACATAAAAATTAGTTTATTTTTATTTATGAGGAAATTTTCTAACTGTTTTTTTGATACGTAAATAAGATGGTTTTACAAATTAGTTAACTGATGTATGAATAAAGAAGAAAAATAATTTTGTGCGATTTGCCTATTGTTGACTGCTTATGATGTGGAAAGCTTTGTTAAAAAACAGTTGTTTTTTCCTTTTTTTGAATCTTTAAAATGCTTTATAAATTCTTTTGTTATGAATGTTTTCCGTATTACTTTTTTTATTATTATTTTTTTATTTTCGGTCATTTCCGATATCACGTTTATTCCTTTTCCATCCTTCGTCATTAAGGGGATTTTATGAAATCAATAATCGTTGCAATAAACTTTAGTATTAATTTTATTCTTAATCTTATTTATCTTATTTAACAAAAGCTGAACTGAATTCTTCAGTTATTTCACTGCATTAGTTGATATTTTGATATGTGATTTTTATTTGTTAAAGCTGACATTAAAATTGGCAGCAATTTATTTCAAAAGCAAAAGAACAAATGAAACCACCGAAATTTCGCGAAAATTTTATTCTGATCCGTTATAATAATATTACTTACAATTTAAATTACAATTAAAAATTGTTTGGCAGTATTCAAGCAATAAATGAATTACGTTAGCCAATTGGTTAAATATTGTCGAACTCGTCGATGATAATAATGTGGCATATAAATTTTGTCGTTATTCCAAGCATATTGATTACTCCAATCCTAATAGTACCAGTACTTAAAAAATTTATTTACAGTTTGGCATTGATAAAATCACCCAGCAATGTGTAATGAAAACCATTGAATAAAATGGATATTTGGTTTAGCTCTTTATGTAAAAACCTTTTGTGTACCATTTTTTGAAATGCAATTTTTTCCGCAGTCAAAATTCTCCTTTTCACGGTGAATAAGTCGTAAAGTAAGCAAGAAAAGCATACTTCCGATTGACAAACATTTTTCATCGAAATGATGTAAGAGCAAATGGAAAATGTGGCAACAACAACTTTTGGAAAATTGAAAAATGGATTTAAAAAATAAAATTTCTAAAATTCGAAATTTACTTGTAGCTTTGCCTATCTTACTTTCCAAATAAATAAAACAAAGAGCGCAGCAGTGAATTTTTCTGTTTTCTATTTCTTTTTCTATTTTCCAAATTCATATTAAGTGAAATAAATGTTTAAATTGATAAATTTAAATTAGATTGATAAATTTAAAATCCTTTTTTTGTCCAAAGAGAGCGACGCTATGATTATGATTCTAAGTATACAGTAATAATCATGGTCACGTTATCATTCCAATATCGTTCAAAATCATCGAAATATAGAACATTTAAATAATTCTTTGTCAATTACAAACGAAATTCAACAAACCTTGAAACGGCGATCCCAATAAGACGGTGTTAACCAGTATCGATCGAATGCAGAATATGGTATAAGCCCGGAGCGATATAAAGATAAACCTCGTTGGAGTGAAGTAGTTAAAGTATCCGCCAAATTTGAATAATAAGGCCCATAAGTATAACGAGGATATCCATCAAGATAATATCTGCGGAAAAACGATGGATAATCGTAATCGTACCTGAAAACCTCGGATGAAATGCAACGAAACATTACATTTTTTAATTTGTGAAAATAGTAATAAATTGAAAAAGCAAACCAATATCCTTTGTAACGGGTCCAATAACTGTATGGCCAACTCCAATAATATGGATTTGGCAAATAATCACTGTAATAATATCGACGTGGTGCTAACGTACTTTTGTAAAGTGGACTAAAGTAGTAATATCGATCGTACCAATAATCATCATACTGAAAATTGATTTTCACACTTATGCGCGAGATTAACTTTTACACTACTTTTAATAGATTGCACTTAATTTTTCAATAAGATGAAAACAAGAGATTGGATTTCTTGAAGACAATAAACAGTGTTAGTCAATATGCAAAAAGAAATTTATCCAGTTTTCTACAAATATTATTTGAATAAAAAATAAATACGAAAAAATAAAAGTTCTTATACATATTGAAAATCTTTTTGTAATCTAAATTTTTTTGGCGATGGAGTATTTCTCAATACTATTACTGTCGATTGAATAGAATTCATAAAATAAAATTAAAAAATAAAAAATAAATAAAATAAAAATTTTAAAAAAATTTGTTAATTATTTACTCGCTAAATAAAATTTAATTTTCAAATCTTTTTAAAAATTTGGCAATAAAGAGAGCTTTTTCATATTATTATTATCATTATTATTATCCTTAAGCAATCCTCATTTTTTTGTCGAGAAAAAATGAAAAAAGAACAGTATGGCTTGCGGTGAAACCATAATAATCATCACCATTCAGACCAGTTTCTTGCTAATTTTTCATGAAAAATTAACTATCGTATTAATATTAAGTTAATTAAACTAATCAAGTGATTGGTGCTCATTTCTGATTCAATTTTCGATTGTTAATACGATTGGAAATTTTTGCCAATTACTTGGTGATAAAAATATGAATGGATTAGTCGATAGTGGATTTCAGAATATTACTATCTGGGGTGGGAGAGTAGAGGAAGGAGAATGAGGGAATTTTATTAATATTAGCATTTTAATTAAAAAAAATTAAATATATATAATATATAAAAGTGGATGCAAAATACATCTAATCTTTTGATAATTCAGCTTTTAATTTCTTCCACAAAAAAAACAAAATATTATACGGTAGGATTATGGTGCAATAAAAAACAAAAATTTACATAAAAAAATAATCCTATTGTTTTCGAATAAAATAATAAAAATACACCAAAATCAATGAAGGAAATAAGCAGGACTAACTAAATCCCAGTCCTTATAATAGCGATAAGGCCACTGTGGTTTATATTTGCTGGAAACTGCGATATAGCTTGTCAAATTTGGATAAGATTTTGTTCTTGTAACCTTTAAATGATTGTTTTTCAATAATATTTGTTAACAATTTCCGACGAATGAATCTTTATCAACAATAATCAATAATAAAAAAAGAATTTCTTTTCTTTAATAAAAGAAAGGATATTCATAAGATGCACTTTTTGCTTTTTATATTTAATCACAAAAATAAAAAAAAATTTTTTTTCCTAAAACATCAAGGAATGTTTCTAACCAAAACTGCAGTACGAGGTCGAAGTGACATCAAGGAATGAGTGCGTGCCAAAGTATAATCACCCATAGTTTCGATTTCAGAAGTTAAATTAGATCGCGACGACTCCACTATTGGAATTGGACCGACTAATTTAATCGAAATATTTCGTGAAATGAACAACTGAACGTTGAAATAAATGCGACTTCATTGCCTGAAACTTTACAACTAAAATAGCTGCCACCTCTTAGCGAATTTTTGTTTGATCTCTATGAAATCTTAATGCTATTTTATTATTGTTAACAATTCATGCTCATTAAAATTCTCAACAATTATCAGTAACAAATCTCTATCTATTTTTCACTAATCTTTTCCACTAATTTTATCTTAACAAAGGTGCAACTTAAGTTTGATTTTCATCAAGTAAAAAAAGAATTCTGAAGAACACCTGCTTCGCAATATATTATCACTTTTTGGTAGTATGTTACCTTTCTTTTACAATATCATATATTTGATGAAATGCTGGGATTCCAGAAAAAATAAAGGTCGAGAGGAGAGTTTAAGATTCTCCTGGTAAAGTTACATAAATCTACCAATTAGCATTAGTTATTGTTTGTGAGGTGTTAAATGAAATATGATTTTTATGATACTTGTCCCATTATTTCAATTTCATGTCTTCTTATAGCTTATTTCATTTATCGTATTTTTTTCCTTCTATTTATCCATTCGCTTTTTACTTTATTATTTTCCCGCTATTTTTCTTATGATTTATTTAGAATAGGAATGATTTTTTCTAAGAAAACAATGCCCAAAAATTCCTGTGAAATATTTTCTAAAGGGAACCTTGAATCCAAAATGTTTTTAAAACTCACTTATCACGTAATGGCGTGGGCATATACGAGGCAATTATCAGTATGATTTTCGACCATTAAATAACCATTTATATTTGATAAAATTTTATCTTTATTTCATGTTTGAGAAGAGAATGTTGAATTTCCTTGGAAAAAGGCCAAAAATGTTGCTAAGAGATGCTTGATCTATAATATCGTTTAATGCTAGTGGATTAAGCAAACTGTTGATTGTTCTTGCCTGATATTCGCTCGCTGAATTCGATCTTATTATTATTACTATGTCGCGTAAACGCAGTGGACCGAGAGATACGGCTAAGGATATTATACTTGGCCTCGAGTAATTTTCATTTTTCTGCCATGTTTCTTCATTCTCTACTTTATTCATTGAATTTTCATTTGATTTTTCTACCCATTTTTCATTTAAAATGCAAAGTGAAGCAAAATATCTGATTTATGAAAATCGTAGATGCAGCAAACTGAAATTAAAAATTAGATTATAAACCATAATACAAAAAAGAAAGCAACCGAAAAGTTCCATTCGATTTGCTTTTACATTCAATTTAGAAAAATATGATAAATTAAGACTGATTAATTGATTAAGACAGTTGAATAAGATAAAGAGTAGCGAAAAATGTTAAAATTTTTTAATCAAAAGTATTTCAGCCCTTCTGGTGAAAGCCCGAGGCAGCCAAGAGAAGGTATTGCTAAAATCACAGATGCCAACTGTTTTTCAAGAAAGGTAACGATCAAAAGAGAAAAATCAAGTTTTAGCGAAAAAAAATGCGAACAAAGACCTTAAATAGGAATGCGAGTTGAAAATTTTTGCCAGCGAGTGGTCGATTCAACAAAGCAATCATGAATTTATTTGAATTATTTTTTAATTTGTTCTTAAAACTTTTTAAACTAAATCTGCTATTTAATAAGGAGCAGCTTTTTTCCTCTCTTATTTATTTATTTCTTTTCTATTTTAACTCTTTATTAATAGTAGCAACAATAATATAGTTTAGACTGGATAGCTTTACTCGCGATTACAGAGATTATAAAATTTGCTTTTTTTTTGATTAAAGCTATAAGCTATACGAAAAACTAAAATCTGGATGACTGAGGATCCACCTGTACTAATATCCTGAAATGACTTTATGGTGAAAGAGTCAGATTATACTAAGTGATACTGCGTTTGTGATGTGCATGTTGTCTGAATCGTTGGTCCTGTGGTAAGTATGTAAATCGAGCATGGTAATAAAATTCCTAATTTTGCGAATAGAATGAGTTCTGGAATAAATGACTGAGACCTGTTAAGAAAGGCAAACCCTTATTACCGATACTGCATAGCAACATGGAACGATCAGAAATGACGAAAAATGTCAATTCTTTCTCCAAATTTCCAAATATTATGTGAATACGCCGGCTCATTGGATGTCCGTCTATCTATCTCACTTCAGATCTCGTGTAATTAAAATATCTAGCAAAGGTGCTTTCTATTTCACTTTCTATATCACCGTATAGCCTATACTCACTTCAAAGGAAAGCTCTGTAATATCTCGATAACAATATGCTCCTATTTCATGCGCAGATGGCTACAAAGATAGGTTCTATGCAGAATTCCAATTACGAACAATATCTCTCCTGAAAGGATATTTGACAAGATTCAGACTAATATAATTAAAAGAGAAATATAGACAGCGCAGCAATGTAAAACGGTGGAAAAAGTGGCTTTTTTCAATCTCAGGCATCTCGGAGCGAGCGACTTGGATGCGCTTTACTTTATCTTCCTAAAGCGGAACAAGTAATGATGCGTTAAAACATAAAACATAAAAAGCGTCACCTAATTTTTTTCGATCTCAACAACAAAGGAAAAAGCATTATTTTTATTCTGGGATTATAAAAAATGTTAAGGCAATAGAGTAAGAAAGAGCTAAAAATTTCGATTATGCTAGATAATTATTCTGTTAACTGCAAGTATAACAAAGCATATTCCTGTGTTTCACATCGTTTGTGGTTCATAAACTGTCAAAAATAAAATAAGCTTTACTTATCTATCTTGTCAATTAAATATTATCTTAGTTTGTGGAAATGTGAAAAAAATTTGTATCAAGAAAAAAAACTTTCAAGGAATTTTACAGAATTTTTAGAAGGAATTTAAGATTTTTCTTCATTAGTGGCAGCCAAGCAAGAAAAACTTTACAATGGAAGATTGGTAATCACTAGCTAATATATTTTCTGGTTAATCCTTCAGTCTCCGTTCTTTCATTAAATATTCTCTTTCTAAATGAACATAGCTATACTTATTTAGAAGGCGCCAGTAAATGCCGTACAACCAACTCTTATAAAGCAAACTGATTCAAACGTATTGCAAAATTTGCAAAATCAGCTTTCTTTATTACAGCAGCAATATAATGAATTATTAAGAAAAGAAATGGTAAAATTCATTTTGCCTTTCATTTCGCGTGGCTAAGAGAATTATTGTTGGAAAATAGCAATTTAAAAATTTAAATTTTGGAACTTAACGAAATTTTTATTGAAAATTTTATTCAGGAAGCCAGAAAAATTTTGGAAGCGAATCAGAATGCTCTAAATCAAAAACTATCATCAATTGATATAAATGATCTGTAAGTGAAATTATCATTCATCCTATAATAAAAAATTGTAGAATAAAATAAAATATGAAATGCTTTTATATTTTCCATTCGAATGGTAACTGTTGAATTAGCGACAGTGAACAGCAGAAGACTTCGAAAGTAGAAATTCAGTAAAATCATATTTTCTAACACCTTAAACATATCTTTTAATCAATTTTAATGAATCGATTTGATGAAAATTGTTCAGAATGAAAGAGATTGAAGGATTGAGGCGAGGAATCACAATGAACGACGGAAAGGTCTTTCCTCCATGTTTTTTATTTTCATTATCATTCATGTCATATCATTTTATCCATTATTTTGATAATTAATGGAAATATAAAATAAAACGATTTTATGTATCATCACTTGAACACGACGTTGCAAATCTGAAATTAGCAGTGAGCCGTAATACTAATGAATTGAATGGTGCCAGTAATTCGATTAATCAAACTGTAAGTTATAAGTTAAATCAAAATGGGCGACTGAAACGATAACAATATTGGAAAATGTTTTGTTAGGAAAAAATTTCGAAAAAATAAGATATGCTGACCAAGATTAACTATTTAAAGTTTAAATCAAAAAGAAATTTATTGAGAATTTTTGATTTACAGGCAAATCGGAACGTGGATAACAAATTGAATGATCTATGCCAGCAGATTAATGACATTAAGAGAATGATTACAGATGAAATAGACGAGCGTTCGAAAATGATACAACTTCAAAAAGATGAGTATGTCTTGCCGATCACTCGTTTCTTTGTAAGGTTATGAATACTACTGAATATTCTGAAATCCTTTATTTTGCTTGCTTTGGAATTGGAGACGAAGGCTAATTGTCATGATTAATTAATTGATAATTTTATTATCGACCTAAGCTGCCAAATAAATGCCAAAGTAATTACAAAATTTTCAGCATTATTCAAAAGATATTGTGTGAAGAAGAATTTAAAAATTTTGAAAAACAAAATTTCGAAAGAAAAATTAAACAAGGACTGGAAAAGATGAATGAAGAAATTCAGCTGCTAAGAGATGCGAAAAATATTAAAAGTGGTGTAAATCAAAATATTAATGATGAATCAGAATTAAATCGTAAAATTATGAAAAATTCTTCCGATGTACAAGAGGTTTGTAAATTGTTAGTTAATTGCTATTTATTTATGGTGAAATAGTAAGTTGTTTCGACTGAGGTCGAGTCTGATGCATGCCTCTTGACTAAATCTCTCGTTAAAAGTGACCTATTTCTAAATAATTTGCTATCGAAGTGGTGAATTTAGCAATCGGATGAGCTAGCTGAATTGGAAAAAGCAAATAAGTACTGAGAGAAATGGTGTATATGAAAAGAACTTAACATATCACTACATTCCATTCATTACTCATATCACTCATTTAAAGCGATTTTAAGCTTAAGAATTTAGTTCTTTCCATTTAATGAAAGATTTTAAACAAAATTCTCTTTTTATCTAAAAGTTCAGTTCATGCTGCCGACCAAACCTATTATTAAGAAATCTAGATGGTGTACTCGATGCATTTGTATTTCCATCGCTAGGAAAAGCCAACATAGAAGAAAGCGAAAACCTTTGGTCATTTTGCTACTTCTTTAAATTGTTCACCATCTCACTGCCACAATTTATAATCTTGTTGTCGTTGCATGTGGTCACAACAAGTAGTAATAAAAATTTATTAATGATAATTATTACAAGTTCCAAATTTTGGTTAATAAGCCAGTAAAATATTTATACATAAAAAATTACAGTAATATAAATAATACAAAATAAATTGTTGAAAAATTTATAATTTTTTTCTTAATTTTTCCCAGACAAATAATTCGCCAATAATCGTAAAAAAACATTCGCAACTGTCCTCTCTTAACAACTTTCGCTCTACTTCTCTCACTAATTCCCAAAGTCCTGTTTCCCCTACTCACCTGATCGCCCCACTTCTGCCCAGACGTTGAGGGTAATTAGCTTGGTTTTAGGGAAAAGGGCGAAGATCGGCTATTTATATTGATGATTGGCAATTTTCCTTTTGAGGGCTGTTAAATTATTATGAATTGGCTTATTTCCAATCGTTTTCCTATTTAACCATCAGTTTCACGAACGCTAACAATAACCAACCAGCAGAGCTTGCTAGCTGGAAATGATCCAACCATTTAATTACTTAAATAGTGTGCAAGAAAAATTTAATTATTTCGTAATTGTATAACGTAAATTTTATTTCAAAGTATAAGTTTCAAGTAATAAATGAATAATTAATATGAGATGAGAAGTAATGTGAATAGAAGAAAAAATGTTGAAAAATTTCATCGGATTATGCCATTATTTCCTTCAACTCTTTCTAATTTTTAAAATTCTTATTAGATCATTCAAAAAATTTGGGTCATTTTGTATCGTTTTGTAAAAGGCCACAACTTTTTTGAAATTGAATATTTTTATTCAAAATAATACCATTACAATCAGTGCACTCTTTAATATGATACACACATTTATTCTATTTATTCTATTTGTGGCTTTTTCCAGTTGTCAACTGGAAAAAGGCTTTTTCGAAAGCCCTCTTGTTTTCGAAATTGTCTCCATGAGGAATATCAAAAGAGCGGAAGAACTGAAAGCCTATTGACAGAAGATTATGATAGATGAGAAAGGACTTCAATGTTCAACTCCTTAAATTTTTGCAAAACGATTCTTTGACAAGAAGTTCATCATTATCAGGAATAATGACCTCCTTAATCATTGCTGGTTGCTCGTTATTTTTATTTCAAATTCTTTACTATACAGCTCTATTTTAATCGCTGCATGAAGATTAAAATAATTAGGTTTTGGCATAGATTGAGGGAAGGGAGTTAATCCTTGTCCAGCCATTGTGATTTTTTTCTGTGTTTAACACTTTTTATAGCAAGTAATCCGTCCATAAGAAGTTTTTGTATAGTAATAGTACCGAATGACAAATAAGTCATCTAATATTTGGTTTTTGGGATATCCATTTAAGCCTTTCCTTTTTCCACCGCAAGTGATTCCACGCGGTACGAGATGAGAATCCAAGACTTTGCTAAATATTCTTCTGGGATCAGCCTTTAGTATCCTCTTCAAGAATTCACTTTATAACACTTTTATAAATTCATTTATAAATTTATAAAGAGTCAGAAATATTTTCAAGCTATATTTTCAAACTGAACTATTTTTGCTCTGTTCTTTTTTTTATGATCAAACACTGTTTGCATATTTTGAACTGCTTGCATCGCTTAGTGCTCTGGCTAATCTATACTAAAGAATTACAAAATTACTCCTTCACATATAAAACCGTACCCAAATTATCCAAAAAAGTTAAATTATTTAATTATTCAAGATCAATTATTTCTGCAGTGAAAATAAGTAGGAAAATTGGTGAGCAAAACGATATACGATAATTTAGTCAATATGGCACGACAAGAAAAATATACGACCATAAATCCAAATCAAAAAAACAGTCCGAATTTTTTGAGTGACCCAATATTTTGTTTTGATCTATTTATTATATAAGGATCAAAATGTTGCTCGCAATCTTAAAAGCAAATTTCCTAAATAAAATATTTCTTAAAAGCATTATAGATTTTATAGAAACAGTTATTTTATTTTATTGTGCGGCTAATGAGATGAATAAAAACTACAAAAATGCAAGAAAGAAAATTAAGAAATGATATGAATGATAATGATAAATTAAGAAATGATAAGAAATGATATGATATGAAAAGAAGATATTATAAAATTTAGTGGTGCAAAAGACAGATTAATGAATTTAAAGAAGAACTAGCAAGAAAATTGGCAAAAGATCTCGACAAGAAACTGGAAATTTTGTCAAACGAGCTTCGCAACATGTCTGAAGATCACGAAGTTTTTTTCAATGATTTATTTTGAATTATGAATTAAGATAATAGATCGAACGGCTTTTAATTAATTTCAGCTATCTATCAGCCTTTCTCAGTAAATAATAACAAACCGTTTCAATTAGTTAATAAACTTTCGTTAATAAACTTGATTCGTTAATAAACTTCAATTAATTTAAATTTAATTAGACTTCGCACTTTTGTATGGTGTTAAACCTATGGAAATTCTCAAATTTGAGCAAAAAAGTAATGTGGCTGTGGAGCCGATGCAACGTTGAGAGCGTTTAGTTATACGAAACATTACTTACAGATACAGGTTGCAAAATTAGAAATTATAGTAAAAAAGCGCCCACATTTGGTGCTTCGATGCTGTGCATCGTATGATCCATGAACAGGCTATGCTATTCACTTATTTTCATTTATTGTACTTAGCTTCATTCATTTGTTTTTGTACTTATTTTGATTCTGTCATTTAAGTCATTCTGTTTCTAAGTTATTTCAGAGAATAAATGACAGTAGGTTACCAAATTCTCGCATTGAATTTATTTCTTTAAATTGCATCTACACCAAGATACTTTGCAGATATTCTTAAAAAGATTCCTTTTACAGCTGAATTTAGAGAGAAAAGGCGGAATGCAGAAACAAGCTGAATGGCATCAATGAAGCATTGGCCAATTTAGAAAGTCAAATTGAAGATGGTGACAACAAAATAAATAAATTGACTCTGACTAGTTCACAATCGAGGTAAATTCTTTTTGTTTACACAGCAAAATTGATAGAAATCTTTTATAAATTTGTATGTACTATGTATAAAAATATAGTTTAAAAGATAATAACAGGAAAAATGACGAAAATCGTCTATTAATGAAGATAGATGAAATTGAAGAACTCATAAATCATTATACAAACGACTTAAAAAAAGTTATCGGTGATATTCATAATGGCAAACAAAATATTAAATTTCCTTCATTTGATTTCGATATTGTAAGTTATTCGACATTTCCACTATACTTCTTAAAATCCAACCTTCGTTTTCTCCTTAAAATTTTTCCTTAAAATAATCCAAGCTCCATTTTAATTTTCTTTTCTGTTATTAACTTAAAAATAACCATATATATCTTATAATTTTTTATTCTTTGCTTTGAACAGGATAATATTATTCAGTTCAATTCTACTTCAGTTCAGGTTTAGATCCAATGCGATTAGCAAATTTAGTTCTATTTTTTTAGTCCTATTAAAATAAAACTTTATTGTTTTATTGTTTTATGTTATTTATACAAGAGCATCACTATTCTCCTGCATGATCCATTTTTAATAAATGAATATATATTGAATAAATATTGATTTAAAAATATTAATATTAAATTTTTCAAATTTCTGATTCTCGTATGTGATTTTTTCTCAGATTGATTTTGGTATATAAGCAATTTTTTTTAAAGTTACGAAATGAAATGGATTCAATTGCTGCTGATCGAAATAAAATGAGTATGGCCGGCTTGTTGAAATTGGAAGAAAAAATAAGCGAATTGCAAAACGGTTTTGAAATTTCCTTGACTTTCTAGCTTTTTTTTTGCGAAAACTAGGCCCATTGGATTTAATACAAATATAGATTTAAATATAATTTTTAATATTTACTGGCTTTTTAAATCTAATACTGATTTGCTGATTATTTTCAAAAAAAAACTAGTAGAATCGCAAAATATTAGCTTAAAGAGATATTTCGCCAAAAGATAATCTATTTGACGAATCAAAGGTTTTAATTAAAGGATTTCATCGCGATAAACTCGAGCTTCAGCATCAATTTGAAATCTTAGCAATAAATATGGATGGGATGGAAGGAATTACCAACCATCTTCATAAACTGCAATCTATACACAATGAAATGAATAAAGCACAGCAAATGTTGAGAGACAGAGTAGAAAAACAGATACCACATGATGTAAAATTTTTTCCCTTCAGTTTAGTTTTATTTTTTTAACCATGGAAACCATGGTAATCTTTGTTATCTCGGATTTTTTATAATGATATGCAAATTTCAAAAATACTTTTCAAATTTTAAAAATTTTTAAATTTTGCAAAATTTCAATGATCATAAATTTATTTATTGCAGATATTATTGATATTATATTAAATTATTATTGATATTATATTAAATTATTTTAATTATAGTTAAATGAATTATCTGCTAAAACCGATAATGTGAAGCATCAATTAAACACAAGAATCGATCGAGAAGAAGAAGAAAGGTAAACTTTTATAAAGATGAAATTTGATAGAATTTTTATTTTTATAATTTTTTCCCGACAAAAAATTGACTAACAAAGTGAGAAGTTTTCGTAAATAATTGTTGCAAAAAGAGAGTCATTGAACAGCGAAATTGTATAAGCTACTGAGGTCCGTTAATTAAAAATAAATTATAATAAAAAGAAAAAAACTATCAATTTAATAATTCATAATTCAATAATTCAAGATAATACGAACAGTTTAACAAATCAATAAATAGTTAAATCAAACAATATCAGGTCAAACAATCAATAGCTGGGCAAGAATCACTAAAGGACCAATGGAATTAATTAAAAATAAACTTTGACGACTCAAGAAATGTTTGAAGATCTTACAAGAGCCAAAGCCAAAAGACAAAAGACAAAGAATGCGAACTTAAAAATAGCTTTTGCGTTTATCGTTCAGTGGGTTCATGGAAAACGTCTTTAAAAACCTGTAGTTCAGTTATAATCCTATAATCCTAGCATTAAAATGTTTTAGACTTTTTGCCATAAAGAAGCTTCAAGAGAAGATCGAAACTGATTTGGGATTGCAAAAAACTGAGAACAAAATTGGCGTATATTTTTTTAATCACATTTATAAAAATTTATAAAAATTATTTACAAAAATTGGAAAATTTTTCTCAAAATCTTGATTAGCTAAACATTAAAGTGATTAAATTAAAATTGTGTAAATATCGAGACTATTAATTTCAAATAAAATCAATAAAATAAGTGAATGAGGTAATTTAATGGTTAAAAACTTCTTAAAATTGAAGATCGACGAAAATATGAAAATTGCTGTTAGAAAACTTGCCGAATCGGTTGTCACAGCGAAAGATTTTCTTAATAATAAGATTACGGTTGAAGTACAGCAAGTTTGTGTTTGAAAATTTAACTCAGTTTTTTAAAAATTTGTTGAAATTTCTCATTTTAATGAAGGTTTCGTTTTCATCTGCGAAAAGTTTCTGGTTTTTCTTTGCATTACGGAGTGCTTCTGCGGTAATTCGCATTATCATCTGGACCATAACGGCCAGTGGGGTAATGCTCCTGATAATTGGTATGCGCTAACCAGCCACCTAAATATTTTTGTGACATAAACCTTTTCTAATGATAAATGATATTTATTTTTAAAACTGGTAGGTTTGCGAATTTGATGGAATTAAACTCATTAGAATTTTAGCAGTTTTTCACTGTCTTGAAAAATATGATATAGATAGTGGCCTTATCTTGCATTTCTATTCATTACATTGATAGACATATAGTATAAAGATAGAAATTCCGAATGGCGTATGGCCATGTAGTTATTACGAATTAATAAAATAATTTAGTTTACAAGAGCACCATCTCCCCAATCTTATTCAAATGAATTCAATAAGAGAAAAAGACACAAGAAAAATATCATTAATAGCAATTCATCTCATACTCATATTGCTTTTTCTCTTGAAATCTCAAATAATTTCAGCTAAAAAGTGATATTAAATGGTTGGCATCTCAGATGAACTTGAAACGATAAAATGAAATTTATACTTGGTCAAATATTTGGACTAATTATGTTTGGACTTGTGTTTGTAACTGTCTAAATAATTCTATTATTATTTCGTTGAACATCCTAAATTATCAATAAATTCAATAAAATGATGCAAATGATGAAAAAAAATGCTTTTCTGAAAATATTTAGCCACTTAAAAAACTACTTAAGAAATTTGAAATTTTTTGCGCTTTTTTATAAGAAAACTTTCAGTTTTGCTCTTAAACGAACGAAAAGTAAAATTTAATATTTTTGAAGATCTCTTTATTATGGTTCTACAGTGAAGGTCGAAATTGAGATTTTCATCAAGAAAATTATAATCAAACGAAACAATAAATTTTGCGTAAAAATTATCAAAATTTTCAAAAATGAAAGAAATGTTTTTTACGAAATGTTTTATTAAACAGAATTATATAGGAAAAAGAAAGGAATTTTTAAAACTGTTGAAATGAATCTTTAAAAAATCTAAAAATTAAAAAATTTAAAGCAAAATGTAAATAAAAGAATGAATAAAGAATAAATAAAGACAGTCATTTCAGGAAAAATTTCCAATTTTTTCTACGCATAAAAAGGAAGAAAGAATGAAAATATCAGTGAAAAGATTCATTTTTATTTTTTCAAATCATATTTTTTTCTTTTCTTCACGAAATATTTAATTTTGAGACGAAAGTAATTTAAATTTTTCACTTTTCGCATTTATCAATCAATCATCCATAATTGTAAATTTAAGCCGATTTTGATCAGAATAATTTATTTTTTCAAATACTGCTTTAAACGTGAACCTTTTATTTTAATAAGCTTAATTTTCGTGAATTTTTTCTTTTATTTATTCTTTTTTCCATTTTAATTACTATTATCATTAAATCAGCAAAATTATCTTTGAATTCATAAAAATATTGTAAAAAATTTTATCAATTCTGCAATTTTTTGCTTTCATTTAAATAAGACAATGCTAATGAAGACATTTGGAGATTGAACGGAAAAATAGTAAAAGGAACATATCTTCCATAAGTTGCGAATGCGAATCTGTTCATTTACAATTTCGATTGTTTAAGCACTTCGATGAATGAAGGAAAATAACTTTAATCATGGAAAAGCGAATTTTACTTTTGTAATTTTCGAGTTATTAAAATGAATAATTTTTATATAATTTAGCGTTTTATTTATGTGATTAAAATGACGAAATATTAAAATGACGAAATTTCAGAGTGTTTTAGCTATTTTTTTGTAATTTCTGTCTTGCCAATTTATGATCGAAATTGCAAGACTTCTCTAAACATATAATGTATTGTTATGCTTGGTGGTAATCTTATAAGCCAGTGTTATACAAAAGTTTACAAAATCTTTTTCAAATTCCCTGTTGTTTTTTATATAATTATTTTCTCAGCCTATATTTGCCAAATTAAGATCACCCTCCATAGTCTGGTGGACGATATAGATTTAAGAGAGAAATATCTCCATTAACGAAACAAATTTTAGTCATTATAGATTCATAAAAGGAGGATATATAATCATCAATAATAGCATATTATAATAATAAGGAATAAACGTAATAAGCCCTGTCAGAAATGCGATATTTTTTTTAAATTTATTATTTATTATTGTAAACTGGTGGCCCTAATCTATAAAAAAAAACTTTCATTAATTTAATTAATATTTTGCTTATTCCATTTTCATATATCAATAAAACATTAAGACTAATTTAGAGAAGTTATATATTCTTTTCTAGAAACTTGTTCTCCTTTTTTTATTATGAAGCCATCAATGGACCTGAGCGGTTGAGTCCCAATATTTCAATATTTTTGTTATTTAATATTTTTTACATTATTTATTAATTTATTTGTTTTTGAGATAATTATCTTTTTAATCTTTTCAATCTTTAATTTATATTGAATAATTGTTTCTTCTTTATGGTATACCACTGAGGTTTACCAAGTTTGAATTTGAGGTGAAGAATAAATTTTATTAATAAGTACTAAATCAATATTTCTGCTATCTTGTGTTGCTATGAATCTATTCAGTTGAAGAAAAACGAAAATTTTTCTGGAGATATCTAATAGGTTTCTGATGTTTCTGATTTCCCGCAAATTGTCGCAGGTATATCCTGTCACTTTTCATAGGAATTGGAAGCAAAATTGTTTTGCTCCAATCTTCTGGTATTATTTCCTTTTGCCATACCAGAGAATTCATTTGTTGTGTGAATGATTATGGACAATATTCGAAGAATTCGGCCTGAGGGCCATCTTTTCCAAGAGTTTTGTTGGCTTTAAGCTCTTAGATTGCAGAGATTATTTCCTCTTCTATTGGCGGTTCGCGATTGCAAACGTATGGGCGAATGAATGAAAATGTGCTGACACTACACTAGGCAAACCTGTGAAAACCGTGCAATTAGGACATTTATATTTCTTTCCTCATGCGAGTCTCCGGCAAATAGGATCTCATCTTAATGGTTAATGGTATAGCTCAACTAAAATTGAGTGTGTGTAGTCAATGAAAAGTGACAAATACTAAAGCATAAAAAAAAATTTGTTATTAAACTGAAATCTCTTTACATTCTTAATGTTTTTGCTTAGATTTTTATTTTTATACTCTTAATTAATTGACGTTAAAGAAATTTTAAGAGAGGTCAAGGGATCAGATTTTCATTTCTCTTTATAGAATAAGCGTTATCATTAAAAGTTAAATTCATTTAGTTCAGGAGATTTAATTGTTCATGCCTCCCTAAAGGTTCTGTTCAAATAGTCAGTATCAGTGAATTAGGGGATTAACGGTCGGCTTAATGAGGTTCAAAAAAACTGAAATTTTTAGCGGATATCTTAAAACAGATATAATCTTCAGCTTTATTTAATTATTAGTTAACCATTCATTTATTAATCAACAAATTACAAATTATAGCTGAAAAAAATTTAAAAAATGAACAAAAGCAAACAAACTAAATTGATGAATAAACAAATGGCGTTTGAAGTGAATAAAACCTGTTTTTTCCAGAATTTTATGTATAATATTTATCCAATATCTTTCATATTTCATATGATGTTATCAATATTGTTACCATTCCACATGGTTCGTTACTTTTTTTATATTCTTTGCATTAAAAATTCACCAGATCTATCCATTTTATTTTGTATTCTGAATGACTTTTAAATCTATATTATTCGTAAAAAATTTTAAATTACATTTTTAAAAAATGGGTTTTGTGAGATGGTCTGTAGTGATATATTAAATCGATTAAGGTAAGTGGTACGGGCTGAATTCCCGTCCGTTGATGAGACAATATCAGGAGATCCTAGTTATTTGATATTTTGACGAAATACAAGATAGCAGCACGGAAATAGAAATCGTTATAAAAAATCATAAACAGAAATTGTAAATAGTAGTCACCCAGTGTCAGCGAATAGTCAGTAAAACGTTACTGAAACGATATAGCCTTGAAAATGCAGATGGCTGCTAGATTAGGCGGAAACTATTCCGCCTTCTTCATAAAGCAACTATAAATCGAGGAACAGTCAGTAAAATGAAGCGCGATAGTAAGGTGTTATTAAAGTAAAGTGGGCTGAATTCCCGTATGTTAAGTTCATTAAGAATGTATCATGAGATGAAAAGAATTCTTTGAAACCAAACATAACCACGATACATCTCATTTGTTGACTTGGACATGGCTGATTCGCTCGTATATGTCATATGTTTGCAACTGGAAAACCACTGGCAAAAACGGGAAATAACCTCTATTATCCAGGAGTCTGAGGCCAATAAAACTCCCAGAGATGGCCTGAAACCTTCAAATGTTGTTAATCGTCATAACACATCTTCAATAAATGAATTCTCCTATATGGAAAAAAGAAAATACCGGAAATAATATTATAGTAAAGCAATTTTTCCTAATTCCCAAGAAAGGCGACAAAATATACGGTGATAATTATCGAAGAGTCAGCCTATTAGACTTTCTGGGAAAATTTTCGCTACATTCCTACTAAATAAAGATATAGCAGTAGGAGATAGATGGATTCAGATCATGACTGTGCTAACAAGATATTAACGCTAAAAAGGATGTTAGAAGATTGCTTTAAAAGTTAGCAACCAACTGTCATTTTTTAAATCGATTTTATAGCTGAATTCGCTTCAAATGATAAACTTTGGATGATGATGATGGAATGTGACGTGTTCCAGATCGTTCGACTCATAAAGGTATTTTGTCGACGTGTATCGGCACATACCTGTGTATTGACAAAATAACTCGAAATAATTGGCATCAAGGCTGCGCCTTTTACCAACGTTCAATTGTACGGTAGATTGGATAGACTGGATAATGGACATCACGTGTCAGCACTCAAGAGGTGTACAAATCAATTCAGACTATCATATCACAGAATAATGTAATCCTTTTTGCTGACAATTATGATGGAATGCAAACAATACTAAACAATTATCTAAATAAAAAGAAAATCGCCATACAAGAAGCTGATGAAATATATTTTTATAAATTCATTGCCGATTGAGGATATATCAGACAAGTTCCGCTTTAATCCAAAATGGCCAGGCAAAAAATTAAATTACACCCATGAAAACGATTGCTAGAAATGCATTCTTCCGAAATCTTGGACGAAATCTTTATTCAGCCGTCACCATAAAAACGAAAGTCTCCATCTATATAGCCACGATTCATTCGATCTTGCTATATGACTAGGAGATATGACCAATGAAAGTGGAGGCCTTTGACTATTCATCTTTAAGATAGATTTTAGGGACGAATAAATTCGAATAAGCCCGTCGAGCTGATAAAATCTTATAATTATACCCATCTTTGCTCAGATATGGCCTACATTAACATCATATGGTAATTAACATTAATATCATATGCATCGCTTCCGCTAAATGTTTTTCGTCGCTACCACAGGAGCTCACAGAAACATATTTCCCTACTTGCTAAGTCCTATGATGGATGATATCAAGAGCGAGGAGGGCCAATCCAATGATCTGGACTGACACACTCAGGAAAAATTTTGAACGTATACGCGGACCAGCGAAATATGGACTTAGACGATGGAAAAAGGAATGATCACTGTTGACAATGGCGTCGCAACGAACAACTTAGTTTTACCCTTGTAGCCAGTAGAACCAACTCATGGTGGTGAGAGCTGTTAGAATAAGAAGAGGGTTGCTTGTCTACAATATTATGGCAAAAATTCAACCAACCACAACTTTAAGCATCAGCATTATTTCCTATTGCTCTGCCTGGAGTAAACTGCTTTGAAGTAAAAGTAAACGCCGATAATACTTTATACGTCTATCAATGGTTTTCGAATTCAATAAAATCCAAAGAATTTTTCTATTTAAAAGGAAACCAAGTTTTTTGTTAATCGCTTCCATAGTTCAGATTTTATTTTTGGCAAAATACCGAAAAAACCTTATCATATTTGTTATTACCATGGAGACAATAATTTTTCTGGTTTAGATCACTATTTTAATGGTTACTGCGAATAATTTGTGTAAAAATGTGATTTGTTCTCAAGGATTATCATGCGACGGGAATACTGGAAAATGTGCCAAATTTCGTCAATTTAATTATGAATTTGCAAATTTGTGTTCAAATATTGAATGCCCAGGCAATACAAAATGTGATACAAATACTGGATTTTGTGTATTATTTCGAAATATTAATCTTTAATACTATTGTTCCATGTTTTTTTTTGGAAAGTTCGAAAATTTTTTTGTAAAGAAATTTTTTTATATGCTTAAATACTCAGCATAAAGAAGCGCAACTCACTTTTCACTTCATTTTAATCCAATCCATTCAAATCCAAAATAAGATTACGCCATTTCAAAAATGGAAGAGAATTGCTACTATATGATAAATCGCTATAATAATCAGTATCCTGAAAAAACGCGTCTACTTTTGCTAAATAATGTGAAAATCCTTCACAATCCTGTTGCACCTCCTAAATCAGAAATATCCCACTCCATACATATCCCGAGTACGTAAAGGAGATGAGATTGTCGAACTTCCAATAGGTAAATTTTTTCAGCGTCAATTTTGGAGATTCACTTCCTCCGCAATTCGAATTCGAATTATATTCTGCCTGCGACGCGGAATCGAACTTTCGACAACTCTTCGAATACTGCAACCAGACGTTCCCTTTTGAATTTTTCACTACGAATCGTTTGACAAAAACAGAAGGATCTCAAACTTATAATTAAACCATTATTTACAAATGATATAGAAAAAACACAGAAAACCTACATAACTATTAGCAGATTCATGAATGAGTTAATGCGGCAAATATACCCGAATAACAACTCTGCAAGGAAAGGAAACATAGTGAACACGCAACAACGGACAACATACCCGAACATCAGAACCTATCCTGACATTTCCAATTCCTTCCAATTTCCAATTCCCCAATTCCTTTGCCCTTTTCCTCACCTCCACCACCCCTCTCCCTCCCCTCACCCCCACCACGAATCCCGAATGAAAGCGGCATCTCAGGATTTTATAGAGGATTTCGGACGAGCGGAGGAAAAGGATTTCTTCCTTTCTTCATTTTCCACTTTCTCCACATGTCTTCGCTATATCTATAATTGGGTACTCTCCATTTCTCATATATATTTTCTCTTATATATTTGTACTCTCGTTACTCTCAAATTCTTACAGATTTTACCTGGGGTATTTTGCAAGTGCACTGCGGATGATCCGCCCTAATTTATGGGTCCGTTAGCCATTCGGCGGCACTCCGTCATCTCTCCCGTCACCCTTAATACTTTGTCAAATCGCATCATGAACTTTGTCGGCAGCTATGTTACGAAAATCTCCAGTCCTACGAAATTCGTTTTATGTTAGCGCCCAATTCCAGTCCAGTTATGCCTTAAACAGTGCTAGATTGCAGACGGCTTATTTAGAACCTTTTACGACACAACCCCCCAATTTTCCATCAAATTCTGCATCTCTTTGCAAAAACCTGGCAGTATCTTAAAATTTTTCTTTAATTATATTAACTTGTGATACTTCGAAATGCTGTTAAATCCCGTTGTGCTCATCAACTATTATATTCACTAAAATTCTCTAATATTGGTCGCGAAATCTTGACCCGCATTGTTGAATCTTAATTCTCCTACCTTCTTTGAGCATACTGGTGTATTTTATGCTCATTTCCACTATTCTAACCCTCCCAAGCCCATACATCTACCAGCCACCTCATTTTGTTACCTTAATCTTCTTTAAAGTGGTGCCCTCTCTCTCTCTCTCTCGGTGCATCTTTGTTATAGTCAGAAATTGCAAAAGACAGAATTGTTGGGGCTAGCGGTGAGGAGTGTAGCAGGAAATATAGAGAGTGTTGAACCGTAGCTTCTCGAGAATATTAAAATGGTGTATCAGAGTTCGGAGGGATAATACTAAAATACAATTTAGCGGATTTTGAGGAAGGGGAACAGGGTTTGAGACTAATAAATAAACTAAAGCTATGAATAAAATTAAGCAAAAAAATTAAAAAAGTGATATTTGCTATTTTTTCCAAAAGTGAAATAAATCTAAACTTTTCACCGGAGGCTGAAAAAAACCATAGCCTTCACCAGACGTGTCTATGTCTATGCACAGGCTAGAAGGATTGAAGATCGAGATTTTATCAAAGATTTTATCAATCCGTACTTTCCAAGAAAATGCTCAAAGCATTTCAAATAAGACAAATCAACGGTCGTTAAATTGGCGTGTACGGATCCACTAGGATCCATCGTAACTTTTAAGTCATTATTTGAATCTTAGGCTATTTATATTTATATTTATTTTATACTATTATATGCACTTAATCAAAATTCATGGATAGAAGAATTTATTAAATCTTCTAAAATTTGCGGTTAGAACTCACGAACCTTTGTGATATTACGTAGGGAGAATCGAAAAATTATTATAGTGCTGTTATATATGGAAATTAAGAATTTTGAATTTTACAATATCTGATCGATGTTCAGTTTAAAACAATGGATCGCCTTGCGAATTGGCAGCGTCGCGCTCGTTCCTTCCTTTAATTGTTAAATTGAGGAGAGGCGAGGGGGTGGGGGAGGGGGATTCATTTTTGGCCGTTTTTAGGTTGGAAGTTAAGCTTTTCGCACAAGATTTTTGGAATATTTTTAGTCGCTTTTCTCTTTTTCTTTTCTTCAGCGGCTCAAAAGTATTTAATTCTTTCAGATTCTTTGATTTTAACAGTGTATGACGATTATAAAAAAAAAAAAATTGATTCATATTGCCGTGGAATTTAAGCGCAAAAAGTTGTTCATTTTCAGCAAAAAAATTAAAAACATTTTTATATTAATTTAAATGAAAATTTTCTGCATAATGGAAACTAAAAGTACCTTAAAACTAGGATAAACTCAGAAGAAAATCTAAGACTAAAAGGAAAAAGAATTAAAATTAAGAAATAGATGAATTTTTTCGAAAAGCGAGAATTTAAAATCAGTTCAAGAAGTTGAAAAATGAGAATGTTTTATTTAGAAATAACAAATATGAGTGATTAGATGTCATAATAATTTCATAATAATTTAATATTCAATTTTTAACTTTTAAATTTTGTAAAATAAAAAACAGCCGAAAGTTTTAAATGTATTAGAGAATTAGAAGATGTTTTCGTTTTTATTAATCAGTACGAAGTATGTTCATATAGATAATGAAAAAAACTTGCTTTTAGTTTCTAATTTTTTGGTTCAAGCAAAATTTCATTAGATTATTTAAATAAGTAGATTTCTGATTAAGTAGATTTATTGATATTAATAGCGAATACGAGCGCTTATATACTCTCTTTAAAATATCGTTGAATTTAACAATATGTGGCAATTATAAACGAAAAGAAATTTACCTTTATTATTAAAAGCGAACACTAGCGGTTATATCATTTTTATTTTTTCATATCTCTCTCAGATTTCTCTCAAATTTATTCTTATTTTTATCCATTTATTGCTGAATTTATAAGTTTTTTTTTTTATAAATTATCAGAAATATCTCGCATTTGAAGTTTCTTAAATTTTTTTTCAAATTTCAAGTTCATTTTCAGGTCATTTTTCATTCTTATTCTTATTGGCGAAATTTCGGTAAATATTTGAATAATTCAGCAGAAGTTTCACTTCGCCTCAAGCGAATTACCTGTATATTCTATGCAATAATTGATTGTAACTATTAAATTTATCTAAAGTCTTCTTTAATTTTATTATTGTTTATTCTTTTTAAAAATGGCCTTTTGGAAACTTTACTGAAGTTTGTTACAATGAGTTGGAATGGAGCAATGATGTGTGATGTTATGCCAACTATTTCAGAGGATGGCGTTGTATCATCTCAGGTTTCTTTCTTTTATCGGTTTGCATCGATTTAAAACATGGAATTTCTATAATTCAATAGTCCAAATTTTCTTTCATTAATTTTAAATTAATTTACTGAACACGTGTGGGTGCTTAATAAAAATGAAATGGAAAAATTAAAAATTTTTTGTTGTATGATGGAAATTTCAGTGTCCTAATGACAATAATGAGATGGGTGGTGAGAAGAATAGGATAGAACAATTGATGATGAACATGCTCGATGAAAGAGATAAGCTATTAGAACAATTACAAGAAGCTCAGCGGAGAATCGATGATCTTTCTCAACATTTAAAAGATGCTGAACGTGATAAGGAAAGTTTTCGAAGGCAGTTTGATTTACATACGCAGCATTTACCAACAGTATGTTTTGACAGAAAAAATTTTTTAAATGAAATGTGAGAAATATGTCAAGTAATGCTAAAGGGCCTTTTGCACTATACACAGGTAACTCTGTCTGAAGTCGAAAGCTTGCAACTATTTTGTGAACCCAGTCAAACCAGAATGCAAAGATTTGAGTCTTAGGAATAAATAAATGTTTTATTTAATTGATTTTTCAAGATATAATAATGTTTACTTTTAAAATTAAATTTTAAGGAACTGCAAACATTAACCAGAGAGTTGGCTCAATTGCGTGAACAGTTATTGGAAAAGGATGAAGAAATTGTTGAATTGAAAGCTGAAAGAAACAACACACGTTTGTTGTTGGAACATCTTGAATGTCTAGTTTCACGGCATGAAAGATCGCTTCGAATGACTGTTATGAAACGTCAGGCGCAAAGTCCAGCTGGTGTTTCATCCGAAGTCGAAGTGCTGAAAGCATTAAAATCTCTCTTTGAACATCATAAAGCACTTGATGAAAAAGTAAAAGATTTTCAGTTAAAATTTAGTTATTTTTTTGAATATTTTTTTAAAAATTTTCCAAAATATTTCTAAATATAAATTTTTAATTATTTATTAAAATTTTAATTATTTTTTCTAGGTTCGAGAACGTTTAAGAGTGGCTATGGAACGCGTTGCCGATTTAGAAGAAGAATTAAAAGTCAAAGGAGATGAAAATTCAACTTTGAAATCGAAAATGGCTAAATTGTCTGCTGAATTAGAAGAAGCCGCTCAGCAGGTGTTTTTTGGAAAATTTTATAGTAAAGATATAGCGATATTTCATTTCAATTTCGTAATATAATAATATCAATTTTTTAGCTTGAAAAATGAAAAATTTTTGGGTTTTCAATATTTATTATTTGTCTGTTATCTGTTCTTATTTATTCCTTGCAGAATTTTTGATTTTTAGGTAAATAAAATGAACGGCGCTAGTAAAAAACAATCCAATGGTAGCCTTGTTTCCATAGAATCTGCTGCTCGGCTTGTTGAATTGCAAGAAGCTTGTGATCGTCTTAAACAAGATTTATCAAATAGTGTAAAACAATGCAACGATTTTGGGTCAAGGTACTTGCATAAAACATGCTTTCATTTTGATTTTGATATATTGATTTATTTATTTGAATCGAAGTATTTACTCAGAAATGCCGAATTGGAAAATCAGTTGTCAGCTGCTCAGAAAGATGTTCGTGTTGCTCAAGAACAATCAACCAAATTGCAAAATCATTTGCATGAAGTGAATATTTACTTGATAAAATTTGGCTTTGCATTAAAAATTGTTTTTTAGCTATGTTCCATACTTTTTGTTCATTTGTTTTAACTATTTTTCAAAATTTTGTTTCAAAAATTTTCAAAAATTGTTTGATTTAAGCGGTCTGAATTGTTAATATTGTTCCATATATCTTATTTTCATTATACATAGTTGATATAGATGGAAGCTCAACAGCGAGATCAGGAAGCAAAAATATCGACGCTTGAAAATCGTTTCCTTTCAGCGCAACGGGAATCCACTTGCCTCAGAGACTTTAACGATGAGCTTGAGCATCAGGTATTTTTTGATCTTTTTATTTTTTTGTTTTCGAATTACTTTTTTTTTAGTTAGCCAATAAAGATGCTGCTATACGCTTAAATGAAGAGAAAATGCGAAGTTTGCAAGAAAGATTAGAATTGGCCGAGAAACAACTTGCGCAAAGTTTAAAAAAGGCCGAATCATTGCCATCAGTTGAAGCAGAGCTTCAACAACGTATGGAAGCATTGAGTGCCGCAGAACAGGTTTATTTTCTAAATATATTTGGTGAAGAATTTGATTTTTTTTAAAAAACCTTTTAACTGGATTTTTCTAAATTATTTAATGCTGTTGTCTTTGTCTTAACGAAAATTTTTTGTGTTTTATCTACTGGACTTTTTTTAATTGTATTTTATGAGCAATATTTTTTCAATCAATTTGCTAAATCAGTATAATTTTACTAAATTATTTTAGAAACAAGTTTCTGCCGAAGAACAAGTGCAAAGATTGGAACAACAAGTAGAGGAACGTTCCGCCGAATTGGAGCGCGCGCTACAGCGCGAAAGAATGAATGAAGAGCATAATCAACGTTTGTCCTCAACAGTTGATAAATTACTTTCTGAATCAAACGACCGATTACAATTGCATTTAAAAGAACGAATGCAAGCACTGGATGAGAAGAATCGTTTGACGCAGCAATTGGAACACACCAAGAAAATTTACGATCAGGTGAATTAATCTGCTGAATAATAAAACCAGCTGAAATAGCTAAATAAATAGCTAAAATATTATAAATAGATGATGAATTAATGGATTCTCACTGAAATCTTTGTGGACATTAAATTTTTTTATCTATCTTCTTCGTCTCCTCCTTTTTCTTATTGATAATAGGAATTTTATTATCCAGTTAGGCTTCTTTAATATATTTTGTTAGGCTGAACGTATAAAAGATCGTCTTTCACGAGACAACGAGAATTTGCGCCAGGAAGTTGATGCATTACGAAATCAGTTATATTCAGCTCGAACAGCGCAATTTCATTCTAGGTGAAAGCCATTTTTCATCATCATTCATTTTTCAAATAAAAATAAAATTTAATGTTTTCTATCGAAGTGAATTCTCTCGATCATTTCGGTATTCCATCTTTCATCCTATTTTTTCAAAAGTATTGTATGACTTATGAAATTCAAAAAATTTATTTTAAGGAATATGGGATTTTTAGGCTCCACAGTGGTTCACTGGTGACTCCGATTACTCCCGTTCTAGAAACAGGGATGGCAGCGCCAACTTCCCAGTCAGTAGTTGCTCCATACACGGCATTAGGTGTTCGACGGATACATAAAGGTCGACTTCAAGCATTGCAGGATGACCCTTCCAAGGTGCAAACACTCAACGAACATGAGTGGGACCGATTGCAACAAGCTCATGTTATTGCAAATGTGCAACAGGTTCTTTTAAAACCACGATTTCATGTTATTTCATTTTTTTGCTTCTGTGTGTTTATACATATTTTCGCTTGCTTTTTTTTATTATCATTATTGATTATTGATTTTATTGATTATTGATTTTCTATTAATTTTATTTCCTGATATTTTTAAAAATAATTTTTGATAAAATAATCTTTTTCATGTTTGTGATGCGGAAGTTTTTTTAGGCTTTCTCAAATTCTTCATCCATCCCTGTTTCTCATGTTTGTGATGCGGAAGTTTTTTTTAGGCTTTCTCAAATTCTTCATCCATGATGGATATGGCTGCTTCACAACAAATGCGCAGTGCTCTACCTTCTCAGGGGACAGAAGATCTAATAATCAGTAGCGTTCAAACCAATCAAAGTAATTCCACTACCAATGCTCATACGTTGGCAAGCATGCTGCAGGAGCGGTATTTTTATTTGAAAATAGTTTTTTCTGGTTTAAAATTCAGATAGTCCATTTTTAAAAAATTTTTATGTTGTGATTATAAGGTCTGATTTGAGAATTCTTTCAGATTGGATGCAATAAATTCCGAAATTCGATTAATTCAGCAAGAGAAATCTCATGCAGAAAGAATCGCTGAACAATTGGAGAATCGTGCTCGGCTAGGGGATATGCATTTTCCTGGTGCTAATACGGCTGTATATTCCCTTGATGATTCAAATTTGGGCAATCTGTCTACCCGTTCAACACCCCGAAATTCACCTCAACATGATTTTCTTGGCGGAAAATATAATACGGTAGTATTTTTATTTTTATGTTTGAATTTTTTTCTTTCTTTCTGCATTCTTTTATCATATATTGTCCTATCCTCTATTATATATTCCTCTAACTTCTTTAATAGTGGAATTGATATTTCAGATGCCAGCTGATTCATCATCTTGCCTTGTACCAAATCAGCCAATTGATAATTATAATTCAGTTAGTCCTACGGATTAAATAAATGATTAAATAAATTAAACGCCTTCGTTTTCCCTTTTTTTTTAAAAAAAATATTTTGTTAAATACCGTTTGAAGTTAATATTTATATTTATAGTATGTTGACGATGCTCATATTGATACAAATTACAATATGTCACGAAGAGCTATGAAATTGGATTACTCACAGTCATCACAGGCAAGTATTTGATCAAAAAACGAAACTTCGTTTATATGTGGAATTTCAAGACTTAAAAGCTGAATTAATATTTTTCACAATATTCGAGAATTTTCTTTTCATTTTATTTTTTTATTTCCAAAAATTGGTTAATATCAAACCTGGTAGTTGCCAAGTTTTTGTAAATTACACGTATTCAGCCAATTAATTTTCAGTAATAATTAATAAATTTCGGGAAGGAATAAATTCAAGAAATGATAGCTTGTCTTTATTTTATTTTACATAATCTTGACATCTCTGGAACAATGGAAGAATACTAATCTTAATTAAACACATCTTCGAAAGCCAATTCCATACTAGTAGGAAATGCGCTAGCTGAGTATCAGAAGCAATAGCTCTTTGAGAAGGCTGTCAAAGCATCAGGAGATCCTGATAATCGGATGCTTCGAAGAATTATAACGACAGTAGCACGGTGAAATAGAAACCGCTTTTGGAGTGATATGGCCTAGAATAAAGATGGCGGCTCGTATAGGTGATAATAGGAAACTTATTCACAAGGCAATTATAACTCGAGGAGTCAGTGAAATGATACAGGATATCAGTGGGGCCCTTTTTAAGGCTATTAGGATCGTCTCATAAGATGGAAAGAATTTTTTGAGACTAAACTCAACCCCACGATGCGCCATGGGATATATTGATTTTGCTCGATCTATATGTTTTCAGCTGAAATCACCTATAGAAGAGCAAATAGTTTCCATTATCCATAAGCTTAAAGTTAATAACACTCCGGGAGAAAACGATTTCCTTGGTGAATACTTCAAATGTTATCCATCGTCCTTCATAACACACCTTCAAGATATATACTTTCTGGTATGGCGAAAAGAAGTAATACAAGGTGACTAGAATAAAGCAATTCTGCTTCTAGTCTCTTAGAAAGATGACAAGATATACTGTAGTACTTATTGCGGAATTAGCATATAGACATCTTAACGAAAATTTTCCCTTCTACTCAATAGACTTACGGTAGGTATGGGGCTGTAAGATGCGTCAAGCTGGATTTAAATTGTGCTTGATCAGATATTCACTCCAAGATGCTGAAACATCGTTTTAATTATGAGGAACCCATCGTCATATACTTCATGAATTTTTCAGCTGCCTTCGATGCAGCTATATTTTTAAGGGGCGTATGGATGATGATTTTGTTTTATCTGGCAAAGATCGCTTATCACCGGCTTCTTCGATCGCTTCTTCTCAAGATCACCTTAATGTGCATCATAGTGGAAAAGGCATAAAGAAGCGTTCTACCAGCACAAGTGGGCTAAAAACTCTTGGTAGATTTTTCAATAAAAAAGGAAAGAACAATCAAATGTTCCGTCTGTCCGACCAAGGTTTTTTATTTTAATATTTTACTATCAAATTTTTCCAAATTTTTTAAATTTTGCTCGAAGTTAGTCGGTTTCATTATAATGCAACATATTTCACACCAAAAAATATCCATGATATTTTATTGTATTAATGGTAATCAAAAATTCCATGATGTTAGGAGCATATTCGGATAGCGAAATGTCATCGACAGGTGATTGTTCACTCATTGGTTTGGCATCAAAAGCCACGGTAAATGGAATGGCATCACAGCCTCACATTATATCCGATTTTGATAGGAGAAAGAGGAAAAAATGCGAATTATTGGAAGAAGTTTGTATTTCATCTCCAAAAAATTTTATAACCTTTTTATTAAAATTCTTCATTACATTCATTTTTGTTAGTGGTACCTTTATAAGTATTCCAAGGATTTCTTAGGTTAATATGAAAATTTTTTAGGCAATGAAGGCGCGTACTCCATTTGCTTTGTGGAATGGACCTACTGTAGTTGCATGGCTGGAATTATGGGTTGGCATGCCTGCCTGGTATGTTGCAGCATGCAGAGCCAATGTAAAAAGTGGTGCTATAATGAGCGCTTTATCTGATCAGGAAATACAACGAGAAATTGGTATAAGTAATCCGCTCCATCGTTTAAAATTAAGACTTGCAATACAGGTAAATAATTCGCTTAAATCTTGAATAGTAAATGCTTTTTTTTTAAATTTTTAACTTATAACTTAAATAACTTAAATAACTTTTTTTTTTAAATTTGTGCCGATATTATTCATGATCTTGAACATTTATGAAGGAAATGGTGTCGTTAACATCACCTTCTGCACCCCGCACAGCACGCACGACATTGGCTTTTGGCGATATGAACCATGAGTGGATTGGCAATGAATGGTTGCCATCATTGGGTCTTGGACAATATCGTTCTGCTTTCATGGAATGTCTTTTGGACGCCAGAATGCTCGAACATCTTTCTAAAAGAGATCTACGAACGCATTTGAAAATGGTTGATAATTTTCACAGGTCTAATTTTTTAAAAATTTTTTGGGGTATTTATCAAAAATATATATTTGATTTGAAAATGTTTTAAAATAATAATAATATTTTCAGAGCCAGTCTCCAATATGGTATTATTTGTCTAAAAAAACTTAACTATGATAAGAAAGTTTTGCAAGAAAGGCGAAAAGCTTGTGATAGTGTTAATAAAGGTAAACTTTTTGAATTTTTTAAGTTGAATTTTTTGAACAGTTAAGAAATAAAAAAAAACTAAAATTAGACAAATAACTCATTTTCTTAATAAAGATTGTTGTAATTGTTCATTACAGAGGAAGTTAAGTGGTGGAAAGATATTAATTTTCTTCAGATGTGTTGGTATGGTCTTGTGAACGAGTAGCTCGGTGGGTTGAAGAAATTGGTCTTGGCACATACGCATCCCAGTTGCATGATTCTGGAGTGCATGGTGCTCTTATAGCCCTTGATGATACTTTTGATGCCCAATCTTTGGCGTTATCATTACAGGTTCCTCCACAAGATACGCAGTCACGGCAGCTTCTTGAACATCACTTTCAAATACTTATTAATGAATGTCGTCTACATAATATAACTAACCGACATATGATGCTCAATACTAATGGTAATTAGCTATTCATTTTTTTCTCTTATTCGTACTTCTAGACCTCGTGTTCGATTTACAAATGGTTCGGTAAAATGCAATATTTTCATTCCTTATAGAAAAAGATGATCATAAACATAAGTTCAAGAAAACGAAAAAAATTTGTTCTTCGCCAATCTAAAATTTGTTGTTGAAGTAACAATTTATAATATTTTAAAATTGTGTTTATTTTTCTCTCCGTCATGATCTCATTTTAGTACTTTGTTATTTAATATTTTTTGAGTCTTTCTCATGTTTGTATTTCACTGAATATCTCAATATTTTTAATGTCCAGGAATTTTTTCAGTCGGGTTTCAGTTATTGAATATTTTAGAATATTTTTTCTTAAAACCATGTTATTCAAAATATTTAAGGACATTAAATATTTAGAATTTATATTATTGAATTTATTTTTTGTAATTCATAAATCAAATCAAAATTTAGGTTATTTAATTGAGATATAATCACTAACTTTTTAATTAAGTTATCATTTTCTGATTTAGGCGAAAATTGTGCTTATAGTTATCAGAAAATTTTTTGGCAATTTTTTTTACTTGCTCATTTTGTTTGTATCCAAATTATCTATCCGATTTTTACTTAAAGCAGTTGCAAATTCAAATTTTTTATTATTCCTCGTTTCTTTAGTTTACACATTCATAAATGTCGCCTCTTGTCCTTGGTTTTAATGGTTCTATTTGTTATCTAGTAATGCAACTCCTTTTCCACTTTTGTCCAGTTTATGCTGAAGTTTTATACCATTTTTTCATAGAACAAACTGTTCATTAAACTTAAAAGATCAAAAAACCTGAGATTCATTCATAATATTTTCGTTTTTTTTTGTGTGGGTATGATTTCTATCAATACTATAATATACAATCATAATATACAATCTGGATTATAAATATGATAAGCCTTCAACTGTGAATTATTTTTGTTTAATTTATTTAAAAATTGGTCCGGAATTTTGTAAAAATATTTTATCGAAGGCTTATATTTATTTGAAATTTTGCTCATTAGTAATTTGTTTTTTTTTGCAAACTAATTATTATGGAAGGAAATTTTTTAATTTGAACATTACAATACACATTCCAAGTTATCCAATTAAGCATTTTTGTTCCAATTTTTTTACTTAAAGCTTTAATGCAAATTTACATTTTGGATGGTAGGATCTACGTGAAGTTGTGTAAAGAAATTTGTATAAAGAATTTGTTTATATCGACTTTGAAGTTATAAAAATGAGATTAGGAGATGGAGATTTATTATTGCTGATAAACTTTGTGCATGTACGAGAGAGAGAATGAGTGCATTTACTAAGTGGTTTTTCTTCTTCGGTATTTTCGTTTTTTATGTTCATTAAGCATGGAAAAGAAAATCGTTATGGGTTAATTTTTATTCAAATTTAAATCCAAAATGATAAGTTTAAAAAGCTCAATCAAGAAATGCACCTGAAAAATAAAAAGAAAAATATATTGTTTCGATTGAATTGATTTTTGCCGCGGACGGTTATTAGTCGCGTTATAGCCCCATTCAGTATAACATAACAAGATTTAAATTTTTTGGAAAACTTGTGACCCCACACTTGTGCGAAATTCTCATAATTTCAATCGTATTCAATCGACAAATAGTGTTTGTAGTGGCACTGGCGATCCACCAGCCATTTCTGCCTCTCACTAAGTGGTTCTCTGGCATAAATTTCTAACAGCCAATGGGGCGAGCATAACGAGAAATTGTAAGTGTTGAGTTTCTAAAAATTTGAAAAATTAACTTATGAAAATGACATTAACTGAGAAACGACTTGTCGCTTAATGGCCAAAATAGAAAAAAAACTCTCAACTTGAGATAGATTAATTCTGCATTACATCTCAAACCAAAAAATGATCTGAAATAACAGGAAAGAGGCATACATACAAAGTTGGGAAGCTGGCAGTTGCCTTCCAACATCTCATTTGCATAGCAGAGCAGTGGACATGTGGCCAAGTCATAAACTGGCTATAATTAACCACCGAGAGTGATTTGCGAAGCTCAGTGCAGTGCACCACACTAGATAATATAGTTATAAATAGAACAGCAACAATTCCTACTGCTATAGCAGAAACCAATGAATTGGTATACACCGCAGCCATTGTAATTCTGAGAATGCTAAATGCTAGGATGGTAACACATAATATGATGCCCTTGGAAAATAAGACCGGTCAATATGATCAGAGCAATGCAGAAAAGTTAGCTGAAAGAATTAGAGAATGGTGTGAAGATTAGGAATAAAATTCGGACTCCAGAAAAGTACGAGAGTCACATTCCATCAGAAACCTTGAACAAAGGCTCGTAGAACTGACCACTAGGAGACATTAGAGATTTATTCTCTAAAGAACCATCCAAAGTGTACTTTCAATTGCAGTCAATAATATGGTAACAGTAGAGCCATCAGCAAGAACTATATAAAAATGGAAGAATATATGAAAAAAAAAAGAATTCATAGCACCAATGTAAATTGACTGCAGGTCCTATTCCTCTAGTGTATCTCCTTAATGACTAGTGCTCTGAGACCTTGTTTAGGTCTTTCGAAGGCTTTTGATGGAGTTAGCCTGTGTATTTTATATATATGTATATATATATATATATATATATGTTGTTGAATCTTTCCCATGGTATATATCTATGTTGAATAAAAAGGAGAATCGATCGGTGCAATTTGTTGTCATTATTGTCGTTTATATAAAATAAGGAAAAATTAATTGCAAAAGAAATTAGGAAATTTCCTTATTATTATTCTTACTATTATTTATTATTGTTATTCATAATTATTTATTAACACAATTATTCATGATAATTATTTATTGTTTTATCATTCTCTTCTTCTTCTAACACTATAACTGGTAAGGCAAGTGGCACTAGCTGTAAAGGTAAAACGTTTCCAAGCTGATGCCATATCGACAGAAACCATTCCTTTTTGCATCATCTAAACCGATATATTGTGTATCAATATGTTCAAAATCTTTCCTGGCCGTATCAGTCCAGGTCATGATTGGACCACCTCGCCTTTGACGCCACCCAACACAGGGTTTAGCAAATAACGAAATATATGTCAACTCTTGTGATGGGCGACGAAGAACGTGTCCTAACCAGCGAAGGCGATGATTCATGACGGTTAATGTAAGTGGTATTTGAACGAAGGTAGATGCGATCATGTGAGATTTTATTTGCTCGACGGGTCGATAAAATGTATCTTAGTTATGAGTGGTCAAATACTGATAGATTCTTAATATCTTCCACTCTCATTGGCCATGTTTTGCAACCATATAGCAAGATCAAGCGAACTGCAGGTATATGGACTCGGATTTTCGTCTTTATGGTGATTTCACGACAGTTCTATAAAGATTCGTTAACCGGAAAAATTTCCAGCTGTCGTTATCAGGGTTACGATTTCATTCTTCGCCATTGGGGATTAGAGTGGATCCAAAATATTTAAACTCGGGCACTTATTCAACCCGCAATGAATTGGTAAAAATAGGCATTTTATCAGCATCTTGTATATGAGACGAAAACATTTTCATTTTATTTGCATTGATTCCGATTCTTGCTGCAGTTGCTGACCCGTTGTTTAGCATTATTTGCAATTCGTCATAACTGTAAGCAAAAAGAATTATCAGCTTATTCAAGATATGTGATACGATGCTCTGATTATTTCAAAGGATTCTCCATTCCCCATACACCCTTCTTTTTCAAACACTCTTCAACACTCATGTAAATATCTGGTCAGTACAACCATGCCCTGGGCTGAATCCAGCTTAATCCATCCTACCGTGTTTCCATAACTCTATTGAGAAAATATAAAGCAAAAATCTTCGCTGAGACGTCTAGTAGGCTGATTCCTCGATAATTGTCGCAGTATATTCCTATGACCTTTTTTGAGAATTGGGGGCAGAATGGCTTTGCTGCAATCATCTGGTAATATTTCTTTTTCACAAACCAGAGAGTACTTTTGTTAAAGATGCGTTATGAAGTATGATGGACAATTTAAAGAGTTCAGCCTAGGGACCATCTCCCGAAGTCTTATTGGCCTTAAGCTTAAGGATAATTGAGATTATTTTTCTTCTATTGTCTTCTATTGATGGCTCGCATTGCAAGCTTATTGTTTGAAGAATGTATCAGCTATATCGGGGCAACAGATGGCCCATCATGATTATCTTTGGCCTGAAGAAATTTCTTCCATCTTGTGAGGATCTTTTATAGTCTTAACATCCACGCCATTGCTGCATCATTACCATTTCACTGATTATTTCTCGAGTTATAGTTGCTTTATGAAGACGGAATAGTTTCCTATTATCGCCTAATAGAGCAGTAGAGCAGCTATCTCCATTCTCAAGGTCATATCGCTCCAATAGTGATTCCGTCGTGCTGTTGTGATTGTAATTCTTCGAAGCATCTGGTAGTCAAGATCTTTTGATTCGTGCTTTTTCAGACAATTGGACAGTTGCTTGCGATACCCAACTAGCACAATTCCTACTAATATGCCCTAACGTTGAAGAGGCTTTTGGAGGCATTCCTTTAGTTTGCATCAGTATTCATTTGCCGTCCCATTAATATTTGCACCATTGAGATAGTTCAATAATTCTATTTGAAATGCGCTCATCCCGAATTTTCTCCCTGAATTTTTTAGTTTGAGATAGTTAAAGGATCTTAGGGGATGCTATTTTCTGCTAGTTGTTCAGTTTTACGCTGATCTTGGCTCGAACCATAACATGGTCAGATCCATGAAGATTGCCCGTTTCAGCTCCGCGATAGTAATGACTATCTAGTACGGAACTCTTCCAACTCTTCCAACTTATCTTTTATCATGGTCATCTACAGATAAAATTGGAGTATATATACTGATGACCGAAATATTGGAGAACTTCCCTTTAAAGCGGGCATAGGTTATACGGTCACTTGCCAGTTCCAACTAAAGCGGAATGGACCTCTTCAGACAATCGTTATGCAGTTTCGCTCTGAGTTATCCGAAATACCACAATGATATAGCTAATAGCTATATAGCTTCCGCTCCAAGTCAAGATTAGTAATTACTCGACACTCAAAAGATTAAGAGACGGATCTCCCACGACATCCACATTTAAAAAGAATATGGACAATGATCACTTGGCTTTCAATGTCCATAAGTGTTCGTCCCACTGCTACGGTTAACTCCTCGCCAGGCGTACAGAGAGACGTTTTTCTTGACAGGTTTTACAAGCCTTGAGAACCGATTTTACGCCCGGATTGCATACTTGTCGCATATACCACCGAGGGTTAGAAGTATCATGTTTGTCGTCACTAAGTATTATAACTTGGAAATTAATATTATTATTAAGGAAATTATTGCAATGAAGGATTAACTGGCACTAATTACGAAATTTGTTAAAATGAGAATATGGACCGTAATCATGCTGGCTATGGCCGCGTTTAGACGGGATATCACATCAGATGAATCGATTTTAAGGAGCAACGAGATGGAAACGAAGCAAATGGATGTTCGTATGTGGGCCCGGACGAATTCGATTATTTTAATGGATAACTCACTCTTTTCTCATTCTCCTTAAATTTATCTTTTAACTATTTAATATTGATAGAAAAAAATTAAAAATATGATTAAAATTCGATTATGGCATTAAATTGAGCCGCTTTATTCTTATGGTCAGCGACCTTGGAATGCCTTATTCTTATGGCAAGCCAGCGGGAAAAGCAGCCTTGGAATGCCTTATTCTTATGGCAAGCCAGCGGGAAAAAGACAAGTTTATAAAGTTATTTTGGTGAATATTTCAATATAATTTCAATATATATATATATATATATACAAATCTTTTTTAAAATTTATTTGCAGAATTTTCTTCGTTTTTAATTTATTCAGATCATAAAATTTTAATTCGGCTTTCATTCTACATAAATATATAATTTGGAGGCGGTATATAGCGCGTTGATTGTTGTTCAGATTATCTCGAGCATTCAGGTTCGAATTCTGCTTTCGACAAGAGAAAATCAGTTGTTAAAAAATCCACTTGCTGTAGGTGATGCGGGGGTATCTCTTGTGCTTTTACTTCCAATATGGCTCTCTAGCAAAATTTCATATCGTAATATTCATAGCGGGTCGAGCCTGCCTGAAATGGTGAGCTTATTTACTTAATATTTCGTTTCGGATCAAAATCTACCAAAATCTAGATTTGTGTTTTAAGCGCCAAAATTAATAACACAATTTCAACGATAGGAAATTATAAATTATTCGAGTAAAAATTATCTTCGAAAAAATAAATTTGGCAATATTTATTTTTTATTAAAATTAAGAACAGGTTTTAAATTTCAATATTATCTGTTTTATGAAAGTTGAGGAAGAAGATCAAAAATATGCGGTAGTGACAGTAGAATGTTCAGGCTCAAGAAATATTTCCTATTTTTTTCAGGTATTACAAATTATACAATTTTTTGGACGGTTTTTCCAATACAAGTGTGGTTATTATGTTGACTTCAACAAATCTTACGATAACTGATGATATTTTCCTTAGAACGAGATTCGCTCGTGCTGTTTCTGGTTTTTTTACATGGGCAGCTCTGTTTATTACTTCATATCATGTCAGTTTTAAATTTTTTTAAAATTTTGTCAATAGATAAAGAAAATTTTTGAAAGAGAAATGCTAAAAAATGAAAAAAATTTGAAAAACGTGAATAAACTACCTAAATGGATTTTTAAAATATCAAAGTGATATATTGATATAATTATGAAGCATAAAAAAAATAAATTTATATTAGATAACTCAAGAATTCCATTTTCTTATATATTTTTTTCTATCCAAATGTTTTTTGAATATTTTAAACATTTTAAACATTTGTGCCTTCAATTTGAGAAATTGGATCTATAAACTTTTCTTATTTCATATATGAGTGTTACTTTGATTAAGGAAATTTTAATTTTTTCTTATCGTATTATTTAATCTAATTATATATTTTATTATTTATTTCAGTTTGCAATTTTTTTCGAATTTTAATCGTTAATTAAAAATTTGCGCAATTTTAGATTTACCAACATCTTAGATGGTATTCTTGTCCCATCGAACAGCGATGGATTGTTCGAATATTATTTATCGTACCAATGTACTCACTGGATTCATGGTTAAGCCTGTTGTTCTTGTCGAATAATGTCTACGTATATTTCAATGCTGTTCGTGATTGCTACGAAGGTAAACCATTTGATTTTATTTATAATTAAAGTTTTAAATTTAAAACATGGATTATTAAGTTTATTTATGTTAAATTTATTTTTTTCAGCATTTGTGATCTACAGTTTTCTTAGTTTGTGTTACGAATATCTAGGCGGTGAAAGTAATATAATGGCCGAAATACGAGGAAAACCAATTAGGTACTGTTTCCACATCCAAATTTTAGGGATACTTGTCAATTTCCTCATCAGCTGTGAAGTAGCGATTAAACGATTGCCTATTTCTGTTATCTTTTTCCTTTCTTTCTTCTTTCTTTCTCTGTATTGTTTCTTCTTTGGCACATCCACTAGTTTTTAATCTATCATCTCCTATTTTTTCTTATCACCATAATGCCCCTATCGCATATAATAAATTATAACAGACGCGTACATTTTAATGTATAGTTAATATATAATATATAACATGAATAACGAAATATTCAATTTGCTTGCTCAGAAAAATACGCTATTGCTTTTATAAATAAATAAATAACTTCTTAAATAATTTCTTGAAATTTATTTTCCTGTCACACTTACACCCTTTGGTAGCCCTAAAAATATGCCATAATTTAAAAAAAAAACGCTTTAAATACCTTCTTAATATCTTCAAAGTCCACCTTACTTTTTTGCTTTTAAAAAAAAACGCTTCAAATACCTTCTTAATATCTTCAAAGTCCACCTTACTTTTTTGCTTTTTTTGCTACGAAAATAAACCATTTGATTTTATTTATGATTAAAGCTTTAAATTCAAAACTTATGAATTATTGAGTTTATTTATGCCAAATTTTTTCAGTATTTGTGTATTTATCGTTTAGCAGTGCTACTTTCTGCCATTTTAGTCTCCTTATATCCAGTTGTGCTTTAAAACTCTCCATGAAATTCCATATTATTTTCTTTGCTATAGTCTTTTCTTAAAAGGTGTAACATTGCAAAGAACGATGGTCGATACTGTCGAAGAAGTAGAGTAGGAATGGGAGAAAGAAGAAGAAAAGTAAACTATTAAGAGGGAGTTGAGATTTGGGTATTGCGAAAATTGTGTAGGAAGATTTGAAACCGTGTTCAGCTGTAAAATATTCTCTTTTTCCACGGTTTTGCCTCCATTTACTTTTATCACTAATGCTGGTTTATTTATCTGAAAAATTTTTCATAAAATTCATAAAATTTTTTCTCTTTTAGCAATTCCGCACCAATAAATGAATTAATGTTGATTTATCTCACAAATTGAACTACCTAACTACTAACTGTTAGTTAAATTTTAGACCTACGAACTATTTTACATGCACATGTTGTTTAACTGGAAAACAATATACCATAGAATTTCTTCGCTTCTGCAAACAAGCAACTCTTCAATTCTGTATCATTAAACCAATCATGGCTTGTTTGACATTATTTCTTATGATGATTGGTAAATATGAAGATGGAAATTGGAGGTAGGCATTCAAAATTTTGATTCATTTTCATCTATTTATTATGTATCTTTGTTTGTAGGAATTTTCATATTCGAAAAAAAACCAGTTTCTCTGTTGAAAATTTTTGTTTAGCAACAGTTTATTAATAAATTTCTGTACTTTAAATTGATTCAATATTAACTAATATAAATAACAAACAATATAACAAAATTAATGATAAATTATAATAAATGATAATGATAAATGGTAACGGAGCATTTGATATAGCAACTAATAATTTGGTGCTATCAGTAATAAATAGTAATCTTGGTAGATATTAAATAAGGAAATAAATTGAAAATTATGGTTTCAGTGGTGATCAAGGCTATTTATATATTACAATTGTTTACAATGTGTCCATATCCTTAGCACTTTACGGATTATTTCTGTTTTATACAGCTACACGTGATCTTCTCTCTCCATACAATCCCGTTCTGAAATTCCTGACTGTGAAATCGGTCATTTTTCTATCGTTTTGGCAAGGTTTTTAATATGTTTTTTCATTTTTTTCCAAGAAATTTGTTTTGGGAAGAAATATGGAAAGAATTGTTATTTTATAAGTTAATCTAAAATAAATTGGTATAAATTTATATTTTTGTCGGTTTTAAAATCAAGAAATTTAAAAAAATGTATTGAAAAGGTTTCCTACTTGCTGTTCTTGGTTTGACGTCGGCGATCGATCCAGTGTATGATGTAAAAGGATATGAAATAATATCGAGAGGAACAGTTGCAGCTGGTTGGCAGAATTTTTTCATTTGCATTGAAATGTTCTTCGCTGCTATCGCTCTTCGTTTTGCCTTTAGCGTTAGCGGATATATCGACACTAGTGGAAGTTAGCCATATATGATTTATTAGTCCTGTTTAATTGCAAATTGCTTTGATAATGGAAATTCGGTTTCGGCATTTTCATCCTGATAAAGATATCTTAATATATATTATTTATTTTTTAAAATATTTATTCAAAATATTTTTAAAAATATGTAAAATATATCGTAAAAATTGTGTTTTGATGGATTTTTGCTTTAAAATTTGCTAGAAGAAAGATAAAGATAAATATTCCACTTTGATTGATTGTATGATATTTTCACTTTTCACCTAAAATTGTCATTTTAATTTCAGTAAACAGCAACATTGATGGAAATCCGGTTACGCTACAGAGTATCAGCCATTCACTCAAAGAGACTATGAATCCAAAAGATATTATGCAAGATGCCATCCATAATTTTCATCCTCAGTATCAACAGTACACACAGGTATATTTTATGAAAAATCGAAGTGATATATTGAGTATTTTTCTTAAGTCGCTATGTTATGAATTTATATTTGTATTGTATATTGTAAATAAATTGAGGAAAAGCTCATAAATTTCCAACATGAATTATTTTAGCTTGCCACTGTAAAAAATATTTAGAATGAAATCAGTTGAACTGATTTGGTTTTTAACTGATATTCGCCTGATTTACAATAATATAAGTATAATAAGTGATTCCTCAATATTTTCATTAGAATAACCTTTAGGTACTATTCTAAAACTTGAGTAAACCATTTAATATAAAGAATTATAGAATTACAATCAAAGACTTAATAAAAAATAAAAAAATAAAAAGAAAATAAAGACAAAAATTAAAAAATGGCAATTCATTAATATTCATAAAAAAAGGGATGGGTACGCTAATTAGAAGATAATAATTTCCCAATAACAAAACATTTAAAAATATAATGAATTTATTTTAAAAATATTTCTGAACTGACCTGTCAGATCTCGAGAAGGTTAACAATAATTTTCTGTAGATGATAAAAGATCAAATGATAAAAGTAAAAAACAAATATTTGTAAAGTAAGTATATATAGATGACAGAAAAATATGTGTGATGCCGTAGAATTCAGAGCTTCAAAGAAGCAATTTTAAAACAAAGATTATCACCAAAGCATTAACTAAATAAATATAGTTCGCGACAATATTGGTACTTTTGTTTATTTACTTATTTATTTATACCAATTTTTATTCACTTTTTTGTTTACAGCATTCGAATTCATCACGTCCGGTCAGTCATATTAATATCACAAATTCAAAATTGAGTCAATTATCGCCTATTACGTGAACTATTCTTTTTTCCTTTCTTGTCTTGCAGTCAGCCAAGTACAGTCTAAAAAATAGCTAAAATATAAAAAATTTGTATTTATTTCACAACCCTGGTTTGTCATATTTTTTTTTCATTAAATCCTTTAATTTTCATGATGTTTGATCGGATTGCTCTTGTATTGAAATATGAAGCACCAAAACAATGGGTCTTAATAAGATATCTAGATTTTGGTTTTTATTCAATTATAATTAATTATTTAATATTTTACTGAATCCTGTTAATCTTTCTAAAAATTGATTAATTAATTTTTCATGTTAAACCTGATTTTCATCTTATTACATTTTTTAAATTTTATTAAATTTTTCATGTTTTTTTGTAGGTCTTCGTGTCAAATTTTTTCTAATAAGTCAGTTATTGAAAAAAAAATTTTCTCTTATTTTGTAAATAATTACGTTTTCACCATTTGGTTTCCCTTTTTTAATGAATCTCAATTCTTTATTCTATTTTACCGTGATGGAAAAAAGAAAATATTGATAGCGAAGGGATTGTACTGCCGGAGGCCTTTGGAATATAATTCAATGGCTGGTTTATTTAAGTTGATATTTTATTATTGTCATTTAAAACAGTTCCTTGAGAACGGACAAATTTTTTTTTTTTTTTTTTGAAATGGTAATCATTAATTTTCAATTTTTTCAATTCAAATATTTTTGTGGAACGCCTTTCCAATAATTTTCTAATAAAGAAAAACATTTGATTTTTTTGATGCAACTAGAATTTTGAAGTTCAAAACAAATTATTGGGAATCCATAAAATTTCTTTTTTTTGCTATAGATTGCTTATCGAAGTTTAAATCAGACAAAAATTTGTGGCGCTTAATGGATTATTTCTTCTGGGATTTTTAGGAATTAGGTGAACTGTCATTTTTCAGTTATTCTTTATATTGAAATAAAAAATACTTAAAAAGTATGCTTCAAAGTGACCTCTGTCCAATTTTTGGTCTTCTTGAATTATTTGCAAGTTTTAGTGGCAATGGTGAATGAATGAGGATGAATTCTTGGGAATTCATTAATTTCTTGAATAACAAGAATGGCTAAACTCGATTAGACTTTAGTTTTCATTAATAGTATTATAATTATTGGTGATTTTATTTTTTCTCATTTGTTCATATCTTCTTTATTATTCATAATTTTTTTATTTTTCTTTAATGAGATCAATTAATTGGATTTATTTTATATATTCTAAACGAATTTTAGCAAATATGTAAGTTGAGAATCTCGCTTATTTTTTTAGTAATTAGTAATTAATTTTGTAATTAATTTTTTAGTAATTGATTAATTAAAAAGATTTTTGAAGAACAAATAAAAATAAAAGAAGAACAAATTTTCCCCTATGGAGTATCCATAAAAATTTAGGATTTTTACAAAAAACAGTGCTGTTAAGAGTGCTTTGCTGTACAATTTTTTTAAAATAATTTTTTAAACACAAATGACATTGGAGAATGGCGATGATAAGCTATTCTGTAAGCTAATTTTTCAATTCTTACTCTCATTGTTGATGAATTTTATTATTTAACGTTGCTTGGATTTTCAACGATTGCTTTGTTGAAAATTTTTTATTTGATTTTATTATTTTGTTATTATGTATTATATGTCTTTATTATATGTTATTATATGTTATTATTTTGTTTATTAATAGCAAAAAAATTTTTTTTTGAATTGTTGAAATATGAAATTCCCTTGTGATTTGTTGGGTAATCTGCACTTCATAAATTTCATATTTTTTCTATTGTAGATAGGTAACAAGTTATTCAATTGATAGTCGAAGTAGCACATCAATCGGGTGAACGATTAGAAAACGGTTGTTGCCTCATTTTCTGTCCGTCATTTTCAATAATTAAGTATTTGAGCATTATTTAAACAATTGTTAATGGGGAATTGGTATTTCATGTTGCAATGATCGATTGAATCAACTCATGTATTGAAACAACTATAATTTTCCTTTGAAAATGAAGATTTTCTGTGTTTTTTGGGTTTCCTGGAGAAAAAGAAAAGCAAGTTTTCCAGGAAAATCAAAAATTGTTCTCATTTTCTCTTTTTTTTGCGAATCATATTCAAAACATTAAAACAAAATAAGTATTTTCATTTGTGAATATTTTCATTCATTAGCTAATTATAAAATAAAGGAAAAGTTAAAAAATGCGGAAACTGCTGGTATTAATGAGAAAAAAGTAAGTGTTTTCAATAATATAAAAAAGAAAAAAGATGAGGAAAAAGATGAAGAAAAAATGTTTGCAGGAAAATCTGAGTCAAGGTGATCGGCGGTTGGCTGGTTCGTCGAGCGGTTCTTTTGGTGGGAATTATTCGAGTATGGCATACACTGGTCCTAACGGTGTTAGCACACCTACTACACCATCTAAATGATCATTTGTTTTCTACTTTCAAATTTTATTTCTCTGTCGCTTTTCAAGTTAGGTTCAAGTTAGGTTCAAAAATTTTAAAATTTTTTGGCCGGGAAGAATTATTTTCTGTGAAATATTTATTATATCTAGGTCAAAAAATTGGCCACTAGTAGGGGTATAGGTGTCGGTTGTAGGTTCCAGGCCTTGCTCCTCGAGGGGGCCATTCGGATACGGTTTGTCCTTCTTTTCATCTTCTTTGTCGCAGCCGAGTAAATTATGGTATTTTATGTTGTATTTGTGGAAAACTATATTTTTAATTTTATCTTTTATTATTTTTGTCCTTTTTCTTCAATTTTATTGTTTCATTGAATTTGATTTGCACATTTTTGATACTTATCATCTATTAAGATTGTTTTCCTAAACTGTGTTATTACTTTTTTCGTGATTTATTCGAAAAACTTGTATTTTTTGTGGCATTTTGTAATTAGAATATTTGTTGTCGATCTCAAAATTCATTAGTATTTATTAAGAAACTGATTTGAAAATATTTTTTAAAATTATTTATTATTATTATTTGTTTCTTTTAATGACTTTAAATTTTTCCGTACTTTTATGTAATGTAATTAATTTTTATTTTAGTCTTTTCTTTTTCTTTTTCTTTAATTTGACGAATTTATTGCTATCGTATTATCGTATTAATCTATATTCTTATTAACCCATATTCTTATAAGATGTCGACCTTTTCAATATAATTTTTATAATATAATTTTTGATGTTTTACATAGGAACAATAAGCAAGCGAAGGCATTTTCATCTATACATAAAGCAGGAATGGCGTAGGGCATTTCAAGGATATTTCTTGTGCGGAAGATTCAGTAGCAGGAAAATATAATTATATCGTATATGACTTCAATTAGTGGCACGACCAATACTAAGTGTAGATCAACGTCGACTTTACAACAGAACGATTATATAAACCTTCATAAACTCGTAACCGTTTTGCAACAGGGATTTTTATTTACTCAAATTACCGCAAATTGTTCCGGCTTCTAAGTTGCGTGGGAAAAAGATGTGAACGGTAACGATCTCAAACTTAGAAACCATTTATTAGTAGTACAAGCAATTCGAATGTGACAAAGAACATCGATTGCGCGAAAAAATTTAAAACAAAAGCAAATGGTAATTACGAGTGATAAATAAAATAAGAATAAGAAAAATTAATTCAAATAGATAAAAATGCAAAATAGACGAAAATTATTTAAAAAAGTCAATCACATCAAAAAATTTAATAAAAAATTTTTTCGGCCACTGCCGAAGCGCCCCGCTATACTAACAATTTGTTTGGTAAACCGAAAGGCCCTACCAAATTACGATTTGTGAGGTCAATTTCTTTCATTTTTTTATCAGGCTAAAAAGAATTGTCCTATAAAATAGCATGTGGACAGTGTCATTTTCATCGGTTTCATAAAAATATTCATTAATTATCGGCGATTCGGTAGGCCACAATATGCAATAAAGGGATAAATTCGCTTTCGCAATTCCCAAATGCTTGAGAATTGTCAAAATAAGGCATGTTAATTGAAGATATAAATTATTTATTTATTTATTTATTTATTATTTATCATTATTTGTAAACCGAAATATTTTAACAAATATTTTTTCTGGTGGATGAAAATTAGCAGCTTGTTCTGGACGTATTGTTCCTTTGTCTCTATTTTATATGCAGGAATTACGACAAATGATTTTGACGGGGAACGTTTCGAAATCCCAACTAAATCAAATTTTTTGGTATGAGGATTTCGCGTTGGTTTTTGAACTCTGAACCCTGATTTTTTATTCTAATTGCCAGTTTTCTTTTGATTCTACCTGGATTACTAGGTTCAAACTTAATCTTATATTTTGATGCTCTCGGTTTGTATTCTCTCTAAACATATAATCCTTTAATTTGATATAAACTTGATATGTCCCAAAATTATGCATCCCAAAGTTTCTGAAGTTTGCCTGAATCTTACCATTCTTTGATCAGTGTTCTTGGTTTTTAGACGAATAATCAGACAAGTTTTTTGTGGTATAAGTTATTGTACGAAGTTTTATAATATACAATATTCTCTAAGTCTACTACCAGAAAACACAGTTCTTTTTCATTTAAGAACTTTTTATCAACCGCTTTTTTCATCACATTTTTCGTGAACCTTGTTATTCTTTCATAGATTCCTTGCTAAAGCGCATGCGATCTCTCATTCTGTTCTATTTCTAACTATTTGAAGCATAAGATTTTTGGTGCTAATTCGAATTTTGTTTCATTTTCTACCTTGCTGAAAACCTGCGAAACACTTGGATAAAGGAATTAAAATTTGGGGCTCTTTCTATGTGGATGGCTCGAGCTGTTAAACGAGTGGTAAAAGCTATTCATTTTTTCGCAATTGAGTTTTGCAAATATTTAAAGGTCCGAAATTTCCGATCAAACTGATTGTAAAAACTGTAAAGAGCGTTATTGATGAGTTCTGCTGAGATAAATTAGCATTTCTGGATTGAATGGCTTTTCGTTCTCCTATAGATCATGCAATTCCATATCGTTACATCTATTTCCCTTTTTTTTGGAACCCAATATTCCCGTTGAAGTTGGACTAAGATTTATGCTATTCCTAGTGATGTGATAGTGAAGTTGCAAGTTCGATTAGTTTACTGTCATAGGAAGGAAAATTGCTTCACTCAGAATTTGATCTGCACATCTAAAAATGTGGTAGAGTTCTCATTTCAGATCTTCTGAATAGATTTTTGCCACTTGAACTTGACAAATTAGCCATGCTTTCGTCAAATGAATTCCTCACTGTCCCAATGTTAAGACAATATCCTTTCATCTAAGAGTTCTTGACATTTTCTTCAAGATTTTAGTACTGTTGGTATTGAGCTCAATAAATAAATCAAGGCTGAATCTGTCAAAGTCGATTATATGGAAGACATTTATTCTTTGATAAATAATGTCATGAGACTGGCTTCACTATATTTCTTCTTAAAAATCTGGTGGCAATCTTTCTTCCCACTGCTAGAATTCCTGGACTTTTTCGCCAATTCTGGTTTAGAATTAGCCAGTTAAGACCCTGAAAACATAAGTGAGAAGGCTTCTCGATGGTAAATGTCCCACTAGTTGCTGAATTTTAAATAGAGGGGATATATTTCTCGTCGATTTTTAATCTCCACTAGTTGATTTTGGTAGAAACATTTTTGTTTTTTTTGATATTATAGATCTAATCCAGTTTTTAAATTGGAGCACATATTGCATAGTCAACAAAGAAAACAGAAAACCCGATTAAGATAGCCATAAACTTTGAACTTGAGACTGGCAAAGATTTGATGGAAGTTAATCTTTTGATTATCACAAGCTTGCATTGGTGCTGTCCATTCACAATAACGAATAAAATTTAATGCGTTAATAATTCAAGCAATTCCATATGATAAGTGGATTCTTCCAATTTCTCTGCTGGACGGTTGCATTGATACTATATTGATATTGATACCACCTATTCAATACTCCCACTTTTTTTCTCCTTTCTTCCATTTTCTGGTCCCATGGATAGTTTTCGGAATAGTTTCAAAAACGGCCAGCGAAAATCCAATTTTCGGTTGGTTTATTTGCTGGCGATTTGGTTAGGAATTCAACTTTCTTGCAGTTATGCTTAATGAGAATATTCTTGGGAATTTTTTATGTTATAAATTATTCTTCGATCCAGATGAATTTCCATTTAATTTAATTTTTAAAAGAACTGAAAGAATTTGATCGGAAAAATATTGAAAATCACGCGATATTTCTTATTGGCTTTTTTAGAAATGCTTTTAATTCAACAGAGATATTTGAACGAGAGATACAAGGAGTGATAATACCTGAGGAAATAAACTGAAGCAAAAAACTGCAATATAATTTCCTGCAAACTGTAATATAATTTTCATATTAAGGGTTCTGTAAGGTTTCCCAGCTTCTTTAAAATTATAATTGATATCTCCTGAATTATCCGGTAATTTGGATCTATTTCGTTTTTACTGAAGTCTCTTGTTAAGGCTGTCGCTTTATTAAATATTCTTAAATTCTTTTAAGCTTCATAGAGTATTTCCTTCATTTTCTAGTAAGTTTATGATGCTTCATGCTCACTATAAATAAATGTTCACATAAACTCTCTTGTTATTTTGAAACTTGCCAAAAAATTTTGTGATGTTTGCAGACGACGTCGGATGACGGCTCCAATAGGAATGTACAACAGTCGAATCTGAAGTGCATTCGAATAAACCTCTACATTAAGAGGTTGTCCTTTAAAGGCGGCTGATTGACGCTCTTTAACCAAAGAAATCGCGTGACATCTCGTTGCAGCCACTTGGAAGAAAACCTTTTCTATCGGCCATTAATCTTAGATTTCTTAATCTCAGTTTTAATAATACCACTCAGAGATGAGAAGTGATGGTAGGATTTCTTCTTAGAATAAATGATGTAAATAAAGGGGAAGAATAACAGATATCGACTGAATGTATTAGAAATCGTTTGAAAGATGAAGCTTCAAGCTTCTTGTATAATGTGATGCTTTTAAATAATATCGTGGGGATCTTTTTTAAAAACAATCAAAGATGACGCACAAACTATGTCATTCGGCAACTTATTGCAGCAATTAATGGTGCGAATGAAGGAGTTATGGGTTTAATTTTGCATATTTTAATTTCGGTCTATTAATCCTGTTGGGTCCCAATTTTTGTTTTATAATTAAGATTGCTATTAGGATGGTGCGGATGTACAAACTGGAGTCCTTCAATTAATTTACTTGAATTGTGGCATCTAGGAGAATAAACGGGATGTATGATATGATACTCAAGAAAAGACCGAACGAATGCATTGTTTTCTTTGGTGAGAAAAACAAAATTGATCAAAAAACAAAATTTAATATTGTTTAATAATCTTGAGATTTAATATTTAGTAATCTTAAGATTTCTTTACTATGGCTCTGCAGTGAGGATCAAAATCAAGATTTTCATCCACAACTGTGTCAAGATCTGAGATATTTGACGTATGTCTGACTACCATTAAATATGAAATATGAAATAAAGAAAATTGAATCCTTTCGGATTTATAAAATGGAACAATTATGAAAACAATAAATCGAATGGAATTTGCCTGTCATATAAGAAGTGGAATGTCATCCGTTTATTAATTCACAATCATAGATATATAATAAAAAAAAACAAAGTAAAAAAATGATGGAGCTATACAAATACCTTGAGAGACACCTGATATAATCGGAATCATGTCTGAAAGATAATTATTGAAACCTAATTATAGGACCTTTAAGTACTCTGAGTCATACAAGCCCACTTTGGTTACCTTTTTATTTTTTCGAGTGCGATAATAAGAAACTATTTCGCCTTCTTCATGAAGCAATTATAACATGGGGAATAATAATCAATGGTAAGGGACAATAGTGCCACCCAAGAGTATCAAGGACCTCATAAGACTGCCTCATAAGATGAAAAGAATTCTTTGCGGTCAACCTTAACCATGAAGCGCCATCTATTGCCCCTGATATAGTTAATACGTTCGCAAACCATACATTTGCAATTTCGAGCCTCCGACAGGAGAAGAAATAATATCTGTTATCCATAAGCTTAAGGCCAATAAGAGTCCGGGAGAAGATGGTCTTCGGGCTGAGCTCTTTAAATATTGTCCATCGTCCTTCACAACGCACCTTTAACAAATATATCGAGAAATCAACGTCTCTAGGTATCTAGGCGCCTCAGTGAAAATTTTTGCTTCCCCTTCACTCAATAGACTTATTGCAATACAAGACAGAAGGATACGTCCTAATCAAGCTGGATTCAGACCAGGGCGCGATTGTGCTGACCAGATATTCACGTTAAGAAAGGTGTCACGTGTTTCATTAATTTTGCGGCTGCCTTTAATTCAATTGATAGAGAGGCGCTTTGGAGGGTGATAGAATGCGACGGTGTTCCAGAGAAGATCATTCGACTCATAAAGGCATTTTATGAGCGTAAGTCGGCGAAGATCTGTGTATATCTGTATATGGGAAACCGACAGCATCCTTCGAAATGAGAACTGGTGTCCGTCAAAGTTTTGTCCTACAATATTCAACTATGCGATAGACTGGATAATGGACACCACTTGTCGACACTCAAGAGATATCAGTGCATAGCTCTGAATGAATCACATATTTTGAATAAGCTGATAACTCTTTTTGCTTACAGTTATGATGAATTGCAAATAATGCTAAACAACGGGTCAGCAACTGCAGCAAGAATCGGAATCAATGCAAATAAAATGAAAGTGTTTTCGTCTTATATACAAGATGCTGATAAAATGCCTATTTTTACCAATTCATTGCGGGTTGAATAAGTGCCCGAGTTTAAATATTTTGGATCCACTCTAATCCCCAATGGCGAAGAATGAAATCGTAACCCTGATAACGACAGCTGGAAATTTTTCCGGTTAACGAATCTTTATAGAACTGTCGTGAAATCACCATAAAGACGAAAATCCGAGTCCATATACCTGCAGTTCGCTTGATCTTGCTATATGGTTGCAAAACATGGCCAATGAGAGTGGAAGATATTAAGAATCTATCAGTATTTGACCACTCATAACTAAGATACATTTTATCGACCCGTCGAGCAAATAAAATCTCACATGATCGCATCTACCTTCGTTCAAATACCACTTACATTAACCGTCATGAATCATCGCCTTCGCTGGTTAGGACACGTTCTTCGTCGCCCATCACAAGAGTTGACATATATTTCGTTATTTGCTAAACCCTGTGTTGGGTGGCGTCAAAGGCGAGGTGGTCCAATCATGACCTGGACTGATACGGCCAGGAAAGATTTTGAACATATTGATACACAATATATCGGTTTAGATGATGCAAAAAGGAATGGTTTCTGTCGATATGGCATCAGCTTGGAAACGTTTTACCTTTACAGCTAGTGCCACTTGCCTTACCAGTTATAGTGTTAGAAGAAGAAGAGAATGATAAAACAATAAATAATTATCATGAATAATTGTGTTAATAAATAATTATGAATAACAATAATAAATAATAGTAAGAATAATAATAAGGAAATTTCCTAATTTCTTTTGCAATTAATTTTTCCTTATTTTATATAAACGACAATAATGACAACAAATTGCACCGATCGATTCTCCTTTTTATTCAACATAGATATATACCATGGGAAAGATTCAACAACATATATAT